>JAOQMQ010000194.1:16532164-16547702 GCA_027563845.1 Erythroxylum subrotundum
TAATAATAATAATAATAAGTAGAAGATTTATAGTAATAATAATAAGAATAAGAAATTAATTTCGTATAATAATAATAAATAAAATAAAATAAAATAGAAGAAGAAGAAAATTAATCATAATAAGGATTTTAATAATAAAAATAAGAATAAAAATAATTGAAAAAATTAATAATAAAAAGAATAATAATAAGTAGAAATTTTATAAACATAATTTATAAAAATAATTAATAAGTAATAAAAATAAAAATAATAAAGTTAATAATAATAATAATAATAATAATAAGGATATTTTGGTCTTTTTATTAGTTATTTCTTTCCTATTCCAAGTTTATATTTTCATACCAAACAATGGAATAGAAATTCTTTATCTATTCCATTCCTTGAACCAAACAAAGTAATACTCATTCTATTCTATTCCTCATCTTTTCTATTCCAAAGAATAACTATTCTATTCCTTATCTATTCCATTCTGTGAACCAAACAGGTCGTAAGAGAATTTTTAAGGCTAACTAGTTACTACCAATGATTTGTCAAAGATTATGGCAAGATAGTTGTCCCTTTGATTGATTTGTTTAAGAAAGATGCATTTCAATGGAGTGATAAGGCTACCGAAGCAGTGTAGAGACTAAAATAATCCATGATAACAATTCTAACCTTATCCTTACCCAACTTTAGAGAACGGTTCCTCATTGAGACAGACACATCAAAGATAAGGATTAAAGCTATCTTAATGCAAAAATTTGGCCACTGCCCTATTTTAGCCAAGCACTTAAAGGGCGAGAAAGGTTGAAGTCAGTTTATGAACACAAACTCATGGCTATAATTTTTGTTATACAGAAGTGGCGACACTACTTGTTGGGAAAGAGATTTATAGTTTGGATTGATTAAAAGAGTGTTAAATACCTTCTAGAATAACAGTTAAAATAGAGGAGCATCAAAAGTGGATCACAAGGTTACTAGAATTTAATTTTGAGATTGAGTATAAACCTTGGGATGAGAATAAGGCAGTAGATGCATTGTCTAGAGTACCCATTCTTTTGAACATTACTATGACACAATGCTTTGATGTAGATGAGTTTATGCGTGAGGTGGATCAGGATCTTGGATTGGCAGTCATTTAAAAGTTGTTAAGTGAGGACCCGTACAAAAAACTTTGATGGAGTTTAGTCCATAATTAGCTACATTACAACAATTGCTTGGTAATCTCTAATTCCTCTCCCTTATCACTAAGAATTTTGGCAAAATTTCACAATAATATAGTAGGGGGACATTATGGGTTTCTAAAACATACAAGCGAATCATGAATGAGCTTTATTAGCTAGGAATGAAAATGAAAATATGTAGAGAATTGTGGCGTGTGCCAATAAAACAAGATTCTTTATCATCTGTAGAGCTGCTACAACCCTTATCGATATTAGAACAAGTTTGGGAAGATGTGTCGATGGATTTTATCAAAGGCTTACCAAATTTAGCTATATTTATTATTATCCTAGTTGTGGTGGACATGTTTAGTAAATATGCCCACTTTGTCATAGTAAAGTACCCATTTTCAGCTCTAAATGTGTCTGATGCATTTGTGCAAAACATCGTTAAACTTCATGGGTTTTCGAGGTCTATTGTTTTAGATTAAGATAAGGCTTTTATGAGCACTTTCTGGAAAAAATTATTTAGGCTATGATAGACCAAATTAAGTCATAGTACAACTTACCATCCTCAAACGGATGGTCAAATCGAAGTCATTAACAGGTGCCTTAAGAACTATTTACATTGTTTTATGCACACCAAGCTGAAAACTTGAATATAATGATTACCTTAGTGTGAATATTGGTATAACACAGCCTTCCACACTTTTACCAAGCTCACGCCTTTCAAGGTGATGTATGGTTAGGACCGTCACCTTTGTTGCATCCCACAATCTAACACATTTAATTCTGCAGTGAAGGAGCAGCAAAAGGTTTGAGGCATAATGCTCAAGTAGATTGGGTCTAGCTCAGGCACACATAAAGAAACATGCAAACCAACCTTACTGAGACATTCATTTTTAGGTGGGGGACTTGGTGTACTTGAAAATTTGACCCTACTGAAGTAAATCATTAGCTCGAAGGTGAACGAAAAGCTATCTCCTAGTTATTTTAGTCCCTATATCATATTATTCAAAAATTCAAACTTATAGCCTACAAATTTAAACTTTGTGGTTCAGCTCTCATTTATCTAATGTTTCATGTTTCTTAACTCAAAGCGACAAGCATGGTCAACAGACCATGTCAAGACATTCCCCCAATTTTATAAGATGATCTAAAGTGGCATGTTGAACCCGAGTCCAGATTGGATATGCTTTCTAGAGGAAAATCAAATATTGTAGCTAAAGTGTTACTTAAATGGAAGGACCTTCCAGAATTTCAAGTAACTTGGGAAGCCTATGACACAATCACTCAACAATTTCCCACTTTCCACCTAAGTACAAGGTGAAACTCATAGGGGTTGGTATTGTTAAGCCTCCTATTCACATACAACATGAAAGGAGAAAGAAGAAAGAACTAACAGTTGGCACAATTGTCATTTCTGCAAGCTAAAGGCTTTATTTTTATGTTAGAATGCTAGTAACATATAGAGTAGTTAGGTGACAAGTTGTTAGGATTTTCTATCAGGAATGTTGTGTATAATAGGGGCATGTGTGAGGTAGGAAGGAGGTATGAATAATCTGTCAGGTTGTAAGAGTGAAAGAGTTGGTGACCTCTCAAATGTGACCTTTATTCATCCGATATCTATTTCCCCTATCAATAAAATCCTAAATACTAGCATTCTTTACTTGGTTCATTTATTTATTTACTCTTCCACAGTCATCCATTTGCAGAAGTTCTTATCACATTACCAATGTTGTGACTTTCCCCATGTTTGTCTGTATTCATTTTATTAGTACGTTAAATGTAATATGTATAAATATATAAATAAAATAAAATAGTTACTGGATTTAAATTATGTTCATGTGATCATAGGTATCTATGCATTGTAAAAGAGCTTGGAGCATCCAACGATAATGATCCATTCATCCTTTGGTTGGCTTTCTGTGGCAAATTACAAACTCGAGACAAACTACCTTACCTCCTTACCCCTAATCATTGCTCCTTATGTCTCAAAGACAATGAATCAGTTGATCACCTTTTCTTTGAATACCTTTTTTCCAAATCCGTTTGGACTTACAGCCTCTCCTACTTTCATATCAACCTTCCACCACAACTCAACCTCCATACTATTCCTATTTGGCTTAACAACCCCCAAAACCTTCTCAGAACCTTTAATTCCAACATTTTTCCAATTATCCTTTCAGTGGCCGTTTACTCTCTGTGGAAAGAAAGGAATGCCAGGACTTTTAAAGATGAAACTATGGAGGTGGATGGCTTGAAAGCTAAAGTAATCACCCTAATACAAGAGCAACTCAGAGCAAACACCGAGGGAAGGTAAAGGTAGGAGAGTCATTTATATCACTAACATCCTTATTGCAGGGTTTTTTTTTTCAGGTCAATGCATGGATATTAGGGAGACAGGTCACAGTTGCTTTACATACGGAAGGAGAGCCAACTAGTCATCTTCTCTTCGACCTCCATCTTCAGCTGCAGTTTCTGTCAGCTAGGGAAGATAGAGAGGATAGCTATCTACCAACAGATAGCTACTGTTTTCCTCAACAATGCCGGAGCAGTGGAAGCCAAAGGGAGACAAACATCATGGTAATAGATTCAAAGAACATGATGGCAACAGTAGAGCACCCTGCAGAACTTCAGCGAAGCAAGGACCAAAGACCTTCAGCTCTTCCTTCAGGGCATTCATCAACCGAACCGTTTACACAAGGAAGGGTCTCAACATCAACATTAACAACTACTAAAGGCAGACCAGACGATAGCAACAGAAGCTCTGATCATTTAATTCAGGTTCAGCACAGCAGATCTGGTCGGATTCTTCTTTATGAGTTGGTACAAACAAGGAATGCAACACTCCTTCACGGTTGGTTGTGCGCACAGGTTGTCCATCTGGTTGTATTTTCAGCTAGGAGGTTTCTCAAGGTACGAGATATTAGGAATGCATGTTTGTCTCTGTTTGATCTTGAATTACTGCCGATTGTTTTAGATATTAGGATCACTTGGGAGCATTGTTTAAGTCAGGTTTTTAAAAGTGTATTGGTGCCATTAGGGAAACTTTTATCAGGGTATATCTTGTCAGATTAGGGGTTCTCTTTTGCCTGGTTTGAGATGATTTGTAAAACTATCTCTACCCTTGTACATATCCTTTCTTTATTAATCTTACTTCTGATTTACCCAAAAAAAAAGGATAATGATCCATTTATTGTATGCTTTCTTGCTATTTTTAACAAGTGTGCCAACTGGAATGGTTCGTCCGATCAGCCTGGAGTCTTCTGGTTTTAGCAACAAATAAACAATTACATGGCTGACCATGTGCAGCTCTCCATGATGTGACAAGGGGAATTTGGTTCAATCCATAAGAAACTTTGTGCTATTAAAAAATCCTTTATTTTTGGTCAACACAAAACTAATTACTAAACCAACTTCCTACACCGAAGTTGGATGATTGTTAAGAGTTTTACACAAGGTTTTTAATTTGTAAATTTACATATTGTGTTAAGAATTATAATAATTAAGAAATATGAATACAATTGTAATACAATCTATAATTTAAAATACTTATTATCTTTATATATTGTCTTAGAGCTAATGAAGTTCATTTCATTATCGATTATACAAGTCTGTAATCTTAAGGGCAAGTAATATTGAATATGGGCTGTAGAAGTACAAGTCAAAAATAAATCATTTTGAGTTAGTAGTATCATATTAGAACTTAGTGTTGAGTAGTAAAATATTGTAGCTCATCCCACAATCCCACATTGAGAAATTATAGATTTGTGGGAGGTTGTTTTACTTATTAAACAACCCTCTTCCTTTTTTTTTATCATCCCAAATTGTCTTTCCTTAAGACAAAAATTCCTTATCTCCTTTTGTAATATTTCACTTATATTATTTCCTGAAAATAGTGAAATATTAATTTAGTGTTCAAGGAAGTAGGCATAATTGGCTGAACCTCTTTAAATTATGATGTTCTTTATTTGTCTATTTAATAACTATTGTCGGGTATAGTTATATTGAATTATTGTGCTATTAAATTACATATCTAGGAGGTTAGGTTTTAAGTAGGACCATTTGTGACCCCTCCAGTCTTTCTTGGGAATTAACCTAGTGTGATTTTTTTCGTACAATCACACACTCTATTCACCTAGGCAATAGTGCTCAAAGTGAATTTGTTATTATTGGTGGAAATTAACCCGAGTTCCCCAAATATTGGTATCAGAGCCAAGTTTTTTCTTAGTATGCTCTGTAGTTGCAGCATGGTCTGATCTTCCACATCAGAAAAGATTTTTCCTTAGGCTATTGACATTCCTCATTGATAGCTATTGAATAAAATTATAGCAGAGATGACAGAAATTAAAGATACGACCGCACCAACAACTTTTACCTTGTCTAGTGTAACAAAGACTGTTGTGACAAATGAAAGATTTACGGTGGAGATTTTTGATGGTACGGGTCATTTCGGCATGTGACAAAGTGAGGTTCAAGACGCTCTTTTTCAACAAGGTCTTGACATTGCCATTGAAGAAAAGAAACCAAATGATGTTGAGGAGAAAGATTGGAATACCATAAATTGTTTGGCATGTGGTACAATTCAATCGTGTATTTCCAAAGAGCAAAAGTATGCTTTCTCGAATGAAACTTTTGCATCTAAATTGTAGAATGAGTTGGAGGAAAAATTCTTGAAGAAAAGTAGACAGAATAAGCTCCATATAAAGAAGAGACTGTTTCATTTCTCTTATACTTCGGGTACCACTATAAATGATCACATCACCAGTTTTATTCAGTTAGTTATTGATTTAATGAATTTGGATGTGACATTTGAAGATGAAGATTTGACTTTGATGTTGCTAGGATCTGTTCCTAAGGAGTTTGAGTTTCTTGAAACTACTCTACTTTATAGGAAGGTTGCTATGTCTTTTAGTGAAGTTACAACTGCTTTGTACAATCATGAATTAAGAAGGAAGATAAAGGAATAATGTACAAGTGGAGCAGCAGAAGCTTTAGGGGTCAGAGGCTGTTTGCAGAGTCGGACTAAAGGAAAGAAAGGGAGATCAAAGTCGAGGCCCAAATTGAGCAAAGATGAATGTGCCTTTTGTCGAGAAAAAGAGAATTCGAAATGTTGTTGAGTGTAAAGATTCAGAATCAAATCTTTCATTGATTGTTACGTCCTCAATAAGCCCTTCTAGTCCATGGCTGCTAAATTTGAGTCGTAGCCATCATATATATCCCAATCGTGATTAGTGCACTGATTTTAGAGAGCTAGAAGGTGGAGTTGTCTACATAGCAAATGACAATCCCTGCACCACAAATGGGATTGGTTCAATTTGCTTAAGGAATCATGATGGAACAACCAGGACTCTGACAAATGTCAGATACGTGCCAAGTTTGACTAAGAATCTTATTTTTGTGGGAGTCCTATAATCAAAGGGCTACACTGTAAATGCAACAAATAGAGTAATAAAAGTCATCTTTGGTGCACTTGTGGTAATGAATGGAATTTGAAGAAACAATAACCTGTATTATTACTAAGGTAATGCAGTTATTGGAACAACAACATTAGCTTCTAATGATGATCAAGAGCTAGAAGTATCCAGGTTGTGGCATATGCGCTTAGGACATGCAAGTGAAAAATCCTTCAAGATATTAGTAAATCAAGAATTGTTGAAAGGAGTTCAGGCCTACACATTAGAATTCTGTGAGCATTGTGTCAAAAGGAAATAGACATGAGTGAAATTCAGCACTGCAATCCATGATACAAAGGGCATTTTGGATTATGTTCACTCTGATGTGTGAGGACCTTTAAAAACAACTTTTTTGGAGGAAAACACTATTATATGACCTTTGTTGATGACTTTTCCTAAAGAGTATGGGTGTATACTATGAAGACTAAGGATGAAGTGTTGGGAGTTTTCCTTAAATGGAAGAAGATGATGGAAACTTAAATAAGCAGAAGGATCAAGCGTCTTTGTACAAATAATAAGTGAGAGTTTATAAGTGATCCATTTTTAAAAGTCTACGAAGATGAGGGTATTGTCAGATACTTCACAGTCAAGGATACACCACAACAAAATGGGGTGGCAGAACGTATGAACCGAACATTGCTAGAGAAAGTTCAATGTATGTTGTCCAATGTTGGGTTGGGTATAGAATTTTGGGCTGAGGCTATTGCATATGCATGTCATCTCATTAATCGCCTTTCATCAACTGCTATTGGTGGTAAAACACCTTTGAAAAAATGGTTTGGAAAACCTGCTACAAATTATGATTCTTTACATGTTTTTGGTTCCACTATATACTATCATGTTAAGAAGTAAAAGTTCGATCCACGTGCAAAAAAAGCAAATTTTATAGGGATCACCTCTAGTGTGAAAGGATATCGTCTTTGGTGCTTAGAGTCAAATAAAATAATTTTCAGCAGGGATGTTACCTTTGATGAATCTACCATGTTAAGAAAGGTGACAACTGAAAATATTGAGTAGACAGATGGTACTCTAAAACAAGTGGAGTTTGAAGGAAGAATTGTTACCTCAACAAATGATGAAGCAGATGCAGAAACTCTTATGGTAGAAAAGGAGCCAGATGAAGAAGATGTTTCAAAGAGTTGCCAGATGAAGAAGATGTTTCAACACAAGAACCTCCACAGCAACAATTACCAATTGCATTGAGAAAGCCAAAAAGGAACATTCATGTACCTACTCGTTATGCTAATATGGTGGCTTATGCATCTTTAATTGAAATTTATGACATTCCTACCACTTATAAAGAAGCAGTTCGAAGTTTAGAAGAAGATAAGTGAAGGATAGCCAATAATGAAGACATGCGTTCCCTTCATAAGAATAAGACGTGGAAGCGAAGTAGTCTCCCAAAAGGAAAGAAGGCAATTGGATGCAAATGGGAATATGCAAAGAAAGATGGATTTCCTGACAAGAATGATGACCGTTACAAGGAAAGACTAGTGGCTAAAGGCTACACTCAGATGGAAGGAATTGATTATAATGAAGTCTTTTCTCCAGTTGTGAAACATTCCTTCATTAGAGTTCTACTGACCTTAGTAACATAATTGGACTTGGAGCTAGTGCAGTTGGATGTAAAGACTTCATTTTTACATGGAGATTTGGAAGAGGAAATCTATATGACTCAGCCTAAGGGATTCAAGGATGTTGATAAGGAGACTACGGTATGTAAATTAGAGAAATCATTGTATGGATTGAAGTAATCTTCGAGATAGTGGTACAAATAATTTGATAAATTTATGATGAGGCAGAGGTACATAAGAAGCAAATACGATCACTGTGTGTACTTGCGTAAGCTACAAGATGGGTCCTACATCTATCTTCTTTTGTATGTTGATGATATGCTGATAGCTTCAAATAATCAAAGAGAAATTGAGAGATTGAAGATTCAGTTGAATCAGGAGTTTGAAATGAAGGATTTGAGTGAAGCCAAGAAAATTCTCGGCATGGAGATAAGCAAAGACAGAAAGTTAGGGAGACTTTGTTTGAATCAAAAATAGTATCTGAGAAAGGTCCTAAAACGTTTTAGCTTGAATGAAAAGTCAAAGTCTTTCAGTACTCCACTCACTCGTCATTTCAAACTCAGTGCATCTTTGTCTCCAAAGAATGATGCAAAACGAGAATACATGTCAAAAGTACCATATGCAAATGTTGTTGGTAGCTTGATATATGCTATGGTGTGTACAAGGCCTGACATTTCACAAGCAGTAGGAATCATGAGTAGGCATATGCATGATCAAGGCAAAGAGCATTGGCAAGCTGTGAAATGGATTCTGTGGTATATTCTGAATACTGTAGATATTGGATTAATGTTTGAGTGGGATGAGAAAGGTGGTCATTGCTTAGCTGAATATTGCGATTTTGACTATATTAGTGATCTAGATAAACGTCGATCAACTACTAGCTATGTGTTTATTCTTACAAAGGCACCTGTCAGTTGGAGGCCTACATTACAGTCAACAGTTTCTTTGTCGACTACAGAGGCAGAGTATGTAGCAACTACAAAGGCTGTGAAGGAGCTAATTTGTCTTCAAGGATTGCTTGGTGAATTAGGAGTTCCACAAAAGCACATCAAAGTGCTTTGTGATGGTTAGAGTGCTATGCTTTTAGCAAAGAACCAAGTTTACCATGCAAGGACAAAGCACATCGATGTCCATTATCACTTTGTACGAAAGCTTCTGGAAGAAGATAGAGTAGCAATCCAGAAGATTAAGACCACTGAGAATCTTATTGATATGTTGACAAAGGTGGTGACTGCAGTCGAGTTCCAATATTGTTTGGACTTGATCAATATTGCTAAAAATTGAAGATGGGCATTGTAAAGCGCATTTGAAGACACTACTAAAGATGAGTTTTGTGAGAGATTTGAAAAAGTAGAATTCGCCAAGGTGGAGATTTGTTGAGTAGTCAAATATTGTGGCTCATCTCACAATCCCACATTGAGAAATTATAGATTTGTGGGAGTTTGTTTTATTTATAAAATAACCCTCCTTTTAATTTTTTGATCATCCCAAAATTTTCTTTCCTTAAGACAAAAATTCTCCCTCTCTTTTTGTAATATTTCACTTGTATTATTTCCTGAAAATAGTGAAATATTAATTTAGTAGTGTTTGAGGAAGTAGACATAATTAGTCAAACCTCGTTAAATTATGATTTTCTTTATTTGTCTATTTAATAGCTATTGTAGGGTATAGTTGTAATGAATTATTGTGATATTAAATTACATGTCTAGGAAAATTTTATCTTGGAGGTTGGATTTTAAGTGGGACTGTTTGTAACCCCTCCAGTCTTTCCTGAGAATTTACCTAGCGTAAATTTTTAGTACAATCGTTTATACTCTATTTATTTAGGTAATAGTGCTCAAAGGTGAATTTGTTATTGTTGATAGAAATTAACTTGAGTTTCACAACACCTAAAAGCTCACGAATCAATTAAGGCACTAATTGAGGCAGTTGGTGTTAAGATAAGGTAGTTGCTATGAATAAAAAATATAGTGGAGTATGGGACCAACCTCCCTACCTGCCACATATAGTGCTTCCGGTGTGAGGTTGCACTCCAATCCAAGACAGTTTATTGGCCTAACGTAGCTTTTACATATTGACTGAAGATATAAAAGCTTTCTTGGATTCTTTTTATCATAGTCGCTCCCTTCAGAGATCTTTGTTGGATCCTTACTTGACCAGGACAATGTAGCTTACCTAACACGATTTAGCAAACCCCGAGTATACTTTTGGAAGTTGATTTTGTGGTTACTAATTTTATTTAAGAAATGAATATGACCTTTTTGTGCTTTTCAAAACATTCTGAAACCTTAGTGGGAAATCTAGTGATGACGGTCCTTTCCATATTTTGTTACACAATGATTAAAACATCTACTCAAAACTGTTGGGGGTGATCCCATTTCTCTTTTTAGTTCTATTTTCCTTTGGAAAGAGAAAGATGGAAGCTAATTAGCAACTAATTCCGTAGAGATTTGTGGTGATATTGTTCCATGGAAACAAATGAAATGGTCAAAGTAGCGAGTCGAAGTTCGAGACAAGTACATGAATTCCATGTGAGCCATGTGAGAAGAAGCTGTAAGTCATGGTAAAAGCACCAACCCCGTACCATGATTTTCCAACATAACAACACACTCGAACCAAACAAAGACTCCACAGACCAAAAAAAGTGTGGCTCGAAAATGATGTTTTGATAGAACAACCCAAAGAGCAACCACAAAAAGCCCACATAGAACCATGAATGCTTGAAAACTTTGTTCAAAAGTACAATCTCTCCAGGCCATATAAAAGAGCGTGCAGGTTTTGGTCAGCAATCGGAGAAACAGGCCTGTAGGTCATCTGCTATATATGGCAACTGGATTTCGTCATAAAGGCACAAAATTGGAGTAAATGATTCATAAAGTATTGTGACATTGATCTTTGTTAATTATTTCGTCCCTTTCTGTGAACTATAATTTTCACAAAATTTCTCAATGAAGACAAGTTCCTCAAAAATTTACCCATTAATACAGACGATGATCAACTCATCTACAAATGACGGGATAAGGATGTTCTTCTATTTCAAACAACCACAAACAAGACATGTATACCGACTCTACACTTACCTAAACCACGCAAACATGGTTGCTCCATGCAAATGACTTGTGTATGTTACCTCTGTCTGTACCATGTTGTATCAAAGTCTTCACTCTCTCTCGATATTTATCCATACAATATCATTGGAGCATTTCCTTTACAGTTTCCTTAATAATATCTCCCATGATCAGGCATTCCATCTCTTTCCCAAAAGCATTAGTCTCGTCGTCCATCAAAGTGGACCATGGAGAGGATTCTAAATTCCTAGCCTCCAAACTGTATAGTGAGTAATAAGACTTGTACGATCTCCAATTTACGATCAAGCAACTTCTTTCCACGTAAAGGTGGCAGCACGGACATACCTATAATCTTCCTTCTTGATCTAGGCATGGTTATGGGAGGTCCAAATAGAGGTGGCAGTGTTTCACTCAACAAATCGAATAGCATTTTGTTGTCTATTTTCTCTTTTTTTCCCATTGTAAGTAAGCGTTCCAAATAATATATAGGCTCTGGACAAAATAAAAAAAATGGTCATATTTTATCTTTTTTATTCTTTATGAGTATTAAAAGTGAACCTTTATAAAGAATAAAATGAGACAAAATAGGGGTAAGTTAAGAGTGGCCTTAGGTAGGTGAGCCTGATTGTAATTGCCTGTCCTTGGCTTGTTTCCTGTACGATTCTTTCACTTCTTCAAACACTGAGTTGCTAATAGGCTTTCTAGATGGGTCTCATTTGGATAAACATTGATCATATGACCCATCATATAAACCAGAAGCGACGAATTAATCTCTTATGTAAGCTTATGCTTTGTTATCCAAAACAACCATCAATTCTATAAGTCCGTCTGATTCAATTGATTTAGTTGCCTTCGCAGCTTTTGAAAAACAAGCAACAGAAAAACTATTAGCAGTTTACATTCTCCAATTTAACTGCGATAGATCTATTGAATAGTACATAATTATGTAAAAAAGGATAAACAAAACTTCATTTTATTGGTTGGTGTAGGCATTAGCTAGCAGCAGACGACCAATAGTATGGTAGGGACAAATCCTCAAAAAGAGCTTACCAAACCATCCTATCTTAAGAGTCTTGAAACATAAAGCCAATAGGAGATATTGGACCAAAGAGACATCCCATGGAAACAATTCAAATTCTACTTGGAATAAAGGAGCAAACCCCAGTACACAAGGCTCATCACTTTGCGAGGATCGGAAAAGGGTCATTAATTGTCTGCAACCTTCCTTTTACATTTTACAAATAGACTGTTTCTATAACTCGAATTTGTGACCTTCCGGTCACAAAGGAGTAACCTTACTAATTGCTCAATAGCTCGCCCTCAAATTCTACATGGAATCATTAAGCAAATTCGTGCAAAATGTATACGATCGAAATATGCATAGAACTTCAAAATAAAAGCTCTGTATTGAGGAAAGAAAGATATGTTTCTAATCATTTAGATTACAACTGATCTCTATGAAAACCTGAGGCAAAGAATCATCTTATTTAAGATCAGGAGTTGATGCTGGGCTGATGTCATCTGCTGGCCTCCAAAACTCTTCTTGAGGACTGTTGCACATTGATGCAGGACTTGGAGGTACCTCAGTTGAGTTCTCCTAAGATGTAAGATAAATAAACAGAGGGATTTACTAATGAAAATCTGTATGTTGGTGATTAATACCATAATGGCCCTGTGCCCTAAGTTCATAGTAAGTATCGGTCCACTCATGATATCTTTCAAGATATCCTGGTCAAAACCATGGGATTTTCCTATTGATTCCATTTTCTTACCGTATAGCCTACCCCTATAAGATTAAGATTGTATTTGAAAATTGAGACTTTATCTTTGATACTGAATTTTTCCTTCTTCAATTTTTCATATTAAGAGTCACATTGCTAAGGGACTCATGCTTCCTTATGATGTGGGCACCAGTGAGAACATGGCGATCCTCGAGAAGAAGCTTCCCAAATAATGTTCCTGCTTCCCAAATAATGTTCCTGACACAGGAGCCGACAAAGACCTTAACAAGTTTCTAGGGGAAAAGTCTCTACGAAGCAATGAATCACCATCTTCATGCCTAAAAATCTAGTTTGAATTTCCTGTTCATCTTCCTTAACTTCCTAATAAGCCTGTTCATTTAGATTTTTCGAGACGTCTCCAACTTGTCTTACCCTATGCAACTCATTGTCTACAAGAGACAATTTGGAACTTTTACTGATGATCATTAGAGCATTAAGATGTGCTTCTCTCTTCAGAACATTCCTTAATCTTTATGACAAGAATCTTTTTGTATCCCTGTTGATGAACTCTGGAGAATTGCATGCACTTCTACATGATCACGTTAATTCTAAGTAAAGAAAATTCATTCCATATAGGTCTTTCTATAAAAGGAGTACATTATAATTTTTAATATGGGTAAATTGTAGAGCCCATTAATAACAATTGGGTTGGTTCAACCATTGTCAAAATGAATAGAACTAGTCAACCATTGTCAAAATGAATAGAACTAGTCATTTTGACAATTGACCCTCACCATTTATAATCCCTTTAACATTTTCATGTTTAGTTAATATGGGATACTCTAACACTTCCCCTCAAGTGCAATTGATATTATACATCTAGTTGTCACTTTAAATAAATGCAGCGGTAACTGGACTGAGCCGCTAGACTGGACATTCAGATGGACAACCGAGAAATTAATAATCTGGACCAAACCTGCTCTGATACCATATTAGAATTTTTAATAAGGGTATAGTGTAGAGCTCATTAACAAGAATTGGGTTTGGGTTAATTATTGCCAAAATGAGTAGAATTAGTCATTTGGTTAGTTAGCCCTTACCACTTATAAACCCTTTAACATTTTCATGTTTAGTCAATATGAGATACTCTAATATAGTGTCAATTCCACCTCCTCCCTTACGTAAGGAAACTTCAAGCTCATATAGGTATTCTTCCTTTTTACTGTAGAATCTTTCTATCTTAATCTCATCTCAAATCGATCTTTATCTCATCTTTCTATTTTGAAGCCTTATACTCTGAATATAATTTTTCAATTCACTTCTAAATTCTTTCCTTAGAGGACCTGATCATGATGACCTTTGGTCCTTTGAGAAGGTTTAAAAACTACAAACAGAAAGGAAGGAAATATCATATATAAAAGGCAGAAAGCACTTAGAAGAAAGACTAGTCCAACTCTTAGATGGACAGATGTTGACATTTGAGCCAAATTCTTCAAACGATAGTATAAAAAAGAAAAAAAATGTCCCTATTGTTGTGATAAAAAATGAGATATGAAAATGTATTAGGAAGAAAGGGCCATTATAATCAATGATACTTGTTATTGGAAAAACATGGGGTCTTAATAGTATAAATAAACAACTTGCTATAAGGGAGTTCTTTAGGAGTAGCTATGTAGATTTTTTAGTTTGTTAGAATCCAAATTAAAGTAGGATCAGCTAGACAGATGTATGTGGTTTTCTGGAAAAAAATATGGAAGGTGATTCCTAATCATTCTTGTCATGCAAATAGGAGAGTTGTAATAAGTTATAACTTCTCAAAGGTAAAACTGATTAGCTAGAAATATACAGATCAAATGATACACTATGAAATGAGGATTAAGGAGAATGATAGTAAGATGACTATTTCGATAGTATATGCTGGAAATCATATTTTCAAAAGAAAGCCAAAGTCAATTGGAATTTGATATGCTAGCCTAAGCTTTAAAGAGTTTTGGGAGTATGTTTAGCTAGATTAATCAACAAGATCACCTTAATTAATAATATGATATGATATAATAACACTTCGCAAGATAAGGAAAGGACGAAATATAACCCATATTCCCACCTTCTAATAATAAAGAAGGCACTGATCTTAGCCCACGAAGAAAACATCAGGTTGACAATTGGACATGAATTATTCATACAATGGAACGAGAAGGTAATGCTATTGGAAAGTTCTAGTAGCTGGCTCCTATTGGTAAGTAAAAAAAGAAGGTCATAGGGTACCAAAGCAAACGCAGGAAGGGAAATGGCTAATAAAGATTAGGATTGGCTATAATAAAGGCTTCAAACTTCCTTGTTACTTTATCCTTTCTGATGGATAGCCCTACTTGGGAGAACAAGCTATTGAAAAAAGATCCTCGATGAAGATTGCTCAACTATATAAGTAATTGCTCAACTATATGTTGAATGCCAGACTATGGTCCGATGATAAGTGAATGTGATCGAACAAGTGCATGCCATGTAAATGATGCATTCCATCTCATGAATGCATGAAATATAAAGGAGTTGTGACTCGAGTCGCCTATTTGAAGCGCT
>JAOQMQ010000194.1:16571156-16591417 GCA_027563845.1 Erythroxylum subrotundum
TCCCTAGCTAAATAGGAGTCTATCTGATAGGATTTATCAATATCACTACTAACAAGATAAGAGATTATATTTAACTAAGAATGATAAATCCCTATCTATGAAGATTTGATGGCTATCTACTGTAATCTTATCTGCCATATCATCCAAGTTCTCAAAATAGGGTTGGATAATCAACAGTCTCCCCCTCTTTTAGATTTAATGTGTCTTGATTTATTGCAATAGTAGCACATTTTTACGTTTTTATCACCATTAAACTTTGAACTATGTTTAGATTTACCACGACCATTGGGACCCCTACTCTTGTTCCTCCCCCTGCTTTCTGTCACAAAAGCCTGCACGTTGTCAACTTCAATCTCTTTTCTTCTAATTTCTTCATTAAACATACTTCTTTGATTACATCCAAAGAGAGCACACCTTCAGAAGTTGAGTTGCTAATCATCACTAATCACGGTTTTCGATATGTGTAAGTTTTAATATTTAATGTAGATATTTCACAAGTGTATGGGTCATTCGTGTAGTATCTAAGGTGTCGATCCCATGAGAAGGGTTAATCTAATCCTAAAGTCTAAGGTTGGAAACTATTAAACAGAAATTACACAAACAATGCATTTAAACACGAGAACTAAATAAATCAAACTAACTAAAATTAAGTAACAAAACACCAATTGAAAATTATCACTTAATGAAAACAATCAACAAACAACGATTAACAATTTCATATTAAACGTGGATAACCATTAATGAAAACTGATTGATTTATTAAACAATGATAGTACACCCTAGAATTGAACCTAGTGAATTAACCGAAAGAGAGAAAGGGAAATTATCTATCCTTAATGCTAACCTAACCGATTACGATTTATTGAATTAATGGTTCTAGATGATCCTAGGGTTCAATTATATAGGGTCAATTATTCTCTCTCAAGTTATAATTGAACCCTAAAGCACAAACCTTAATTAGATTGTGGGAAGTTGTAATCTCTCAATTAACAACCTATCCAAAACCTATTCAGTTCTTAAGTCCTCTAATAAACAATTGGAAACCTATACTTAATCTCTCTACGCAAGTTTTAACAACCTGATTTAATTCCGAATCTAGTAAATTACCTAACTCTCATTAGCCCAATTTAATCCTTCTTTCTCGATTCACCCTCTCAGTTTATTTTCGAGATATGAAGTGCGGAATTAAACCACAATTAATTCAATAAATACATAAAACAATCAGATTTCATTAGATCAAAAATAACATTCCAAAGGTGAGTGTAGAACATCAATCAATAATTTGATTCTATCTTCAAACTATATATCCCAATTTTACAATCAAATAAAACTGAAATACATAGGAAATAGAACTCGAATTGACGATGAGAGGTCGCAACTTCGGAAAGCTTCTTATTCCGGAAAGCACGTCGAGTCTATGTCATCTTCCTCTTCTCTCTTCCTTCTTTTCTTTCCCGATCTCTTAAAGTTGGGGTGTTGTTTCGGCCTGAATGTCTCCGAAACTTCTTCATTCTTCAATGTTGGCCTAAAACACTAACAAACACATCAAGGTACCTCAAAGACATAATAATTAAGCTCATAAACTTGTACTAACTCATAAAAAACACTTAAACACAATTAATTAACAAACTAACACAATTCTAACCTAAACAAATGTTAAACAATTAAGTTAACAATTAAAAGCGTATCATTCCTAGCTATCCGGTAACGAACTCAACAAGAATAAAGCTTGAAGCTCATCATCAAGAATAATCTTCATTGTAGTTTGCTTGTTAATTATGTCCTGGAAATCACTTAGATGCTCTGACACTGATTTTCTAGCCTTTAACTTCAAGTTCATAAGCCTCTTAATTATAGAGGCCTTGTTATGAGCAATCTTCCTTTTGTATAAACTTTCTAGCTTCTTCTATAGCTCAAAAGGATTTTTTTTCTTGAGACTCATGGTTGAATATGTTGATATCAATCCATTGTCTTATAATGCAAAAAAATTTCGCTTCATCTTTTCCCATTCTTTGTCTGACATCTTTTTAGGTTTTGAAGGAATATCATCCTTCACACCTCTGTCCACATCAATAGGATCAAAGAGATCACTGCAATATAGAAGGTCTTCCATCATGGGCCTCCATATCGAGTAATTTGATGACGTTAACTTGACCATAGAGTTGCTTCCACCTTCCATTATGATGGCTTGATACCGCTTATTAGGAGAAAAATAACATAACTCTCTAAAAAGGTCTACTGAATATCAACGACAAGAAATAACATTGTAGCGGCAGAACAATGTATGAGAATAAGAAACTAAACAATGAAACAAATACCAAGATTTAATGTAGAAAACCCTCCAATTTAGAGGGAAAAAACCATGGGGCAAACCGATAAGTAGATCAACTAAACTCAATAAGGATTTACATAAAAAGTTGATCTCTCACCCCCAAATAACAAGTTGTCTCACAAAGTTTTAGGATTGAAACCAAACTCTCAAACTAATCCTAAAAACAATCAAACAAGGATGAGAATCTAACCCTCTTTACCCTCTCTTTATTTTTTTTCTCACTTTTGGACATTATGACAGTACTCACTATCTCTTCTCTATCTCATGTATAGAGCAAGGCTTTAATAAGCTATTTATAGGCTCCTCTAGCTTACAATTCAAAATCCTAATTGAACTAAACTAACTAGATCACATCTTATCCTAATTAGATTATATCACATTATCCAATAAGATAATATCCCTATCTAAATAGGACTCCATCTGATAGGATTTAGCTACACCAATACTAATAATATAACATATTATATTTAACTAGGAATGATACATCCCTATCCACAAAGATATTCACTATATTCAAATGATCCTCCCACTTGATCTTTATCTTTTAGAGTTGAGGTCTATCTACTGTAATCTTATCCGCTACATCATCCAAGATCTCAAAATAAGGTTGGATACTCAACAAAAGGGAAGATCACATTTAGGTAAGGCAATAACTGTAATGAAGTTAGATTCTACATTTTTGCTTGAGAGATTGAAAGGCAACATTAGCTGAAGAATCCTATATAAACGCATTAGTTTTTAGGAGATACGCTAAAGGACTAACCTAAGGCTAAGGAAATCATGTAAAGTAATAATCAGCTTAGTCAATAATGACCTAAATTTTAGCAAGATCCCATATGTAGGCTTTGGGTCGATATAATATGTCCAAACAAATTTACATAAAGTTTAGCCATAAATTGATGGGTAGCCATGCACTTTAACACCAACTTAAGATGAGATAAATGTTCTTAATATAAAGAACTAAAAATCAATTTATCAATAAAGACATGAACAAGCTGATGTAAAAGGTCAGCAACTAAATTGTTCATAAGGTACATTAGTAAGATCGAAGGGAGCCAAGAAACTCCAAATACCTATAAATTGTTCTGAATATAGTCTTATGGTAAACCTCTTTAATAACTCTAATTTCGTAATATTGTAGATCTTAAATTAATTTTGAAATATCATGGTGCTATATAAATCATCCAATAGTTCCTCCATCAAAGGCGTAGGAAAGTTGTTTCGAATCATAACTATATTAAGTGCCATGTAATCAATATAAAGCCTTCAGGAACCATCCTTTTTACAGACTAAGAGAACTTATGAAGAGTGAGACATTTAAGAGAACTTATGAATAAACAGACCATGCTAGGTTTGTTTATTCCTTTTGGAGCATCTAATAAATCAATTTAGCCATTGTAACTAAGAGTGAGACATTTAAGCAACGACTTTGGATTAAAGATCCACCATAATAGCTAATAAAGATTCATTTGAGATATTTAAAATATATATGGGTGCTTTTCAGAGAACCAGTTTAATAAAGTCCCCTGATATGAAGGTTTTGGAATATTACTTATATGTAGATAGAAATTCTTATTGTGATAATTGTATAAGTAATCATTTAACAAGAGATCTCCAAAGTATCTCATATATGGATTATTATGTTTTGATACTACTTATGACATATTCTAGTCAAGGGTAGCGTAATCAGTAGTCATTGGATATAGCATGAAGTACGTGAAAGTAGTTTAATGATCAATACGCAATTCATCACCCTAAAGTAAATAGGAAGAATGTTTCATTGTTCCTGATTATTATTAATTGAAGAAATCTTTACCAATGGAATGACACTTTTAGAATACTTTTCAAATGTTATTAATAGAATCAATTACTAATGGTGGATAACTAACATGATTGAATTCAAATAGAGTAACTATTACTTCTATACTTTATGTCCAATCGAAATATTATATGATGAAATATTGAATTATACAAAAAAAATCATGTTTAGAAAATTTAGTCAAAACTACTTTGATATTTCTAATATTTTAGTAGTCATGATGCATTGCTAGATGTCAATCTTGATATATTAATATAAATTATTTAATTAAAAAAGTAAAAATAAATTATATAATTTTAATTTATATAATTATAAATATAATTTCGTGTTATAATTTATATCTAATGCCAATATATGTATGAATTTAATAGCTCACACACAAAGAATGATTAAAGAGAGAAAAAAGTATTTTAATCAAGTTAGTCTTGATTGTAAAATTTGAGATTTAGGATTAAATTTAAGATATTTAATAAATAAGGACCAATATGAGATATTGAATCCTATTTGAGCCTAACTGATATCTTATTAAAATTAATTATAATTCTAATTAAAGTTTAGTCAAAATAAAATTTAATTATTAAAAGTTTTAGGCCTTATTATAAATAAGCTTAGGTTCTAAAGGAGTTAATACTCTTGCTTACTATTTCTATACTACTTATAGAACTCTTTTAATATATTTGTGTGGATATCATTAGAAGTCGAACATGTGTATAACTACAATTATTACGATAAATTAATTTCAGAAGCAATTAGAGGGAAACAACAGGAAAAATTTTATGCTACACAATAAGGTATAAATTTATGATTCATGTGTTTAGTGTATTCATACATTAATCATATTATAAAATTTTAAGTGATCTTAGTTTTCAAAAATCAAAAGAAAATATTTCATAATTATTTTGTTGTGTGGGATCAAATTCAACCTCGATTTTCTAGCAAAAATCACGCATACATCAAATAACACGTGTCTATATCTAAAAAATTTTAAACCGAAAGATTCCTATTGATTACTTATTTAGGTACTAGGTAAATACCTAAACTTGTAGTTAATTTTTCTTAGACTGGATTTAGATATATTTCTGTAACTATTTAGGCTACGTAACACTTCTCTTAAAATCGTTATCATTTTTTGCATTACTAGGTTTGGGCATAATATTGAGGTATCGTTTGGTAACTACTAATAAATGGATCAAAATTTATAATAAAAAAATAGAACGAGAATGAGAAGCAGAAATTGAAATAAGAATAAAATTATTAATTATTCATGTTTGGTATGTAATAACTAAGAATGAGATTAAATAGATTAATAATTATGCAAGTATTAACTATCAAATATTAGGAATGCTAATGAGGACATTTTTAGCCATATTTAGTTATTATACGATTAATTTTGTAAATAATTAATGAAAATATTTTTTATTTTATAAATAAATAACCACAATTATCTTCCAATAATTTATAAAATTATTAATTTTTAAATAATTATAAATAATTCTTATACTAAAAATAAATTTAAAAACTATAAAAATTTCTTTACTTAATATAATATTAATAGAATAGAATAAAATAATTAATAAAGAAATTAAATATAAAAGACTACAATATGTAGTTTTGATAATAATATGTTGAATTAATCAACACTGAGAGTATTCTAATAATAACTTATTCATTATTTTTCTTTTATTCTTGATATTTAATTTCTGTTTATACCTACACCCTTTTAATAATAAAAATTAAAAATTATTTTAATTTTGTTATTCCTTGTATTATTTATTTTTAATAATTAAATAAGGAAAAATTTAAAAATTAAGACTACAGTTTCATTTTTACCTTTTTTTTATTCAATTCGCAAGAACATCACTTAGCCTTTTGGTATTATCTGATTACTGTCCTTTTTCCTTGATCTTGGCCTTTTGGTGTTTTCTGATTACTGTCCTTTTTCCTTGATCTTGGGCCTTTTGGTGTCCTTTTTCTTAATATTTGGATTTAAGCCCACCTAGTGGATGAATCTTATAATAAGGCCGAAGCCTACGTACCCTGGAAGCAACGTGGAGTAATCAAAGAGATGGCCTAGCTAGCCAGCTAGCTACCCTAAAGAAGAATTAAGGAAGGACTAAAAACATGCAACTTCACCTATGCTCAGGCCATCAAGCCATGTGGAGTTGAGGAATGGTGCCCCACCCAGTAGACCCTGGAGTGGCGGCCCTGTAATGCTCTGTCTCTCATCTTTCTTTTTAGTGGCACAAACATGTACTTGCTATCTTATCGTATTTTATAGGGTTTGAAGCACATGTCCAGCGGCTCTCAACATCATTAGGATAGAAAGGGTCACTTTACAACTACTTATAAGCCCCCACACCCTCCAGTATGTCATGACCATTAACCCCTTTTTCTTCTTCATCTTGTTCCACTTTTTTTAATGGGGAATCACATCACATTCTTTCAGGAACTTGGAAACTTTTACAAACTCATACGCTTTGTCATTTTCGTCTATACTCTCCATCTGGGCAGGCTCCATTTCAATTATTCCACTTCTTTTAACTGGTTAGTGTATTAAAATATCTACTTGCACACCCCCATAAGATTAGCATAAATTCCACGAATTCGTTGAGCTACGGTTCATTGATGGCTTTGTGTCACCATCCATGTGCATTTGAAAAATAGCAACTCGGTCTTTATATATAATATACCTGCGTAAATACTAAAGGATTTAGGTATCATTTCTGTTTTCAAGTACGCTACAAAGATAGAAGGATAGCTTGTCCACAACCACTTTCTCCACCTTGTGTTACTTCAATTAGTTAACATGTTACAGTTGATGAATACTATATTCCAAGTCAATTATGCAGTGTGTTTCTTGTAAGAATAAGCAATAAGTGAATGGGAAGGAATTATCTTTTTTTTTGTTCCTTGGAAACAATTCTTTCTGACTCTGTTAATAATAATATCGTGAGTAGTGTGGGTCAAAGCTCACGTTAATCATGACTGACTCACACATTCCGCCCAGAAACAACGTGTCCAACCCAATTGTGCTGCATTGTAAAGAAACTAAACAGCACATTCCTTGCACAGTTATTCTCCGTGTATTGTGGCGCCAAATGGAGTGGTCGTGCCTATAAGCCGCTGTCCATGAGCTGTTGGTTATACCATCTCTTTCTTTGGTTTTAATATTCACAACTCAATTCCCCTGCAGCGACACGCTGAAGTTGTTTTGTTTCTTTCTCTGAATCTTCTTAAGCCTGTGAATTTTCCTTGCCACTTTTTTGCTTTTGGGAAGGTGGATCCATTAAGGGAAAACCCTTTTCTCAAGTTAACACATATATGTCATCTAGATGCTGAATTATTGGTTTTAAAACAATGAACTCCTGTAAATTTAGAAAGTCCTATAAGTTGGGAGATTAGGGCAACCTAGTCCAAGCCACAGGTTACAGCATCATCTGTCTAATGCTTCCGCTGTAAAAGTTCGGTACCCAGAAATGTAATAGTAGAAAAGAAACTTCAGTATTATTGCACAATAATAAAATAAAGTGAAAAGAAGAATGGTCGGATGGAAATAGAGGATTCGGTTTCTGGTGGCTCCTAACAAGCAGAGACTCTCTCAGTTCTCTACTAAAAGGGTATGGTGTTTCCCTGTATCATCATTGTAAAGATCAAATTTTTATTACATCATTATCATCTTTTCGGCTCTAAGTTGTACAAATACCAAGCTTTTTAGTTTCTGCTTTTTCTTCCAATTCTCTCTCAACAGTTCCTCTGCTTCTCTTTCTCACTGTATATCTCTCTCTGCTTCTTTCATTTCTACTGTCAGTTGAAAAACTTGTGGCTAAGCATAGCTTAGTCCATTTTTTTCTTTTCGTTCAGAGATTCTCAGGCCTCGCAGACAAGCAGTGTGTTCATTTTGACTACTACACGTGATTTCTCACCTACGGTACGTTTTGAAATTAAGCTCTCGTTTTGATCATTTTGCATTTTCTTGCCACATTGTTAAAGATTTTCGTGGGAAAAAGAGAAGGAAGTGAAAGTTTCAGATTTTATGCCCTTATTTCGATTGCCTTTTGAGGCGTCGAATTATTATCGAAAACCGTTTGTGTCCAGAGCCATTAAGTTGCCTCATGCTTAGTTAGCCTCCAAGTTCCATCCTTTTTCAAACTTCTAAGAAGGGAATTTCTGAAAATCTCTTCTTTTTCCTACTCAAGTCGTCAAAGCTGTGATAAACACAATTGTTTGCCTTATTCGTATGTGAGTCCTTCACGTAATTTGAGAAAGTTAATATCTTTTCAAGTAGTGGATGCTAAGTATCATCTGTTTCTTCTTCTTTGTTGATTTTCATTTTTTTGTATGTAAATTTTTTAGCTACTTCTTCAAATTAAATGCTAGATGAATGTTGTCTGACTTTAGTAGATCATGCATCTACGTTAATGTTTGATCAGGATTTAGCCCAATTCATTATATCTTCTTAAATTTTATTGCTCTGATGCTCGAAGAGATTTTTCTTCTCTGTTAGTTTTGGTTCAGCCCGCCTGAAACACAAATACCAGCATGGAAAACGTAGAGAGGCTTTTTTTAATTGCTTATTTGATGAATTTGGGTTCTCTCGTACATGTTAAAAAATCGTGGCTCGTTTCCATTATTCTTTCTTGCTGATGCAGCTATGAACTAGGGGAAATTTTATTAGCTTCTTAATGGGGTAAGGCAGATGCATACAAGCAAATGACAGAACTCTGGTAGATAACTTGCTGCATGGGAGGATTATTTCAGCTTTTTAACCTTAACCAAAGCACCATGGCCAGAAAGATACTTCCACATAAGCGACATGTTGATGGTAAACACAATCTGGTTTTTCAAACTGTATTCAACTGAAACATGTACTTCTGTTCACTGTCTACCTTTTCGGTCTTAATTGCACGCAATGGCTGATACTTTCACATTATAATGACTAACAATAGTTTTTTAAGAGTTGGATAATCGCATAGATAAATAAACCTGAAAGATTAATTAATGCCATTAGTTGTCTTGGATATGGCCATCAATCTACTACTTGAGTTGATCAGAGAATCTCATATGGTGTTTCTTTATCCCCTGTGAATATAACGAACAACTTTTCTTGTAATCAAGTATGAATATCACACTCGATGGCTCTCAATAATTTGCAAGAAATTTTTTTTTTCATTATATGTTCTGAAAATTGTTCAATGGTCTTTGAGGGCCAATCTTCCTTTGGATTGTCATGTTTTAAAGGTTAAGCAATATGGTCCAATATCAGGTGAAGATTTATGCTCTCCAAAATTTTGAAATTATGGCATTATTAGTGATAACTACATATGATACAATAGTTTGCTCGTTCTTTTCCTTGTTTGACTGAAGATTGATGCAGTTGATTATATGCTCTGCAGGATTGGAAGCTCCAAGAAATAGCATGGAACTACAAGTTGAAACTTCTCAGCATTGTTTAGATGCAGGAAATTCTCTGGTAATACTTGTAGTCTCTATCAGACGATGCTTTTAATCCTTTTAGACTATGTTCTAGGTTTGTGAGGTTGACATAGTTTCATGCCTAATATTTAAGAATCCTGGCAACAGAGTTTGTTTCTTAATAGGCAATCTTGAGGTTTAAATCATCTGAGTTTTCTAAAATGGCTGAATTCTTTGATCCTGAGGCAACTATCATGCATCTTTCACTTCTTAATGTCACAAATGTTTGATTCTAACAAATGTTCTTAAATTGTACAGCATCATACTATAATTATATAATACTTGATATTCTTGTAGTAATTTTCTCTTTATCTTTCTATTATATGCACTTATATATGTCTTGATGCAAAATATTCAGTATTCCTCTCAAGTTGAAGAAGACTGCTCTGAAAGGGACTGCTCTCCAATTGAACTCTCAATGAAGAAGTTGATCAATGAGGAAATTTCCAAACATCATAACACCAGAAAAAATGCACCAAGTATTGTGGCTCGATTGATGGGTGTGGACATGCTGCCACTGGACACAAAATCAGTAGTAAAGCCACCTGATAAAAAGAGTGTGAGGACAAAATCCAATATCTCAAAAAAGGATAAGAATGAAGTGGTATTATCCAAAAATTTCCCTTCCAAGTCCAAGTCTTCCAGGAAGATGAACTTTGACCTATATACTGGTGAAACCAGAGGTGCTGATAGATGGAACGACAGCCAGATGTTAGGAAAGCCAAGGCCTCGGGAACATCCACAAGAAGAGGAACTCAAAAAGTTTAAGAAAGAGTTTGAAGCATGGCAAGCTTCCAGGTTTAAGGAATGCTCCAAGTTTGTTGAAATTGGGAGCATTTCTGACCATTTTCCCGTTCAAAGGAATATCAACAAGCCGAAAGTTGTAAATTGTTCGTATTCTGGCCAACCAGTTAAGCAGAAGTCCTTAGAACACAAATGTTTTGAGACAAAAGCGAACTCACTCGAAAAGTTTGGCTTACAGCATCATAAGCATAAAAGGAAACTATTCCCATCTGAGCAGAAGGAACTTTTTTCTTCAAGGATGCACTCCTTGAATTATGATCAGAGATTGGACTCCTCTTCAGCTCCCACAAGAATAGTGATCTTGAAACCTGGTCCTTACAGAATTTATGACTATGAAGAGTCCTGGACTAATTCCTCTGGAGATTTGGAGGATAGAGTTACTATGGAAGAGTTCCTTGAGGAGGTGAAAGAACAGCTGAGATTGGAATTACAGGGAAAAACTCTTAAAAGAGGTTCTGTAGTCAGAGGAAGTGGAATTGAGACTCCTTTTAGAGAAAGACCATCAGATCCAAAACAAATTGCTCAACACATAGCAAAACAAGTCAGAGAAAGTGCTAGCCATGAGCATGGAATGAATTTGCTTCGCTCAGAATCAACACGATCATGTAGAAGTGAAATTCAGTTCAATGCCTGCAATTCTCCAGAGTTCATAAACCGGGATACAAGAAGATTCTTGTCAGAAAGATTAAGGAATGTTCTGAAGAGAGAAGCACATCTTGATGCTCCGGTGGTCATCAGTAGCAGTTCCAGATCGTTTCCTGTAGATAATGAGTTGCATAGGCTAAAACAAGTTGGAGACGTCTCGAAAAATCGAAATGATCAGGCCTACTGGGAAATTAAGGAAGATGAACAGGAAATTCAAACCAGATCTTTTAGGCATGAAAATGGTGATTCATTGCTTCATAGAGACTTGTCCCCTAGAAACTTGATAAGGTCTTTGTCGGCCCCTGTGTCAGGAACATCATTTGGGAAGCTTCTTCTCGAGGATCGCCATGTTCTAACTGGTGCCCACATCAGGAGGAAGCATGAGTCCCTTGACAATGTGGCTTTTGATATGAAAAGCTTGAAGAAGGAAAAATTCAATATCAAAGAAAAAGTCTCAAATTTCAAATACAACCTCAGTCTTAGGGGTAGGCTATTTGGCAAGAAAATGGAATCAATAGTAGAGTCCCATGGTTTTGAGCAGGATATCGTGAAAGATATCATGAGTGGACCGACAGTTACTAGGAACTTGGGGCACAGGGCCATTATGGTACTACTAAATTCTTTTTTAAAATATTAATCATCAACATACAGATTTTCATTAGTAAATCCCTCTGTTTATTTGTCTTGCATCTTAGGAGAACTCGACTGAGGTACCTCCAAGTCCTGCATCAGTGTGCAACAGTCCTCAAGAAGAGTTTTGGAGGCCAGCAGATGACATCAGCCCAGCATCAACTCCTGATCTTAGAGAAGATGGTTCTTTGCCTCAGGTTTTCAGGGAGATCAGTTGTAATCTAAATGGTTAGAAACATATCTTTCTTGCTTCAGTACAGAGTTTCTATTTCCAAGTTCTATGCATTATGCTTGAATTTGGTTAATGATTCCATGTACAATTTGAATTGTTTCCATTGGATGTCTCTTTGGTCCAATATCTCCTGGTGGCTTTATGTTTCAAGACTCACAAGAGAGGATGGTTTAGTAAGCTCTTTTTGAGGATTTGTCCCTACCATACTGGTGGTCGTCTGCTGCTAGCTAATGCCTACACCAACTGATAAAATGAAGTTTTTTCTGATCCTGATAGCATAACTGTGTACAACTCAGTAGATCTATCACAAACTGCTGATAGTTTTTCTGTTTATTGTTTTTGAAGAGCTGCGGAGGCAACTAAATCAACTTGAATCAGATGGACTTGAGGACACAACAACAACACATGAGCCTGTGGAATTGATGGTGGATTTGGATAACAAAGCAGAAGCTTACATAAGAGATTTATTTGTCACTTCTGGTTTATATGATGGGTCATACGATCAATGTTTATCCAAATGGGACCCATCTGGAAAGCCTATTAGCAACTCAGTGTTTGAAGAAGTGAAAGAATCATATAGGAAACAGGCCAAGGACAGGGAATTTACGTTGGACAAATGTGAAAAAGTAGACCACAAAATGCTATTCGATTTGTTGAATGAAACACTGCCAACTGTACTTGGACCTCCTATAACCATGTCTAGATTTAGAAGGAAGATTATAGGTATGTCCATGCTGTCACCTTTACGTGGAAAGAAGTTGCTTGATCGTACATGGGAGATCATATGTGAGTATATATACCCTTCAAACGACAAGTCTTACTACTCACTTGACAGTTTGGAGGCTAGGAATTTAGAATCCTCCCCATGGTCCACTTTGATGGACGATGAGGCTAATGCTTATGGGAAAGAGATAGAATGCCTGATCATGGGAGATATTATCGAGGAAACCGTAAAGGAAATGCTCCAATGATATTGTCTGGATAAATATCAGGAGAAAGTGAAGCCTGTGATGCAACACGGTACAGACAGAGGTAACATATATAAGTCATTTGCATGGGCAATCATGTTTGCGTGGTTTAGGTAAGTGTGGAGTAAGTAAATATGTCTTGTTTGTGGTTGTTTGATATAGAAGAACATTCTTATCCCGTCATCTGTAGATGAGTTGATCGTCTGAATTAATGGGTAAATTTTTGAGGAACTTGTCTTGTCTTCATTGAGAAAATTTGTGAAACTTTTAGTTCACAGAAAGGGTCGAAATACCAAAGATCAATGTTACAGTACGTTCTGAATCATTTACTGCAATTTTGTGCCTTTATGACGAGATCCGGCCATGTATAGCAGATGACCTACAGGCCTGTTTCTCCGTTGCTTACCAAAATCTGCACGCTCTTTTATATGGGCTGGAGAGATTGTACTCTTGAACAAAATTTTCAAGCATTCATGGTTCCATGTGGGCTTTTTGTGGTTGCTCTTTGAGTTGTGGTGTCAAAACATCATTTTGGAGCCACACCTTTTTTGTCTGTGGAGTCTTTGTTTGGTGCTAGTGTGTTGTTAGGTTGGAAATCATAGTACGGGGTTGGTGCTTTATGATGACTTGACAGCTTCTTCTCACATGGAATTCATGTACTTGTCTTGGAACTTAGACTCGCTACTTTGACCATTTCATTTGTTTCAATGAAAAAATGTCACCACAAATCTCGACGGAATTAGTTGCTAATTAGGTTCCATCTTTCACTTCCAAAAGGAAAATAAAACGAAAAAGAGAAATGGGATCACCCCAACAGTTTAAGAGTAGATGTTTTAATCATTGTGTGGATGAAATGAAGAGTATAACAATGCTTATTTTCAGACAATTCGGTTGAGCTAAAAGTGGTGGGACAAAATATATAAAGGACCGTCAATACAAGATTTCCCACTAAGGTTTTAGAATGTTTCGAAAAGAACAAAAGGTCAAATTCATTTCTTAACCATAAAATCAACATCTAAAAGTATACTTGGGGTTTCTTGTTAGATATTTTTCATAAATTTTGAAAACAATTAATTGCATTTTATTAATTTTCAATAATTTATCGGTTAAGTTACAAAATTTGATCTAAATAAAGATAACAAAGTGGGACAATAAATGATTTACGTCAATGAATCGAAGTCCAGGAGAAAAATGAATCTCGATCAGTATAAACCGAATCTATATCGAGCTTGTAATGGGAAAGGCCGATATGAAAACTATATAAATAGGTTAAGATCTTCTGCAGTTGCTCATATCTTTAGTAAGCTTCCAAATTCTCTAACTCATTAAGAGAGCTTACGTTTTGAGAAAATTATAGAAAGATATTAACGTGTCAGGGAGAAGTTCTCGTGAAGGTCCTAGTGAATTCAAGCTCGTTACGACTTTGGAAAGGTCCTCTGAACTTCTGATGGAACTAAAATCAGGTATTCCGTATTTCGTATTAACTTCATTTATTTCCCTTTCACGAACAATTCGGGATATGTAATAAGGTTCATGCTACATGTTACATGTGGTATCAAAGTGGTTACGTGATTGGTTGGCTAAAAACGAAGTTTTTTTTGTTTTTATCCATAAGGGTTTTTAAAGGTCTTTTGATCCGTTTTTCAATTTTTCACGTGTATGGATGCGTGAAAGTGAGCTACACGTTTGTAGCATTGAGAAACGAGTCAAAAACCAGCTATGGAGAGCTAAAAACATGCTTGAAACTCCCCAAAAATTGCTTTCATCGTCAGCAATGACGGTGAACGTCGAGGGCGTGTGGTACATGCGCCTAACTCGTGAACAGTACCTCCATTGAGACGGTTTGGTCGGTGAGTACGTTGCACGCTCTTGTCAGATGGGCGACGTATAGTGAGGCAGATGAAGGACAAATGTGATACACACGCCACAACTGATGGTGATGGGATTGGCATGTGCAATGCACGGGCCATCCAGCTATCCCTACACATAGCAAGCGCTGGTGCGGATGCGTGGCTGGCGCATGTGATACACGTGTCATACAGGATCAGCGCGTCTACGAATGTGGGCACATGAGCCACACAGCCAACGATTTCTCAGCACATCGGTGCGTGAGGGGCGAGTACAACACACTCACTTGACACATCTGGAGGCATGTTGGGTTTGCGCATGTGCATCGCACCCGCCACAGACCCACACACATACCCCTTATGTCAGTACACAGTAACATGCTGACGTCAGCGTTACAGTGACTGTTGATATCAACACTAGAAGAGAAAAAGAAAATTTTCAAAATTTCCATAAGGTTGCCCTGGGTCCTTTTAGGTCAATTTTCCGGTCAGAGGAATTTTTAAAGTGATTTTTTAATTTTTTTTTGGAATAATTACATTGGTAGTTTCACTCTAGAAAAGAAGTTTAGACATTCTAAAGCTGTTTTAGAGTGAATTTTCATGCAACAAACTTGCCATGAGTGAGATACATGAGGTTCTTGTGTTTTAGGTGGTTAGCTCAATATTTAGTGACGCACGATAATCGCTCTGATGAGAATTTTTGCTACCAAAGTATCAAATAAAGTTTTTAAAGAATGTCTTCAATACAATTATATGATAATTTGACTGTGCATTTGATTGTTTGCATTTACTGATGTTACATTTTCACATACTCTATGCCCATATAGAGTATGAGGATAACATAAAGGTGTATTTCTTGTGTTTGTGGACCTTTCGGGTTCTAATGAGAATATAGTCATCAAAGTGACATTTCGAGTCAGTATTTTGAATTATTCTGCATGCATGTTGGGGGATGTCTCTGGTCTTATGTTAGTTAGTCTGTAAGGTGTTAGCCTTACATAGGATTTTGAGATGTGCATAAAAGCATTAGATGAAGGAAAGTCGTTACTTAAATAATATATTCACCTAAAGGTAGTAGTGTCATGAGAGTTGATAGTTTGTACTTTGATTGCTTTTATATGGAGGTCTAATTGGATATATTATGAATTCATCCCAAAAATGTTTCATAATATGTGTGATCAGATTCTCGGTATAGATACTATTTTAATGCTTTGGGTATCACTGTTATCCTACATATGCTGATTTTTTTCATTGTCTTTTGTAGTCACATTTTCTGTCAACAATAATACTATCACCATTGAAACCTTGACCGGTTTCAATTTCAAGAAGTGAAAGAAGGATGTCGAGTTTACCTTGGAGATGGCAAACATCAACATGGCTATGCTATCAGAGAGACCCTCTCCACCTACATACATCAACTCAGAACCTAATAAGGCGACCTTTGCAATCTGAGCGTGGTCAAACAGGATGTTCTATTTGACCATTAAGAGGTTATTCCTAGATCATCTACTGAGTGGACTGTTGGACACCACTATAGTGAAGGAATTTATAGACAATGTTTCTTAAAGAAACAAGGTCTCGTCTAATGCTGAGTTAAGCATTTTGATTAAGGATCTGTTCTCTATGAGGTATACTGGAGAAGAAGGTGTAAAGGAATACATTATAAGGATAGTCTACCTTCAGAGTAAACTGAAGGCACTGGATATTCTGATTCCTGATACATTGATAGTGCACCAGGCACTTAATACTCTCTCGTAAGAGTTTGAAATATTGGTCACTTAAAACATTTCCCAGGATGAGGCTTAGAATATCAATGCCTTCATTTTCTGATGTGTTGTAGCATAGGAGAAGCTTAAGAGCACTCCTTATATAGCCTTGTATACAGCCAAAGGTAAGAGGAAGGCTAAGCCCTAAAAGTTTAAGGGTAAGAAATCCAAACCCTCTCCACATATTAAGACTGGTTAATCTAGCATTGCAAAGGGTCCACAAGACTTAAAGAATATGAGGTGCTTCTTCTGTAAGAAGAAGGGACATAGGAAATCTGACTACTAGAAGTACAAAGTCTCGAAAGTCAAAAAGGAGCTGTCAAGTAACTCTTCGACCTATATGATTCATGAATCCAATTTAGCTATAGCTACATCAAGTTCTTGGTGGCTAGATAATGGAGCATCTAATCATGGTGCTTCCACAATGCAGGGGTTCAAATGCACGAGAAGGTCGACTAAAGGAGAGGAGAAGCTGATGCTTGATAATAATGAAGAAGTAGATGTTTTGTATGTGAGGGATGTAGGTTTGAATCTCAATATAAGGCTTGTACTTGTTTTACGGGACACATTTTATATATTGTCTTTTAGACGAAATCTGATTTTTGTGTCAGTTTTGGACAAAGAGGGTTGTTGTTTTGTAATTGATACTTTAGTTGTAAATATATCTATCAATGCAAAGCATATCGAAGCTGCCTTCTTGTCTTACGGTTTATATAGAATGTGTCTTACCCGTAATGAAATGTATGCTTCTTCTTATATTGATGAGCCTATGACTCGTAAGAGACCTCTGATAAAGGAAACGTTATACATGTTGTGGCATAGATGCTTGGGCCATATTTCCAGAGAAAGGGTTGAGAGATTGATAAAGGAAAACATTTTCCCAACTCTAGATTTTAGTGATTTGGAAACCTGTATTGACTATTGCAGAGGTAAGTTGACCAAGATAAAGAAAAAGAGGTAAACTCATGCTTATAGCATGTTAGGCCTCATACATACGGACATAAGTGGACCCTATACATTTATGTTATGCAATTTTAGATATTTTTTGACATTTATAAATTATTATTCCTGTTACGATTACATGTTCTTACTTAAAGAAAAGTCTGAAGTTAATAAATTTAAGATCTTCAAGATTGAGGTTGAGAACCAATTGAAAAAATCAATCAAGATTGTCAGATCTAATTAGGGAGGAGAGTATATGGCAGACTTGGTGTTGCAAGAAAAGAAAAAGGTCAGTTTGCTAAGTATTTAGAATCAATTGGAATAATGACTCAATTCACTATGTTGAGTAGTCCTGAGCAAAATATTGTGGCCGAAAGACATAATCGCACTCTAAAGGGCATGATGAGGTCGACGCAGAGCAGGACTAACCTACCCGATTACCTTTGGGGTGAGGTCATTAAGACAACATTGTATATATTAAATAGAGTCTCAAGTAAGTCAGTGCCTAAGAGTCCCTTTGAACTCTGGGTTAGTAGGAAACCAAGCCTTTCACACATTTGTGTGTAGGCTACCCTGCGGAGGTACTATTATATAATCCTTTTGAAAGCAAATTGCAACCTCGTTCTACTAGTTGCTATCTAGTAGGTTATCTCAACTACTTTAAATGCTACAGATTTTACTGTAGAAAAGGAGGGGTCAAAATAGTAGAATCACAAATGACTAAGTTTATAGAATATGATATATATGATGGGGGTAGGCCCTCTCACCCTTCAGGTGATAGCAGAATGGATACTACAATTATTTCGTATCTGTCACTCATATAGTCAGTTCCAGTGGATCAAAATTTGAATATCATGCCTGTGTAGGAACAATAACCTATACCTATATAAGCAGAGGTTCTTAGGCTACAAGAACCAATGCAATTGCATAGATCCACTAGAGAGAGACACCTTTCTATTTCACCTATTTCATAGTCTATTTAGGTGAACAGGACTCTGATATAGGACATGTTGTGAATCCAGTTACTTTTACAGAACCTATTTCTAGACCACATGCAAACTTGTGGTAGGAAACAAGGAAGGATGAGATACGATCTATGTAGCACAACAAGGTATGAGAGCTTGTTGATTTTCCTCAACATTGTAGACCTGTCAATTACAAATGGCTATTTAAGACCAAGAAGGACACTCATGGTAAAGTTAAGTAGTTTAAGGCTCGATTGTTGCTAGAGGGTTGACTTTAATATTACCTTCTCTCCCTTATCCTCGAAGGATGCATTTAGAGTGATTATGGAAATAGTAGCTCATTATGACATGAAGCTACATCAAATGGAATATTTGCTTTCCTGAATGGTAACCTTTATGAAGAGATCTATATAGAGCAACCCGAAGGATTTTAGGATCAATGAGCAACTGACAAAGTTTACAAATTGACCAAATCAATATATGATCTGAAACAGGCTTCTAGACAGTGGTACCTGAAGTTTGATGAGATTTTATTCTCTTTCGGCTTTGTGAAAAACAAAGTTGAAAGATACATGTACTACAAGATCAGGGGGAACAAAGTCATCTTCCTACTATTGTATGTAGATGATATATTGTTTGCGACAAATGACTTGACCATGTTGCATGAAGTTAAGCAACTTTGGCCATGCATTTTGACATGAAGCACATTGGTAAAGCATCTTTTGTCCTACATATACAGATTCACCGGGACAAATCTCAACACTCATTAGGCCTCTCACAAAGTTTATACATTGAGTGAGTATTACAAAGGTTTAATATGGATGACTGTAAATCTATTGTAGCACCTATCTCTGATGGTGAGAGATTTTTTTTAGCATAGTATCCAAAGAATGAAGTTATGTTAAGTCATTTAAATTGCATATATTTTGGGCGTAATTATCATTAAGGTGTTGAAATTATTATCTGAATTTAATGAAATTGTTCTATAATTGTTTACAGATAGTTTTCAACACTTTAAGGACGAAAAAAGATCAAAAAGATGCAAAAGAATGAAAGAAATTCGAAATTCTCAATCTGGCCGAAATTCAGAGATTAGGCCTGGGCACACCTAAGGATGGAATCTAGAATCTTTCAAGATCCTCTTGCCCTCTTTCCAAGAAGTCTTGCACCGAAATTAGAAGACCACCTAATCTGGATAAAATTAAGAGAAGATAAAGAGGAGATTCACATCAAATAGGAGTTGGAGGTGTTGCCGCATAGATATATATACTTGTATTAGGGTTAAAGGGGGGAGAATCGTAGGTTTAGGTTAGGTTTAGAATAGGATTTCTTTTCTGCTGTTTTCTTGCTGATGTCTTTACGTTTCTGCACTTTTTTTCCGTTCATATTTTCGTTTCTTTCTTTAAAGAACCAGGTATGGAGACATATGGATTTGTTATTTTCTTTGTTTTCAATTCAAGTATGAGTAGCTAATTTTCTTATCTTGGTTCAAGGGATCCATGTTATATGTTATTATAGTGAGATTTTCTGGATACTTTTCATGTTGTTAATGAACATTAGATATCTTCTGATCTGTCTTTTTAATTGGATTTATTGGTTTCTAGGTGCGCACTAGAGATTAATTGATTCAATCGCTAGATTAACGGAATATGACGTTCAGTTTCGGTAATCATGAGTAGCAATTAGGATTAACTTCTCTACGTTAGAGTTGGGAAATTATAAGAAGATATTTGCTTGATTAATTGCATGTCGTACATGTCTTTCACTTGTCATTGGTTCTTGATTCTTAATGTTATTATTCAATTTACCTATGATCGTATCTAGGTTATTGTTTAATAA
>JAOQMQ010000194.1:16630367-16643213 GCA_027563845.1 Erythroxylum subrotundum
AAATAAAAATATAAATAAATTATTTTTAAATATAAATCACATACAATAAAATAATTAATAATTAATGATAATAATAATATTTTCATATAATTTATAATAAATATATATACTTAATAATAAAATAATAAATTTTTATATTTTAAAATAAAAAATATATATAAAAGATTATTTATCATAAATTTCACAATCAAAGCCATTTAATTAGACATAATTTTTATTTTAAAATTATAACATTAAACTTTCTGCAACAACTATTTTAATATAAAAAATATATTATTATATCATTACATTCGATTTCATTCACCTTCTTGATAATATTTTACTTCGTTATATTATAAACCGTCCAAACAATTTTTTATTATATTATATTTCATTTTATGTTTCTATTCCATTCGATTCTTAATTCACATCCGCCTAAGAATTTTCTGGGTATCTGTTATTTTCAGATCCAAAGCTCTCTGCTTTCTACTCTCATTGTTTGTGACACTGTGTAGAGTATTTGTATAACTATAACGAGACCGTCTCTTCTAATTCTAAAGAAGCTGTTCCTTTTCTCCTCTTTTCTCGTGTCAATCCATACACAATATACCATACCAATACACCGTTTGGAGACTTGAAGTTGGTTAGAAAGGACATCGTTTTGGTAAACGGAGGCGCTTTATTGACTATAGTTATTTGGTAGATTGAGAATATTGTGTTTCTTCTACATTTAAGAGAAAGATGTCGATGACTCGCTACAATTCTGCACTCTGGGAACAGATTGAGCTTTCAGAGAGGTAAATATTTTGTTTTGACATCCAAACTCTAGTAATAGGTCTTTCTTCATCATCTAATCGCTTAAAGATTAAAAAAAAAGCACTCATATGCGGGGTTTCGTGTAGACTTTCCTTTAAAGAAGAATTATTAACCAAATTGGCCAATATATTCATTTATTTCTTCGTTTTTCCCGAATTGTTCATACCCTAAGGTTGTGCTTTCTTTATTTAGCTACCTTGTTTCCTCAATGCTCGAGGAAGCTACATCTTTAGCTTCATTGGTTATAAAGCAAATTTGCGGCAGAGATTTTGGTGGTGAAACATTGGAGGATTTAGAAGAGTTCTATGGTATGATGGAATCAGCTGGTATGGTGTTGGTTCAGTCATTAAGTCAGCTTGGCAGGTAAAACACTTTAATCCCTAGTTTATACGACTTGAGTGCTCCAAAGTTCAAGCATGTAAAAGCCGAATGAACTATAACTTCTTCACTTAGAAATTATGTGATTCTTTTTGTAAGTATTTACATTTGGTGACCATAAGCATGCACATTTGATTAACTCGTGAAATGAATGGAAAAGAAAATGTAAATGAAGTAATGCTCAACTTGCATTGGTCAGAGGAAATGAATTGCATGAGAAGATTTGTATTGCTCAATCACTTCACCTAAATTTTTTGGGGCTAATCTTTTTTTCAACTGATCAAATCAGTTAGTTACACTCCATACGTTTTATCTATTATTTTCCAAATCTTATAGTACTTCCAAAACTTAGTGTTTAATGTTAATGGGAGATGCTCATACCATATCCTAAACACACTGAAATTGTTATTGCTAAATATGATCTATAAAAGACCATATGAGAATGTACTTAAAAGCCATTTAGGCATCTAAGAAAGAAATATAATTTGTTTGTTTGATTGGTCTATAATTGTTTATGCATGAGTTGTCTGCTCTGAAATTCTTGATATGGTTGAAGAGCTGCTAATCACTACAAAAGCATATAAGTACATTTGTAAATTATTTAGACTTAAAGCTACCTTATCGTTATGCAGGGGACCACAGATTTTGAATCAGCTTAAAGAAAACTTTGTTTCTGCAGAAATCCCTGTTGAAGTTTTCCATACAGCGTATGCATTGCTCCTTTTATATCTAATCATTTGAAATTTCTACTTTATGATTATTTTAAGCACCCAAGTATATATTGATGCTAAGATTGTTCGCTTAATATTTTATGTACTTACAAATGAACTAAACAGAACCATATTACATGTTTGTGTTCCTTTTAAATACTTATGTTCTCTTCTCCAGCAAGTGGCACGTCCCACTTGTAGATTAATGCCAACTGTTGTATGTGTTCATAGATTCATAATGCCTTTGTAGTCTGGAATAGTTTTATAGCAAGTCTATCGGTTTTAGTTTAGTATCTAAGGCCCTTTGGTGATGTCTTCTCTGTATCAGACACTTCTGTTTATAAGTTGTGTCTCATCCTTTTAGAGTTTCTCTTTTCATCTGCAACCTATGCCTTGCAGAGTAATACAAAGATGAATTAGAAAAATATAGGATATTTTAACTTGATTACTTCTAGGGTATATTCCTTCATACTCCATCTGTTGTTTCAATACTCAATTGTCCGTGCCCAATTTTGGTGGAGGCAGGTATGATACAATTTGTTTTCTTTTCATATGCCACCAATGCTTTGAGATCCACAGTTGAAATCACGAATCTTTTCAACTGAATCCTCTTCGAGATTACTTTCCTCCATACTTCAGTTGTCTGAATACTCAGTTGTCATTTTACGATTCCAATTGAAGCAGTTATTGCCCAGCATACCACTACCCACCATCAATAGATAGATAATTTTCTTATCAGCTTCTCTACCAACTTTATGTATTGATTAGTCACCTATCCTTTATGGTCTTGGGTTCTTATCAAGAATATTATTCCTCTTTATGATTGGGTTAAATCAGATCACCTGATCTTGGTTTACTAAACAAAGATGACATTATACTTGAAAAGAAATAAAATGTTAGCCACCTCTTTCTTTACTTAAATGGTAACTTAGCATCTCAGATTATGGAAAGGGTTGATTAAAATCCTTTAAAACCACCAGGGCTACTAGCAGTAAATTGAAACCAAGGGGTCAATAATAAACCCAGACTAGAGGAGATCTCAATTATATCTGAACGTTTTATTTCTTATACAAATGTTCAAGGTTTCAAAGCTTCGATTAACTTGTGTTGGTGGTCTTATGTTTACGATGCAATATGTGACAGATCCTGCATTTTTTTTAGGGTATGTATTCAAATATCAGAAGGTTCATTGATAGTTGCACAAGAGTTTATTGAGGAGTTCCTCAACAAGTGTAGATATGTGGATGGAAAGTACTATGTTGGTGCAGAACCCGAATTAAATGTCCAGAAAGAAAGCAATAAGAGGTATATTTTGGAAATTGATCAGTATATGGCAATTGTTGAAACCTATGCTTTGGCACTTCTTGCTACTGCTTTGAAAAAGGTTGACTTAGCAACCTCTTGGATTGAGAAAGCTGCAATACCTGCGGAGAACAGACAGGTAAAAAGTAGTTGCTTTTGTTTGATATTGGAGTTTGCTGGTGTGTGGTTTGTCATAAGAAGTTATATCTACATACACACAAGCACATATACTTTGTACAATGTTATCTGATATTACAGGTCTGTGTGGGTGGGTTCACATGCTTACTATGTGGCTGCATACTCTTTAAGCATAACTGCTCAAACAAGATAAAAATTGATTGACTACAATGAGTACAATTTCTACATATCCATTTGATATCCATAGTATGTTTCCATATTCTTTAGTTGTACATTAACTCAATATAGCAGCATTTTTTTTTCCTTTCTTCCATATTTGAATGCTTAGTCATAGGGCCTTTATGTCCATTCAGTCCACATAAGGTTAACTAGTATGGTCTACCTGAAATTTCGTCTCTCTCCTAACAAGTGTGGTATAACAAGTGTGGCTGATATATGAAGAGCTTTAAATTTTGTTTTAGTGGTTAATATATATTTTTTTGTTATATCAATTCTTGATGTAGGACAAATAGGAGTAGTATTGACCAGTAGCTAAAATTCACAAACTTAGTAATAGACTACTGGAATATCAAGTTTTAGGTTTGAATTTCAGTTTGTAATGCTAAAATTTTAGATTCGGGATAACTGGATTTTTTTAGGGTTTGTTTGCTGGAAGTTTTATACTAAGATTTTAGGGTTTATTATGGTTGGAATTTTAGGTTAGGTTTGCTAGAATTTAGTGTTTTGGTTGCTGGAATTTAGTGAAGAACACAAACAAGGGTGGGTAGTAAACTAAGAATCACTCATACGGTCTACGAATCACTATTTGAAGAAAGCATCACAACTTCTAGTTGAAAACTTAATTTTGTAGAAAAATTCAGGATATCGTCTTATTGAAGGGTTGAGTACGCATATTTATAAAGATCTTAGAACCCATATTCTAGTAGGAAATGGTTCCTAATAAATTTAAATTCTATTACAATAAAAATTTTATTAGTCTTAAACAATTAGGATAACATTCTAAAAACTAGAATAAAATATATTTATTTCACTACTACATCCTATCTAATAAATAATCTTAATATAATCTAACTTTCAGCTTTTATTTTTGATGTCAACTCAATTCCCAACCTTGATCCCAACAAATTAAAGTTTGTGATTAACTAATTTTTCATCTTTTAGTTCTTCTATAGATTTTAAACTCTTTTGTATCAATTCTCCCAAGCTTGTCTGAAGTCGTCATCGACGTAGAATGTGATAAATACTGATCATATAAGTCTGGATTCAGCTTTTGAATTCAAATTCTAAAATCCAAGTATTGTAAAAAATTTGTCTTCCTTGCCACTTGACAAGAAATTGTCGATATCTTCCATCTCTTTGGATTATAATTTGTTCATCAAGAACATCGTCTGTCTCCTCTTTAAGATGGGGATGGTTGGAATTCCCACAGCTTCTCCTTTATTCATATGTTGCGTTAATTTCGCATCTTCATTCAAATTTAGTTCTTCATCACCCTTTGTAACATAATATTCATCAACGACAGTAAGGATATCATCAAGTTTTGAACCAATAAGCTCAAGTAGTTGCTGGTTAAACATTTAGCTCCCTGTTTTGTTATTTTAGCTTCTTGTTCTATTCTTTTAGTCTATTGCGCTGTTGTTTCAGCTTACTGTTAAGTGTTTGAACTTTTTGTTAAATTGTTTCAACTTTAGGGTTTTCTAAAGATTCCAATTCGTTCTATTTTTCTTTATCTTTAACGCTTTGATGATCTCCTATTGTTAAACTCTCTATGTCATGATCGTCTTCCATTGCCAAACTCTCCATATCATCAAGTATTTGAGCACCTTCTACATGTAGACTTGAAGATTCTAATTGATTTGTCGAAGCAGAGATGTCAATAGTCTTACCACCTAAAACAAACACTTTCTCTGAGATAGTGCCTATTAAATTTAAGGAATCAAAATTAGTACATGAGTTTACAATAAAGATTTTCCTTTGTGCTATGTGTTGTTGATCAATATCATGCCTTCATCTTTGCTAGCAACTTTAAATTCTCTGTCCTTAAGTATATTAAGAGGAATTTTCTTAGTACTTATGGTTGTGTTGTTACTTCCTCTTTGTTTTTCTACTTTGTCTACCTTCATAGGCTTCAAAATTTTCTTCTTTCCATGTAATATAAACTGATAGGAGTTTGTTTTTCCAAAGAGCTGCACTTCTCGATCATAAAGCTATGGTCGACTAATTAAAATGTGAGATACTCTTACAGGAATTAGCATCACACCAAATAGAGTTTTCATATATTCATAATTTGAAAGACACCAAACACCTTTAGACAATCGATATGGTACTATCATCCACCCAAGCAACTTTGTAGGGATGGGGATGTTTCTCTATAAGTAAATTCAATTGCCACCATGTTCTCGGAAACCACATTTATACTACATCAATGATAAGCCTGCATACCTTATCTACGCATCAAACTCGAGTAAAGAAAATAGTAGTACGAAGCCATTATTCTTGTTCTTCTGCCTAAGGGTCGTAAGTCACTACATTAAGATTTGTAAGACTAGCTAGTTTATTAGGAGTCTCTTTCCATCTCCTCTCTAGCTTCATATTCACACACATATTTGTTAGATTCTTCCCCATCTTCTTCTTCCATCATGTGCAAACCTCTATTTGTATATTCATAAGCAAAGTGGCCCCTCCCATTGTATCGGAAGCAGTTCTTGTCACTGCAGCCTCCTTTCATCCCAGTCTCATCTATGACTTTGCCTTTAGGTTCAGCTCCTTGAGAAGTTTTGTAGTTGTTATGTGGCGCAAATTTTGATGTATTAGGTGTTGACCTAAAATTTTGCACCTTTGTAGTTCTCTTCATGTCGAATTTCCCGGCTTGACTTTGAAACTTTTTAGTTACTTCTTGTCATATGTATTGTTCCGCTCTTAAAGCCAAGTTATATGTATCTTTAAGGCTATAAATCCTTTGCATTATCAGCTCTTTGCAAATTTCTGCACTTAAGTCATTTTCGTAATGAGATATAACTTGTTATTCTGACTTCCTTCCTTCACATCAGGTAGAAAGCTCATTTACAAATATAATCCCTTGTCTAAAGGTTGTGAATTGATCTTGGAGGTTTTCCTGATAGTGAAATGGTTTGTATTTTTTTGAAAATTTTAGCTTCATCTCTTCCCAATTAACAATTGGTAGTTGGCATATTTTTCAAAATCTATCCTCTATCGATCTCCACCAGATTTTAGTGTGTCCAACTAGTTTCATCTTTGCAAATTGAACTTTTCGATCTTTTGACTTGTGGTATCAGTCAAAGAAATCTTCTATTGTTGCTATCCAGTCTAAGAACACGTGTGGATCCATTTTTGCTGCAAAATAAGGGCTTCAACACAAACTTTCAAGTCTTGCATGCGCTCTCCATATCCTGCTGGTTGGTTTCTTTGTATTGGTTCTCTTGGTAGGTGTTGATTTCCTAATCCTACTCGCTGTTGATGAGTTTCAGCCTCTTCATCTTGGATTTCACTTTCTCCACCCTTAACGTCCAGTAGTTTGCTGTCCGATGTTGTTTTCTGGATTAGTTCTTGAAGTATAAGGATCATTATGCCCAATCTTTCCATAATTCTCAAAAATATTTCGACTCTTTGTCACGAAATATTATTCTATACGCCCTTTCACAACGTGTTGCCATTGTGGGCCAAAGCTTTGATATCAAATTGATGTAGGACAATAGAAGAAGTACTAACTAGTAGCTAAAACTCACAAAAATTAGTAATAGGCTTCTGAAATATCAAGTTTTATGTTTGAATTTTAGCTTGGAATGCTAAAATTTCAGATCTAGTATGGCTGGATTTTTTTGGGATTTCTTTGTTGGAAATTTTAGGCTAGGATTTTAAGATTTAATATGGCTGAAATTTTAGATTAGGTTTGCTGAAATTTAATGAAGAGCACAAACAAGGGAGGGTAGGAAACTAGGAGTCGCTCCTAGGGTCTAAAATCCATTCTTAGAAGAAAGTATCACACTTTTTAATTGAAAACTCAAGTTTGTAGAAAAATATCAGGATATCTTCTTATTGAAGTTACACATATTTTAGAAAAGTTCTTGGAATTCTTATTTTAGTAGGAAAGGGTTCCTAATAAATTTAAATATTATTTACTACTACTTCCTATCTAATAAAAAGTTCTAACAGCATCAAAATTTTAGCCCTTGTTTTTGGTGTCAACTCAATTGCCAGCCTTCATCCTACCAAATTAAAATTTGTAGTTGACTAATTTTTCTTCCTTTCTTTTATAGACTTTAAGCTCTTTTGCACCAAATTTGTTATCCAATGGAGGGAAGTGTTTGAGTGGGTTTTATGAAAAAAATATAATGTTGATTGCATTAATTGTTTCAAGATTAGATAATCAGGATGTAAATTGTACTTAAAACATTTTAATCTTGGATTTTGTTTTTTGTATTCTTGATTCTCTCATGAGCACTAAAATTATCTCACCAAGTATTTAATCAGCATGCTTCCTTCGAATTTTTCATGCCTAAATTAGGAACTCATTTCCAGATAACAGAGCTCTAAAACACTGAAAAAGTGTCACGGATGCTTAGTTTGGAGTCACATGAATTGAGTATTTAAGGGAATATCTCAAGTTAGGTTGGTATGTGTGTTAAAGTTTAGAAAGATCAATATCTTGAACTTACATTGATATATCTAATCTAGGCGATTCAACTTGAATGTTTTCTAGTATAAATTATTTTAGCAGAACAGATTTTTGAAAAGCTCTTTGTAAAAGAAATGATATCGTTACTTTTTACTCTGTCTGCTATTAGTTTGGAGGTTTAATCTCTTACTCTGTGGATATGTATGCAATGATGCTTGTTAAATTACACCAACTTTTTGCAACGGTAGCACTTTTTGCTTTGGCTGCTCTAATGCTACCATTGTGTGCTGTCTTTATTGTTTTGTCATTTATACCAGGAACTTTTAAGAAAATTATACTCTTTGCATTCTCTGCAAGCAAGCAGTCTGTCACAGGACTCCTCAATTTCATCAGAAAATGACCCTGAACTGAAACATTCCATGACTAAGGAACTAAATGTTTCTGAGGGATCTCAAAAAGTGTTACATAACAACTTCCTGTGCAATGGATATGATGATAGAGAAGAGTCGATTTTAAAATTCTCCCGGTGCACCAGATCATGTTTTTGGTGGTTTCACTCTTTTAATCTGAAGTTTGGTACTATTCAGTTGGTGATTACTAATAGAAAGATTCTGCTTGGATGCTTGGTTGCGTTTATCATTTATATTCTCCGGAAGAAACGAGCTTCTCTGAATCGGTGAGATATTGATCACTTATTTTCTTATCACCTATGTCAAAAATGCTAATTTTCTTGGGTTCACCATGTTACTTGCTTAATATTACAATGACTCAAACTCATTAAATGTTGATATAAAACAAGAGAGGTGAACTGTGTGTCCAACAAGTTTTAGTGGACAAGTTTGCGTAACTATGAAATCTCCAGGATGTGGTATTTGGAAATGTTAGATGTGGTATTTGGAAATGTTAATCTTATTTGAATAGGCAAATGCTCATTACTAATTTTATGTATGCATATCGGTCTGCAATAATGATATGCCTGTGTAGCTATAAACCCATAAGTAGTTTATTCGCTATAGCTTGTAATGTAGCCACTTTCAAGCATGCAAGAAAGTAGTTATTAGGACTGTCCTAGTTTACAGCTACTTTAGCATTTAATTTGTTTTTATAAGCGGGTAAGAAGGTATCTTTCTTTTCCAGAAGTTGGGTAAAAATTTTCTTATTTTCACGCTAGAGAAGTGTCACCTAATTAGCAAATAAGCCTTTTGGTTGCCATGTTTTGTTGTGAATTGAATTTACATACTCTTTTTCAGGATTGTTAAGAGGCAACTTTTGTACGGGAAGAAGGCGTTGATAGACTTATGGCAGCTTGCATTTTCTTATCAAGTAAACCCCCTAGCTGTTGTTCAACCTCTGCCTCCTGCAGGCCGTTGATTACAACGTTATCTTATATATGTCTCGTTTCACCTTGGATTACTGGTACACATGTACATCCTTGTCAACGTCTAAATTTTCATTGCTGTGACTGAAAAATAAGACAACGGCAGCATCTCTGAATAAAATTGTGATAAATCTACATTTTGCCTGTTTAAGTCCTTGAAGAATAGCACAAACGCTAATGATGGATGAGGAGTAGTGGAAAGAAAAAAAGAAAAAAGATATTGCAATTGCCACAACTGTTTTGTCTTTTCCAATTTTATATAATTTCACCTGTGTGTAGACAATTGATGTGATTCAGGATTATTGATGAGACTGTTAACATGCACTCAAATGATTGAGAAACCTTTTCACCATTGTGCTAACCGATATGCATAAGTTGGGTCTTCCATGTTAAATGTTGTTTCGTAATATACCAAATGATCAATGAATAGATCATGAAGATGGTAGTAAACTGCACATCCACCATAAAGATTACCTAAGAGAACCAAGCAATATACATCAATTTGAATTTCAGTACAATTTTAGTTGTCCATTGTAGATTAGAGTGTTTCAGATTCTCTTAATTTTGGTTGGCATCATGAGCTTCCATATGGTTTTCCATTTGAAGTAAGAGTTGATTTTAAATTTGACTAGAAAAATGGAAATTAATTGCCATTGCTAGAGATTGTACATGTCAGTTTTCATTGATAAATTCTTGTTGTGATTGTATTGGCTGTTGGCTTCTGATAAGGTGCGTTCCACCAACCTAAATCTTTACTAATGAGCTCTGCAACTACATCATCTTTTTGAAGAAATTAATCATAAACAATAGAGAAGAAGGGCTCTAGTTATGTTTCTATATTTAATTTAATAGCCTACGGATACGCCATCCACGCCTTCAATAACCCAGACATCAACTTTAAGGGCAGGGCAGTCCAAAGCAAGGGAATTTACCTATCTTTTGAAATATATTACCAGCAGGATAGTACTTTGGCATGAGCATTCGGAATGCTTAATTAGTCTCCTCCATGCTTGCTTGGCTGGCAAAGCAATGATGGAAGTTTGAAGCCCTACCCCTTTCAGATTTAGTCAAGCTAATCCATTCCATCGAATATAGTGTTTTGTTTCCACCAGTAATTGCACATGCCATTTACATCTTTGCAGAACAGTTTAAAAGCAGATATAATACTCAATGGGATAGCTTGTTTAGACGAAAGGGCCCAAGTAATTGAAAACTCTCATACGTAGAACATCTTTTTTCAAGAGAGGAGTCTTTTAAATCTGCATGTTAATATCATTTTTCGCAATAACTTGCTGATAAGGTTTTATTAAAAGCTTAAATAAATCATGTTTCATATTGTGAATACCTAACTTTTAGTTGGTTTATCTAAAAATCTCTTTATTTAATCTTTTCTTATAAATTTTTATAATAATATAATATCAATCTAATCATACATTTAATTTCACTTAATATTTAGTCATATTCGATTATTCACAGTCAAATCTAATTTGCATATTGATTATGATCAAAATGCATTGGCTTAAAGGTGACTGATTACATCCAATTAAATTTTTTTGGATGCAATCGATCACATTTATAATTAAATAGATGTATTTTAAATTTTAATCACAATTTTATCATATTTTATCCATTTAAGTTTGATATCGTTTTAAGATATCTAATTTTATCTTATATTTTAATGAGATAATTATTTTGAATTTTGAGATTTAATTAGTTTTATTCTTTGGAAATCCAATTGGATTAATAATAGGTGAGAATAATGTCAGAAGTGCAAGCAGGGTTACACTATGGAGGAAACTTTTATTCTTATTTGTGAAACACAAGAGAACAACTCTAATGAACAACCAAAAAATAAGCCTAAGAAGGAGTAACTCAAACATGTCAAAGGGAGACACAGGTGCACTAAAAGGAAGGAAGGCGGAAACTTCATCACAGTGAAAGCTGCCATTGTGAGTGCATAACATCGATGATGATTACAGAACTTCAATACTATTAGCAATACACTTGATGACCGTGATTAATGAGCTTGCATGTAAGATAAGTCGACGAAGCTGTTAAATGACTAGGCTTGATCGTCGATAACCTCTAGGCTCCGGCTTACTCATCCAAGGGTAAGCATGGTTTAGTCAAAGAAGGGAATGAGAGTTGACTTTGGGCTTGTTGTGGGTGGTTGGACTTGATTTCTAAGAGATAGCTAGGTGTTGGCCCAAGTCCATTAGGTACATTATCTATCAGTATAACAAGACCACCACTACCAACAACAACAACAACAACAACATCCTAGTAAAAATATCACTGAACATTGGGTTTGAAGAGCTCTAAAAGTACATAACGTTAGTCCTAACTAGTAGAGACATTATTTTCGATAGATTTACATAAAGAAAAGAAAAAGTATATACATATATACTAGATAAATAAAATAAAATAAAAATAAAAGATAGAAATTAAATTAATAAAGTAGTAATAATAAAAAATTAAATTTAAAATTTAAAAACACAAAAGATAATAATAGCAATAAATAAAAAGCAAATACTTAGAAATAGAAATATAAAAAAGTAATAAGATAAATAATGCAATAAATACAAAATAAAGGTTTCGAATAAAAAGAAAAGATAAAATAATTAAATAAATATGCAAATAAGAAAGAAGACAAATAAGAAAATGTTTAGTCTAGGTATGAAAATATTTAGACTAAATAACTAAGAGGGAAGTATTACACATTAAAAGTTTAGGCTAAATATAAGACATAAGACATAAAGCTCGAAGAAAGATGTTTCAAAGATTTATAAGAAAGAGAAGGACCTCTCTATATAAGATCATTTACTTGTATCTTATTACACTAAAGTTTTCTATGAGGGTCATGTCCTCGATAAGTTCCAGCAATGATATATCATTCTTGATCACTTCTTCTCAATTCTTCTTAGTCCTTCCAGTTTTTCTCATACAGTCCCTACTTATAATCTTCTCACATCTTCTCACTTTATCAAGATTTCTCCTCTTAACATATCTAAACTACCTAGGCCTTGTCTCTATTAATTTTTCAATAATATTATTCACTTTTAATTTTTCTCTTATCATTTCATTCATGTACTTATCTCTTTTAGTAAAGTTGCACATTCAATGGAGCATTCTCATTTCCGCCACTATTAACATATGACTATTCTCCTGTTTGATGGACCAATAGCCTAGCCCATAAAGTATGGTTAACTTAATCACTATACGATAGAATTTACTTTGAGCTTGATTAATATCTTCTTATCATATACAGGGCCGTTCCTATAGTTTTATAGGCCTTAGGCGAAATTAAAAAAAGGACCCCAATAAATCGACAATATGCTTAAGTTTACATATTTATATGAAACATAAATGACTCAAGTTATAAGTTTACATAGCCAACTAAATATTAAATGATCATAACACTAACAAATACATAGAGGATCATGATTTATGAAAAACAATTTCTCCGTGCATTTCTAGATGCAAAATCATTAATAATATTATCAAGATCA
>JAOQMQ010000194.1:16696106-16709245 GCA_027563845.1 Erythroxylum subrotundum
ATGTTTTGTGTATGAAATGGGCCCAAACGGCCCAAAGTGGATTGACTTGTACTGGAAAAGGGTTATGAATGAAATTGAGCCCTAAATGATCAATGACACTGTATTGATTGCAATGTGTTGAAAACGATTTTCTATCGACTTTTAGTTTGGTTTAGCCCACATTGAAAATGGATTTCTGCACATGCTTATTTGGTTTCAAAAAAAAAAAATATTGTACTAGCTTGTGATTGATTGATTTAGTGTTCTAGCATGCCACTTTTGTAGGCACGGACTCGGATATCACCGTCGATGTCGGGTTCGGGTCTTACGGGAGTGGGATTCTACAATCTAAATATGCCTAATATTTGTCTCTTTTGCAAAAAGCAAAGCTGAAACAATTCCACACTTGTTTTTCAAGTGAAACTTTTGAAAGGGATTCTAGACGTAGCTTTCCAACATTCAAAAGGTTAGGAATGAGCTTCAAGGAGTCTTTAAGTGGATCTTAATTAAGTTGCTCTATACATAAGCATGAAAGATCACTATGCCTAATTGTCTTGAGTTCTGCCTATACAAGCCGTGTGAAGAGTGGAATGAAAGATGCTACAGGGGTATGGAAAAATTGGTTTGCCTAAGGTCAAATACGTTCCAAAATAAAGGGTAGGTTTGCTTGGGTAAGGTGTTGGGCTTGAACTGGACCACTCATAACTAAGGTCATGGAAGTCCACTGATACTTTCCCGCCTCCAAACCACCCAAAAACGACAACATTAAACTTATTTAAGTTCTCCGTTTCTCTCTTATCTCATCTTCACATGTTTGTAAACCAAAATATACACACACACACACACACACAATATATATATATATAATACGTATTTGTATTTTTCTGAAAACAATATTCAAAAAATTCTTAGTTCTGTAATGTTTACAAGTGTCCGCCTTTCTCTCAGACTCTCTTTTCTATATATCACTTTTTTTTTTTGACAATATCACTTCCTACTATTCTATCCCACAGCTCAGTTGTTTTCTACATTCTTCTTGCTTTTAGGGTTTAACTTGGGTTACGATTTGCATTGATAGAGCTTAAGGCGATAAGGTAAGTCTTTCAGTCCTTTATGTCTTGTTTTTTCAATCGGAACTTTTCTACTTCTTCCTTTGTCAACGGAACCAGCTTGAATTGATTCAAGTTTCTGTCTTTCTTGTATTTTTTGTTTTTGATTCTCTACGCTTGAAAGTTTCCACTTCAGACATGGGTTTTTGTTTGCTTTAGCCAGGACTAAAAGCCTTGACATGAAACCATGTTCGTTTTAACTGCCGTCGAATGTTTTTGCGAGTATGTGTTAGATAACTGTGTTGGTTTAGAGTTCATTATTAGGTGTTGGTTTCTGCATCACCCGAATGTTCTGTTTCGTTTTTGGACATGCTTTGATGATTATGATCATATGATTTCGTGATCTTGATTGATGTGCAAAGCATAAGCTTACTACTCAATCATCCTTGTTTACAGTAAGCTACTTAAACGAGTTGGTGATCAATTTACTTTAAAGGATTTAAATTAATAGTTCACTGTTAGATCTACGGGCACCTTCTATTACTGAGTTTGAGATAAAAGTCGAACTATGTAGTTATGATCCCTCGTGGTTCAGAGCTGATAGAGATTTTTCAATTGCGTGAATCCACATATGGGTTTGAGGTCTGTCTTGTTGAGTATTTAAGTGATTTCTTTCTCTATTTGGAACTATGTTACTTTGGGGATGTTCATTTCCAGCTTTTGTCTCGGTATCATTTTGCTATTGTTTTCTACTATCTTTCGAGGAATCCACTTAACTGATGTGAACTAACTTGCTTCTTCCTCCTGAGCAGGTGGGTTTATACTTGCAGTATTTATGTCGAACAAAATGAAAACACACACTGCCTGGAGCTTGAGTGTATTATTTAGCAATTTGGGTGATTTTTTAAGAAGGTGTATGTTTCGCATTCTATTTATGGGTCCTATACCCACTCATTTTGCCTTCATAATGGATGGAAACCGGAGATTTGCAAAGAAGAAAAACCTGGAAGAAGGGGCAGGTCATAGGGCTGGATTTTTGGCCCTCATGAACATGCTGAAGTACTGCTATGAATTAGGGGTGAAATATGTGACTATTTATGCCTTTAGCATTGAAAATTTTAAAAGGCGGCCAGATGAGGTTGAGAACCTAATGAATCTGATGCTGGAAAAGATTGAGGAATTACTTGAAGAAGAAAGTATTGTGAACCAATATGGTGTCAGAGTCTATTTTATAGGCAATTTGAAACTGTTGAGTGAACCTGTTAGAGTTGCAGCAGAAAATGCTATGAGGGCTACTGCTAAAAACACCAAATATTCGCTTTTAGTATGCGTAGCCTATACTTCACTTGATGAGATTTTACATGCTGTTCAAGAATCCTGTAAAGAAATAATTGAGGTAACTCAGCCATGTAATTCTCATAAATTGGGGTTTGGAGACAGAGATTCTAAGAAGAGTGATAATGCTGTTAAGCATGTTGTTCAAGCATCTTGCAAACATGATGCCAATGAGTCTCAAGTGTTGAAAGCTGGTGTTTCTTGCAACGGTAATGCAGGAGCTGCAAATGGTGTGACCAAAGGAGTTGAAGAGACTAGGAATGGTTTGGTTGAGCATACTTTCCCAGGATCCTGTGAAGATAAACGGGATGAAGCTCAAGAATTGAGGCCAAGTAGAATAGAAAATAATGTGTTCCCGGTCGAAGCTGGAGACAAGATGCAGGGGGAGTGCTTTAGCATAAAGCTGGTAGACATTGAGAAGCATTTGTACATGGCGGTAGTTCCTGATCCTGACATCCTTGTTCGAAGTTCAGGAGAGACTCGTCTTAGCAACTTTTTGCTTTGGCAGACTAGTACATGCCCATTGTACTCTCCTAAAGAATTATGGCCTGAAATTGGTCTGTGGCACTTGGTGTGGGCAGTGTTGAACTTTCAACGCCACTATTCGTATTTGGAGAAGAAAAAGAAGCAGTTTTAACAACTTCGCGACAGTCTACTGTTAGTTTGGAGAATTGGAATTGTTATATATATATTATATATATATATATATACACTGGAGTGGTGCGTTAATATTTAGGCCATTCATTTGTATCAGAATGACTGCAATAAAATTGATTCTCATAGAGTTTGTTTATGGTGAATTAAGTTTACTGATTATATTAGCTCCAGTTAGAATAAGAACAAGTTGGTGCAAATGGCAAAATTGTGAAATGAGTACGAAGAAACAGCAATTTTGCTGTTTAAGAGAGCATTTGCTAGACTAGTGCGCAACTTCAAGGGAGTGGAACAGAGTTGAGTTAGACAGACGATCTCCACTCACTTCAAGGCTGGTGAAAGTGTGAGATGCAAAGTTGTAGATGGTAGAGTGTGGGTCAAACTTGTCTGCTTTGTCACCTAAAAGTCTGGCGGCATGCTATTCAAGAGACGAGGTTTACTGGTCAAAGTTCTGGAATGGCACGTCCAAGTCAGGCCACATGTACAAGTGAGACAGAATTATGATTTGAAATGAAAGTCTTACCTACTAATATTCAATCAGGTTTCGATAGTTCCATTCACTAGGAACCAAACCCTTTTTTTTTGTTGACTTATTACTCTGTGCTGTCATTAAAAAGAGTCCTTCTAACGCTCGATTAATCAATAGAAACACCCTTAAAGTTCGTCTTCAAGCTTACAAACGGCAACCATGATCAAGTCTGTCTACTGTTTTCTTTGTTCTGCCCTTTTATTGGCTCTTGTATTGGATGCAACTTCCACCTCTCACCACCACCACCACCACCACCACCACCAAGGACTAAAATCCCTGCACTTCTCACTCTACCAACATGAAACCATAAACAAAACCGGTTACATAATAGTGAAGGGTGTGGCAGGAGCAGGCATCAGTGAAGCTACAACCCCTTTTGGCACTTTTTATGTTTTTGAAGATCTTTTGACAGTTGCAGCCAACCCATCCTCGAGACGTGTTGGCGTTGCCGAAGGAAGTACCACAACATCTAGTCTTGATGGTCTAAGGAGCATTTCTGTTGCTAAGATTACTCTAAAATTGAAGCATCACAAAGGTTCAATCTCCATAGCTGGTGGCACAAATAACATCAAGCCTGCCGATCATCCTGTGGTAGGTGGTACCGGTGATTTCCTGTTCGTGCAGGGCTACATCACATCGTCTCCAGTGGATACCAAAGGTCTTACAGTCATTTACAAGATTGAATTCCACCTGTATTGGCCACCATATGCATATGCTGGTCAAGCTTCTTCTCCTTGAAGATAATCCAAAATCACGATGTGTAGATTATGGATGTATTTTAGTTCCATTGCAATAAATGTTGAGTCTGCAGTCTTCACAATTAATCCGCTGATTACCTACTCATATCTTGTAATTTGCACCACTAAAAATTTAGTACTTGCTTGATCAGCTATTTCAAAAGTCCAAATTGGCACCGATGGTCACCCGCAGTTGCAAGTTACAACACAAACTTACAACGAACAATTACATTAGTGATATGCTACAAACTTTTGCACATGGTAGGCTCTTAATACAAGAGGCGTTATTTGTATAGATATTTCTTTAAGATGTCATCCAAAAGTTTCCAGTTGGAACAGAGCACAAGGAAAACCCAATGCACAGGGAAGAATAAAGAACTGGGCATTTGAAGTTGACAAATGCTGAAATTGCAATCAATTGCTGATCCTTTTTGCACAGGCAGCATTCAAATAATTGAACTATATGCACTAGAAGAAAATAAAACTCGTGTGAAGCAGTACAATATGCAGCAAGCTGAGAGCTTCACATCATTTTTGTACTTCCTCGAGCAGAGTGAAATTCGAATCAACGTCGAGGCTTATGCAGACGAGGCCGATTACAGAAAATTCTCCCATTGGCTCTAACAAATGCCGCACTGGCAACACTAAGGCCTGCCCACAAAACTGAGAAGAACAAGTGCCGAAGGTCATAACGAACTGCATAGGAGATGGGGAGAAGAAAAGGTCAGATAATGCTGACACAGATGGTCAGTGGTAGGCAACAATTTTGCATAAGTCTTGAAAGCTTTATGAACCAATCAGTGATTTGCTGACATTTTCAATCAAACTCACCTTGTCTAAGCGACATCATGGCAAAAAGGAATCCAATCAAGACCACCGATAAAGCCAGTGGAAAAGACTGTTAGAAACAATTTGGCGTTAGTCTGAGGTAGTTAATGTAGAGGCACATGCAATCAAATTACAATTTCCAGATACTTCACACGTCAGTGATCAACCTCAAGTTCACAAAAATCAAGAATGGAAGTTCCAGTACCATGGTGATCAAAATGCAGTTTATCCATGGTGATCAAAGTGCAGTTTATTGCTTTTGATCAAAATGCAGTTTATTGCTTTTGTCATAATGTTGAAGGAATAGAACAAGGAAAGGTTACTCGTCATCATGGGCTTAATGAATATTGTTGTCATGTGGAATAACTCCACAACAAAGCAGAGAATCTCAGCGAAGTTGGTATACTCATTGCAAAATACACTTGGAAGGAAAAGTTTGTTTGATTGGTACTCACAGCTACACTCTCAAGGCCGCCTGTTTGAGATGGAGGGCTCATATCTCGACTTACAGAAACAATGTAATGTCCTTGCAAGAGATCAATTGCATCCTTCACAAGTGCCAAAAAAAAAGAAAGGCGAAAAATGAGAAGTTTAAATCAGGATCCACATATATGTTACATAATAACAAAGAAATCTAACCTTATGATGTATAAAATATTGTTTCAGAAACATGAAAGTCATTGAATACCCATAGAAAGCTTGGAAGTATATAGTGTCTTAAGGATCTCTATCTTTAAGATAACTGATTAAGTTCTACAAAGTGAAAGTTATCCCTAAGATAACAGACCAAAAAAGAGATTAATTTTACTAACAATCATAAAACCACTATGAATTATACTGACACTTTCCAAACTCAAATTTGAATCAAGAATGAAAATATAACCTGCTTTGTTCCATCAGAGAAGTTATTCAAGTAATAGCGGACAAGGGCATTTACACCATCTTTAAGGATCCCCTGCATGGTCCGCTGGCCGTATCTGCAATTCAACAGTAAGCAATGAGCTTGAAGTGCAAGAAACGTATTTTCATACAGTTCATATAAGAATGACCATCACATATTTAGCAACCTGGATATATATGGAAAAATATGTAATCAAAAGCATTAAAAGAAAACAAAGGTTGACGGCATCGAAAAAAGGATGACTACAGCAAGGAAAGAAAATAGCAAATATTGACACATCACACAGAAAGATTGAAGCAAATTGACACAAGCACCTAGGATTATGTAAATTCCTTCTCTATACTAGGAACCTTTAAACTATGTCTATGATATCTATTAGCTTTTCCCATTTCCTTCCTTGCTTCTAGGAGACCAGAATAGCCTTTAAACCAACATAGCTGATTTCCTCCGTGACAACCAGGATGTTAGGTGGGAAGAGTCACCAACCAAGCTCCCTGGTTACTCTATGACCCATATGGACAAACCTGATCATGAGTGTTGAGATGAGTCATCAAGTTTCTGAGAGACCATTCAACTCAAAAGGTTAAGTTGTGTGAGGCCTAGTTATGATCATATATTAACTCTCAACAAACTTCACCTCATGAAGTCATTTTTCTGGAAGCATGAACTTGATGTCATATAAGATATGAAGCATAATTTCAATTTGGGACATCCCAATAATAATGATTTTAATACCAAATGAAGTGACGATTCAATGGAAAACTTTACTCAGTGATTAAGGTCTGGATGATTTATTGACTCCAAAAAGTTCAACAACTTCTCAAAATATGACTAAGTTGGAAAAGTGCACTACAACAGAGAATAAGGTTCTACCCCAAAATTGCTCCAGAGAAAATTCACAAATGTAATCACTATTAGAGTTTAGTGCATTGGTTTAATACTAAAGCCAGAGCATGTAGAACTTGAAAATAAATGCATGAAAACATACCTTACAAAATCCCCTTTCAGAGCAGGAGTGCCAGAATATTGAATACTTATGTCATCTCCATGATTAGCCCACACTAAAGGTCAAACAGACCATTAACAAATACATTAAACGAAGCAATATAGTATTGAAGGAAAAGTACCAACCTCTGTTGAATTACTCTTAGAAGAAATAGAAATGCTGAAATACTCACATATTTTGAAGCTTTCATCAAAATTTGGATGTGAGCTAATAGTTTCTTCAGCACCGAAAACACCAATCCTTCTCAGTTGGAGTTCCAACAATTTTCTCCCTATCATGCTCTGCAAACATAACTTGTTATTGTTATGTGAAGCAAATGAATACAAAGATAGCAAAGAAAAATGCAGTAAGCTGGGATTATATACATATATGATAGAAGTCAACTACCTGGGTAACATTTGTGCGGTCTAAACAATCAATGCAGTTGGTTCTTACAACCCCAGTTTGCTCTTTCAATATTTCACTTTTCTCATTCAACAGAAGGAACCTGCCAATGACAAAAGGATGGTAGAAACCAAGATATGCATTTGCATTAAATAGCTATCGTCAAACCATCATAGTTCATGAAATATTGGAGGAAAATGTATAAACATACCCATTTTTCTCAAGAAAATCAGCAATTTTGTCATAAAGGATAGAAAGCCGTTCAAAGTGGACATGCCCACAGATTTCGTGAAAGTCAAAGTGCAGATATCTACAACATTAAGAGGATATTTCCCATTAAAAAGGAATATATTAGCAGCACGGAAAAAGGATAATAGATGAAAGGAAGTTCTACCTTACATCATCACTAGTCACAGCTTGCATTGACTCCGCAAATTTGTCATTTAAACGTCCCTCACCTCCATGCTGATAAGAAGTGAAGGGGCATAAGAAATAAGAAATTGTCCTAGAGTGCTCAGAAACAAAAATGCGCTTTGACTCCTTGACGTTTTCATGTACCGAGAAGCATAGTTTAAAAACATAATAACAGAAGTACATAGAAGCACGCATACCAGTAAGAAAACGTCTCTGATAATATATAAGGCAAAAAAGGAAAACCAATAAATCAAACATCTTAATCATCCAAATTTATTGACAGTGTTCACCTTATTGACGAGATCAACTGCGAATACACTCCCATACTTTTTTCTCAAATCAAGAATATGCCGCTCCGCTACTCGAGGCTGGTCAACAAGTGATACACTAGGAATCAATAGGTGCCATAGGTGTAAAACAAAACATCCAATGAACAAGCAACACTTACAGCTTCCTCTGGTCTAATGATCTCAAATTTAGGCTTATATGTCAAATCAACAATCTGCTCCCAAAGAAATGGCATAGATCCCCGAACCTTTGGAAAAGCAATAAAGCAAAGAAAATGAGCTGAGACTAAATTTGACAAAAATTCAAAGAAACTCATAAGCCGTAAAGATATATCAACAGAAAGCCAGTCCTAATTACTTACTATACATCAATACGAGCATTGCAGCACTCTCTTACACTTGACTCAGTATTATACTTCTTAAAATTTTGAGAAAGTACATGATAAGAAGGTTCATACTATTATTTCATTTTGGAATTTAGAACCATGTACAATTTCCAGTAACATTTTAAACAAAAGAGGGGCCTCAAAGTTATGAAGTAACTACACAAATTATATCGAATATTTACCTGAACAAATGATGCTGTAAACCCATTCATCTGTACAATCTGCTCACTTTCCACAAAATTAGCAACATAACCGTCAGAATCAGCTCCTCTTCTCCACATGCGAGTACCTTAAGAAAGATTTTCATAAGCTAAATCAAATTACAAAATAAGGCTAATGATTTTCTTATATCTCCAAGGCTGGATATAATTTGGCATTTTAGCTTGCAACTAAGCAGAATAATGTGCTTAGATGCTCCAACAACAATAGTAGAGGGTTTATTATGTTATTACAGTGAGAAAAGTGGACTAACAGATTAGGAACAGACTAGAACTTATAACATGGAAAAGATACCATTTCTCCGAGTACATCTCCTAGCAATTAGAGTCACGTCAACAATTTCCTTTCCAATGGCTGCTTGAAAGTTCTGAAAGCCTAGTCAGCAATTAAGGAGGAGAATGTGATACGCAATGGATGAAAATAAGGTATGTTTATTGATAGAATAGTTATAACCTCGTAGTATATTCCACAAGGACTAGCTACCAGCCACTAATGGCCCTTCAGCAATCAGCCGAATACAAGGTAAGTTTTCTGATATCCCCACCTTGCACTACCCCATCCCTTACATAGTCCTATGCTCTCTCTCTCCTCTAACTAACTTCTCTAACCGTTTGATGACTCACCCCTCCCTGCCTTAGTGAAATCCCTAGAATATGTCAATCATGGGTTTGAGACCCATGTTCAGTCCCTTGCCCTTCCTTCTCCTAGAATAAGTGACTATGGGTTTAGGACCCATACTGCTGTCTGGGTCCGTAGCCCTATCACTATTTCAGTTGTACAAGTTCTCTGAACAAGGAGAAATCGAATAAGGAAAGTTAACAACAAACTAATACCTGTGACATTTATGGCACCTCCATGTGCTGCATTAAGAGCAAAGCCACCACTATAACAACAAAGGTCAAGAACTTTCTGATCTCTTGAAACTGTGGATAAGAAGTGTCGATTCTCTCGTTGATCAGCATAAAATCCAGTCTTCTGGCCCACCAACGAAATTGCATAAGAAATACCATTCTCAACAACCTTGAATATACAAATTAAGAAGGAATCAGTTGTAGTTCATGCACTAGAGAATTCAACAAGGAATTAGATAGCATTTTATGCAAATAGGTTTCAATAGGAAACATACTGCAATACCATAAGGTATAAACTCAGAAAAATATTAGCAACAAAAAGCATGAAACTCATTGGCCTACTATCATTTATCCTTTTTACATCACAATTAACTATTACGTAAACTACAATGAGTTATTAATGGCCATCAGACAAACAATGTCATATGTCTAAATGGAAATAAAACACAACTGCATTAAAGAAAAAAGTTGAAGTATAAATCATAATGAAAATGAATTTGAACGATCATAAACACATAAATGGAAACATACCTAATCAGGAAAAAAGAAATTGTAAATTTGTGCAACAAAAGTGGCATTGACATCATCACAAGCATATCATGCTATTGGTAAATTACAATTAATTGTGCAAATGTTGCCATGTAGTTTCAATAGTGTATTCTACCTTTATTCTTTCAGAAAAAGTTGATGCATGCCTTTCTACCAAATCCGACAAATCCACTCCTTCTTCCTTTAAAATTTCAATTGATGGCCTCCAGTTTATATGGGTAACTTCCTCAATTCTACTAATGTAAGCCTCAATTTCTTGTTTGTACTTTTCAACCCAAGCAGCAGATGATGCAATCACAGCTAAATCTCCAAAAACATCAACAATTAATCCAGACAACCTGCAATGAGGTATTGGCATGCAAATGGAAGACCAAGCAGATTAGTATGTACAACATAGTGAAGTCTTTGATATTCACCAGTGTAGCAATATTGTGCATTACATATGATAGTTCTAATGTAAGTATCACTAGACATATATGTCAAGAATTAGATAGCCCAACATTCAACAGTAAGGGTCATTGTTCTACTTAAGGTCATCTACTAGTGACAATTCAACTTACTTTGATTAATATCTAGAAGGTGCCATAAATCTATTCAGGAACTAGATTGCATTAACATACATGTCCATTTTAGGGAAATATGCATGTATCTGTACATCATAAAACACCTAGACCTAACATTTTAAAAAGTGAAATAAGAATTAGATTAGTTATACATAGATCACTTGTGGTTTGTGTAAGTGCAAAGCAATACTAGGTGGTTTCAATTCAATTTTAAACCCTCTATTGTATTGAAATTTTTAATTAACTCCATTAAAAACAAAAATCATTGGTGCAAATCCATATGAGATGAAGTTTGAGTATGAAGGAGACAATGCTATGACAAATATCTTGTTTTACAATTAATGATCAATAAACTTTACAATTTTATAGGTGAAATTTGTTAAAATATAAACAATAGGACTAGAGTTAAATTGTTATAACTGGAAATTTTATTTAGCTGTACAAAACACATGAAGTCCCTTGTGTATGCAATAGGTAGCAACTTGAAATATAAAGTACCTGTCTCCTTCACTATTGACAAGGCGATATGCATTTGTATGGGTAGATGGTAGACCTAATCTCCTACGCAACTTGACAGCTGCTTCAATTCTTGTTTCAAGAAGTTTCACCATGTTCAACGCACAAGATGGATCTCTAAATGGCATGCATAAAGAACTGAGTACCCTTATAAAGAAACAAAACCAATGGGAAAGCTTATGCTAATTACACACCTTGTAGCTTCATCTTCAAGCTGCATAAGCCTAACACAAAACATTGACATTGAATTGTATAAACCCCACCCAATAGGTTTCTCTGTCCCATCAGTAACCAACACAATATCCCCAATTTTAGGTGGTGGTTTACCAATTATTCTATCAACGGCTCCACTGTATACCATTGGGTTTCCCTCCTTAAAAATTTGTGTCTTCCCCTTTTTTAGTACAACCTTTGGTAGACCTGCTCAAACCAAACCTAAAAAGAAAACTTGACAATCACAGTAGATCTAATAAATAGTAACAACATATTTCCAGTTGATGTTCTTTACTACTTTTTCTTCAAATGGCAACATATAAGACACAAATATTTGTGAAATAACCAATTAAATGCAATCTAAGGGCAAATAAACATTTAAAGGAAAGTCCTCCCTATTTTTACTTGTAATATTTTCCCGTTAATGGAATTATCAATTACCAAAAGAAAAAGAAATCTGCCATATTTCACTATTTTCGAAGTAATGTCCAATAAATCGAAAGAAGCTATAAATCAACCATGTATAGCAACCAAGTGAACGAGCTGCACATCTTAAGGATGGAACCGCATCATCAAATAAGAAGTGACTTATCTTTAAACCCCAAGACAACTACTGTACATCTCCAAAGAAGCAACTTCACCATATAACAAATCTAGCATTTGCTTACCAATGCATTCCTTCTATACTCTTTAATAAAAATATTGGAAATAGCACAACCAGTGCTCCAAAAAAGAACTTATCAGAAAGTGTTGACAAAGAAATGCATTTTGGCAATAAAATTTCAGCAGGAATCAGATAGCACCAATAACTGAATGATTAAACAATTATATCTTTATAACTATAGTAGGCCTAGCAATTCAAATATGCTTACCGACATTGTTGTTATGATAGACGACATGAACACCAGCAAATTGCTTGAGTTCAATTATTGGGATTTTATTCAGCAGCTTCTTTTTTCCTTTCTACTAGAAAGAAATTTTAACTTTAAATACCCCTTTTATCTTTAAAGAATAGGAAGGAAAAAATATTGAAACGCAAAATTAAGGGGACCCAATAGCACCAGAGCACATAATGTGAATAAAACGAAAAAAAAATCAAAAAATTGAGATCTAAGCAAAGAGATCACAGAGCGAGAAGAGGAAGTGACCTCTAGGCTGAGAAGAAGCAATCTGTTGAAGATGAGAGGGGGAGGCAGATGGCAATGAAGAGTGAGGAAGCAGCATCATGAAGCGCGCGGGAAGCTTCATCTCCTGCATGTGCAAGTTATGAACCTTGCTAACACTTCCTTAGCTTGGTTTCTGTATTTTAAAAAACAAAAAATTAAATTATTAATTCCAAACTAATTTTATTAATTAATTAAATAAGTAATTTTATTTTAATCTTTAATATAATATTTATTAATTATATTAATAATATTTATTTAAAATAAATAAATAAATTTGTAAATTTTTACTGATAAATAAATAATACTTTAATATTCATTTTAATGATTAAAACTATTTATAATTAAGTATTTATTATTCAAAATTGTAAAGATATTTATTAAATGAAAACATTTTCAGCAAAACCAAATAAAAGTAAATGAATATTGATTAATCAAGATGACAATATCTGGGCAATGGAGTAAAATTGGCAAGTAGTCTTGATTGGCGGTTAGTCTTTGCAAGAAACTCCAGTAATGGAGTGAACGATCGGAGAAGAGAATGAGAAATTGGTTGCTCTTCGTAGATGTCTATTC
>JAOQMQ010000194.1:16757366-16778084 GCA_027563845.1 Erythroxylum subrotundum
TCAGAATAGTGGAATCACAGACGGCTAAGTTTCTGGAATATGATGTCCATGATGAGGGAGAATCTTCACATCCTCCTGGAGATAGCAGGACGGATACTATGATTATTTTATATTCGCCTTTCCTACAGTCAGGTCCAGTGGATGAAGGTCCGAGTACCATACCTGTGCAGGCACAGGGACCTATACCTATTTAGGAAGAGGTTTCTGATCTACAAGAACCTATGCAGTTACAAAGATCCCCCAAAGAGAGACGACCTACTATCTGATCAGATTACATAGTCTAATTAGGGGAGCACGAGTATGACATAGGACATTTTATGAATCCAGCTACTTTTATAGAAGCCGTTTTTAGACCCCATGTGAACTTGTAGTGGGAAGCAATGAAGGATGAGATGCAATCTATGATGCATAATAAGGTATGAGAGCTTGTGGATTTACCTCAACATTGTAAGCTTGTCAGTTGCAAACTGCTATTTAAGACCAAGAAGGACACACAGGGCCAAGTTGAGCGGTTTAAGGCTCGTTTGGTTACCAGAGAATTCACTCAGAGAGAAGGAGTTAACTTCAATGTTACCTTCTCTCCTGTATCCTCGAAGGATGCATTTAGAGTGATTATGTCAATAGTAGCTCATTATGACATGAAGCTGCATCAAATGGACGTTAAAACTGCTTTCTTGAATGATGAACTTTATGATGAGGTCTATATGGAGCAACCTGAAGGATTTCAGGATCAAGATGCAAATGACAAAATTTTTAAGTTGACTAAATCAATATACAGTTTGAAACAAGCTTCTAGACAATGGTACCTAAAGTTTAATGAGATTTTGACCTCGTTCGACGTTATGGAAAATAAAGTTGAAAGATGCTTATATATAAGGTCAGAGGAGCAAAGTTATCTTCCTATTACTGTACGTGGATGAAATCTTACTCGCGTCAAATGATTTGACCATGTTGCATGAGGTAAAGCAACTTTTGGCCAAATACTTTGACATGAAGGATTTAGGTGAAGCATCTTTTGTCTACGGTATACAGATTCACCGGGGCAAATCTCAATACTCATTGAGCCTCTCACAAAGAGCATACATTGAGCGAGTGCTACAAAGGTTTAATAACAAAGGTTTAATATGGCTTAATGTAAACCTATTGTAGCACCCCAAAAAAATGGTGAGAGATTATCTTTGGCATAGTATCGATATCTGGCTAACTCAAGCGTAAACTATTAGAATGTAGTTCAACGAGTATTGAGATACCTAAAGGGTACCAAGGATTATACGTTGACATACAAAAAAGTCAACGATTTAAACCTCACAGGGTATAAAGACTTTGATTTTGCTATGTATCCGGATGATCATAATTCCACGTCAGAGTACAATTTTATGTTGGCAGATGGTGCAGTATCGTGGAAGAGTGTCAAAAAGACACTGGTAACTTCCTCGACCATACATGCAGAGTTTGTTGCATGTTATGGAGCTGTTACACAGGTGCTTTGACTCAGAAACTTGATTTTTGTGTTGTCTGTGGTAAATTCAATAGCTATACCCATTTGGTTATATTGTGATAATCTTGCTACAGTGTTGTTGAGTAACAACAACAAGAATATCACAGGGTCTAAATATTTAGAGGTCAAATACTTAACCATAAAGGAGTTGATTCATAAAGGTGACGTCAAAGTGGAATATATCAGGATTGAGGAGATGTTAGCTGATCAATTGACTAAAGGACTTTGCCCACTAGTGTTTGTATTTGCTCCTTAAATGTTTGTACATTTTAATGTATTATGACATTATGGTTGTTTATTAAAATAGATGATCATCTTTTATCCTCAGTAATAACTGTTCTTATGTATAGTCATAATACATATAAAAGTCTTAAGATTTGTGTTGATCTTAAGCATTTTAAAGGTTATTGGACATATATAAAGATTGACCTTGAGCCTATGTCAGTTAGACACATACAGTTTAGTACGGATATCCATAAATTTGATATGACATAGGGGGTTATAAGGTATAATTATAATCACATAAAAGTTCTCTAATGCAGTTTAGCATTCAGTTAGAGAACATAAAAGTTTTTTCTAATATTGTTTAGCATCCGGTGAGAGAAATCCTTGTTTTCTCTGATGCTATTTAGCATTTGGTAAGAGAAAACATGATTTCTTTGCTGCAGTTTAGTATAAAGTTGGAGAAATCGAGACCTACAAATGAAGATGATATGTATTAGATCATACAGGTATCATCCTAATTTGTCATACTTTATTTTCCCATTCATGTTACTAAGGTATTAGATATTCGTGATTATATTGGACCTGTGTCATACATGACACATGTGTTTGATATTTTTTGGTATCGAAAACCTTGCAAGACGGCGTGTTAGACTTTCATAACCTTTGGATCAAATGTTTTTATTTTTTAAATTTGGTACCAATATAGTAGCGTGACTTAACCGAGTTTTCAAACTATTTTTAAACTTGAGTCAAAACTGTAATTAATGATTGTCAAATGGGGAGAATGTTGGACAATTTTGTCCTTTATCATTACGTTGGACAACTATTAATTGTAATTTTCAGTTTTTCAATAACTTATTGGTTAAGTTACGTAATTTGATCAAGATAAAAATAATAAAGTAACCCAATAAATAATCTAATTTAATGGGTCAAAGTCTAGGAGAAAAATGGAACCCGATTAGTGTGGACCGGACCCATATCGAGCTTATAATGGGGAAGCCTGATATAGCAGTTATATATAAAGGTTAAGGTCTCCTGCAGTTGCTCATATCATTCGTAAGCATACGGATCCTCTAACTCGATAAGAGCGCTTATGGATTGAGAAAATCGTAGAAAGGAGTTAACCACTTGTCAGTGAACGTTTTCCGTGAAGGTTCTAGGAGATTGGAGCTCGTTTTGGCCACAAAAACTACTTTGAAAGTCAAGATGGAGCCGAAATTAGGTATTTCACATTTTCTTCATTTTTAACCTTTTCATAAACGATCCAGGACAAGTAATAAGGTATATGCTACGTGTTACAGAACAACATCGAGCACCACCTCTTACAACATTTCTTGCTCTCATCTTTTGCATTTCAAGAGTTCATGAACAGCCGCATCGGTTTCACTGGGCGGAGGAGCAACAAAGTCTTCTCCGACAGTTTGAGGGAAGCATTGCGCTTATCATGAGGATCGCCAAAGTAGGTGTCAGGGAACCAGTTGTCCTGGGGGACAAAACGGAAAATATGAGACATTAAAGATTCATATGTGTTGTGCCTGAAGATTCACGGGGTGCATAGGGAATTAGTGATGTTAAGCGTTTTGTGAATTTAACGATCATTGAGAGTTAAGTTACATTTGGTTTTACCTTTGGAGGTATGTTGGAAACAGTACGATGTTTCTTCATGGCATGCGTGAAGACTGGGTATAAACGTAGGACGTCCATACAACACTAGCTTTACGTAAACATGTAATGACGATTAGTTTGGAGTTTGGACACACGGACGAAACCAAAATTTTGAGAAACAATGTGATGCATTATGACGATTCACACAGAGTCAGAAATTTGCACTGTTTGTTTAGTAATTAAAGGTTAAATGTCGTCTCTTCATTAATTGATCTATCTCTTTATCTCTAGCGTTTTGAGTTTTCAATCATCACCATGAAACGGTCACAGCCTTTTTTGGAGAATCGATGCCATGCTTGCTATTTTTACATTGCATACGGCTATGATGAAGATTAAATACGTAATACATTGCAAATGTTCATATAATATCAAGTCCCGATTTCAGTATTGACACTTTATGCATAGCATATGGCCAAAATTGAAAGGAAGGGTTTAAATATATTTATTTATTCGTATATACTGATCCATTTTTGTTTTTCTAATTTTCTAAATGATAAAGTACACCCTTCAGTTTTTTCTTGGATTATTTTTACATGCGTGAAACTCCCTCTTCTCAGTGATTAGAGATTGACCTTAATTTCTATTGGATAGTTCGAAACAAAGACAAACTCTAGTATTAGGTTTCATGGAGTTGGAATTGAAAAAAACGTTTCAAGAATGGTGGAGATGAATTACGCAATATCCACTGAAAGTAGAATAAACCAGAGGTTCATTAGGTTAGCATAATGAAAATTTGGCAATATGCAATAGGCAAAGTTGAGAGGAAAGGTAAGGTATTGTTGATACAAAAGCTCACTTTTCTTTTTTGTTAGCCACATCCTTTTCCTTCTGTTTTCTAATTTTTCCGTTGTCATTTCCATGAGACATCTTCTTGTCCAAGTGCCATGGGTACATTAGAGCAGTGCTGATCACAAGGTTTCAGTATGGACTTCTAGACGACATAAAAAGTGATGTTAGACTTGTATAATTAGCACGCATCCAACAATGAAAACCAAACTGTACCAGCAAATCTCACTCAATAGCTGATGAGCATCTATAGTGACCTAAACAAATAATTTTCTGAAAAAAACTCTGGACTTTGGTTCAGCCATATGCCTACTAACCCAAAATTATATCTCGAAGTATACATGTCTTATTTATAACAACCATGCATCATCGACTGCACAATATTTCGAAATTATCAAACCAAACAAGTTCTCGTTCCAAACAAGTTCTCGTTCTTAAAAGAAAAAGAAGCAAACATCAAGTACGTTAACATCAACTAGACATTATTCTCGAGAACCGAAGTGTACTAGCTTGGGTTCCCTTATTCAATGGACTCTGCTAACAGAGATGTGACAGGAAAGATTGTTAACAACCATGCATGATCTAGTTCGATTGCATGGCATAAAAAATTCACTTATTGGGAGTCTAGTTGAGAGAACTGTGTTGAGATTTCTTCTTTAATTATCTCCATCACCCGTATCGTAATCTTCCTCATCATTTTCTGGAGGAGGCAGATTAAGATCAAAGCCGCGGTCAACTCTCGCCGGCGGAGATGTTGGTGGATCAGAAGGGTCTTCGTCTTCCTCCGAAGGTGGCGTACAATTAATGTCAAAGTCCTGAACACTTTTGCCACTTGGAAGAGAACCTAGTCGAACAGGACCCTCCTCGCTCGCTTGTGCTTGACTTAAGCGCTCAAGAGTGGCCTGACCTAAATGCAGCAAAGTTGGAGCCAATTGCTTCGCCAGAATTTTTCGCTGGCGATCAAGTAAAGAAATAGGTTTTGGCGTAGCGGGGGTGCGGACAGGGGGAGGAAGACCAGCCAGGCCACGTTTTGTTCGTTCAGGATGTGCACGTAAGTGTCCGTAAACAGCCCTCCTTGAAGAAAATGTCTTGCTGCAAACAGGACAAACCAGATCAGAAGGTAGCGTAGGAGCATCAGATTCGCCTAGAGTTATCTCTTCACCAGCCTCACTGCTCGATATTTCTTTGCCCTTGCTTGTGATCTCTGGCCTCTTCTCAGAACTACCCTCTTCAGCATGCGTCGTCTCTTTATCAGCACCGGGACTTACCATACCAGAAGACCCTTCAATTTCAAGGGTAGGTTTTTCTGTGGCAGGAGGAGATCCTTTGATCGTATCAGTGCTAGGACTTCCTTCAAATTCAGGATTGCTAGGCTTAGGATGATCATCAGAAGAACTTCCAATTTCCTGAGCAGCAGGCTTAGTAGAAACTGGAGATCCTTCTATTTCATCATGGTCATGATGAGGATCGGTAATAACATCAGAAATTCCAATTTCCTGTTCAGCCTTAACAGAAGATCCTTCAACGTCATGTCCTGGACTAGGATCAGCCTTAGAACCTTCAATCTCAACAGGAACATTCACAGTCTCATGGCTAGGGACAACATTTTCATTCAGTTCATCATTCTTCGGACTCGTTTCTAGCCCATCAGAGAACTTAGCTTCAGAGCTCTTATTAGGGCTAGACATGGCCAGTGATAAACTGGTAAAGACTAAAACAATCAACAGGTGAGGCAAGTAAGGGCTTGAATAGTGTTGCATGGAATGCAAGGCACACAAAAGCTTGCAATGGCGTGAAGCTTTATATAGAGGGTTGGGAAAAGATTTGAACTTGGAAGGCAAATCCATATGGTGGTCTATTACAAGCGAAAGGACACGACTGTTCATGCATTAAACTAGGAAGAAGCTTGACCTATCATTCATGACCATTGATGCAAAAAATGAACGGTGGTGATCCAATAAATTTCCTGAGAACCATCGCATCTAGACAAAGATTGGGAGATAATGAGGCTAAACATATAAGGAAGCATATCGGAGGGCGTTTGCTAGGGCTAAGTTACATATAAGGAAGCATATCGGAAGGCGTTTGCTAGGGCTAAGTTAACTAACATAGATGAATATTTTAAAAAAGAGTTGCGTTCGTTGCAGAAACCCTAGTTCGTGCCCTTAAAAGAAACATGCTTGATACGACGTCGTTTGCTAGTGATTTTTTTAAAATTTCAGAAATGATGAAAATATAAATGGAAAGTGGTAGTTAGGGCATGTATATGTCCAGGTTTAATAATGTATGGTAAAAGAATTAATAGTTTCTATATGCACAAGAAGAAATGAAGAACTATAAAAATGCTAATAGTGGTTTTCCCATAAGCCACAAAACTGCTTAGATATTGATTTAATATAACGGTTGGATTAAAGACAACATTGGGACATTGCTAATTATTTGAACGTGCTTTTTTTTCGCAAAGATGTAATAAATTAAAAGTTGATATTTTTAATTTTCAAATTTGATTAAGTGATTAATATTTTAAGTTAAAATGATTATTTTGTTAGTTATTTCTAGATATTAGACAGTCAAATAATATTTTTAATTTAATATTTAACCTTTTAGAATTTTATTTTAATGATTAATAATTTAAAATTTATAACTTAAATTAAAACATTATTTTTGCTAGTTATTTCTTGATGTAACTAACAATTACACACTCGACATATTTAATAAACATATCACATTACTAAAAAAATTAACAAACATAATATTTTAATTTTAATTGTATGAATTTAAAAAATAATTACTAAATTAAAATTTTTAAATATTAGAATTTATTAGTTTTTACAAATTTAAAAAATAGAAAACTTAATTTACATTCAGCTACAATATTAGTTTTTACACTTGAAATTTTGCTTTATGGCCTAAAAACTCAACCGAATTGTGAAAATTTTCCAGCACGGGATTTACTTTTAAATGCTTAAATTTTGTTTGAAATCGTGGAATTGCATATTTCTGGATGAAACCAAATGCCATTAGGTCTTGCAGAAGAATCGAGCATCATATCAGTCTTAGTTTAAAATTTTATTGAATTAGGAAACTATATCAGGATAAAGGGTTAAGTATAAAAAAATCTCAAAATTTACTCAATTTTGTAATTATAATCTGAATTTTAAAAAGTATCAATTAAATGCTCAAATTTTAAATTTTTTTTAATTACAACCCGACGTTAGTGTCTCCGTTAGGTTTATTGACGAGACTTATAACGTGTTCCAAAAACCTTCACTAAATGACATCGTTTAATACACGTCAAATTAGTTAATTCAGGTTAACAAAACTACATCTTTTTAAAGTGACAGCTTAAAGAAAATTAATCTACGTAGTTTTGATAAGAAAGAACCTAAATGTTGTCCCCTTCCTTTTGCTTCTGAAATCGCCCCCTTCTTTTATGTCAGGATCCTTTGTCCCCTACCTTGTCCTATTAAATCTCAACCATCCATTTTTATGTGGGTCCCACATAAATAAATAGTTGAGATTCAATGGAACAGGGTAGGGGATAAAGGATCCGTCTCCCCTTCCTTTTGCTTTTGAAATTGATATTCTCCAATTCTTCCTTTGAACTAGCAAAATTAAACAAGTCGTTGCTAATATTTGAAGTGAAAGAGTTCTTGGTAATGGATATGCCAGACTCTGAGTCCTTAGGTGTGATTAAAATCGCAACAACAGAAATATAGTAGTAGGTTAGCTTCTTCTTGGAGAATTTTAGTTCTTCGATTATCCTCTCCTTAACCCATCTGATTCCATAACCATAATATAAGTCAATTTACTGTTATTCTGATTCTATAAAAGAAATAAGCTACTCATTTAATTAATTTGTCGATTTCAAAACCAAGAAGGGGATGATTTCAAAAGTAGAAGGAGGGCAGTGTTTAAGTTCTTTCTTATCAAAACTACGTCATTTAGTTGAAAACTAAACAATATAGTTTTGTTAACCAAAATTAATTAATCTGATGTCATTTAGTGAAGGTTTTTGGAACACGTGACAAGTCACGTCAACAAATTTAATAGATACACTAACATCTGATGATAGTAATCTAGATTTGTTAGTATTCCTGTTACTATTACTTAGTAACTTTGTTGTTATTGTTCCATTTGTAGTAAATTTGTTGTTATTGTTCTGTTTGTCATGGTTTAGTAGAGTCATTGGATAAGTTTAGTTGACCAAGTTTCGAGCAAGTATGTTACTAGTGGTTCTTTAACGTGGCTTAAAACTTGGAGTTGTAGTTGAGGAGTCTTACTGTATTTAAACAAGTTTTCTATGGAATGAAGCGTGAGACAATTTTTTTCTTTGTCCTCTGAACATCTTTTATCTTCTTTTTTGCTGCATATCAGTGGTATCAGAGTTGGCATCCTAAGCTTCAACTCTGGCACTAACTTTTGGTGTCCAAAAGCTATTTGATGAAAGTGTTGAACCAAAGGCTTGTTCAGTTCTCAATCCTTTACAACAGCACGATGAACAATTCAATACAAGCTTCCATTCCCATTTTGGACCGGAAAATTACATCAGGTGGAGTGTCCAAATGAGGGTGTTGTTTGATTGCTGCAAGAAAAATAGGTTTTAGTGACATAAATTACCGACGAAAAATAAAGGTATTCTATTGGAAAACAAATTTGGCAACAAAAATTATCGACAGAAAGAGTTATCAGAGAAACGACCGTAGGTAAAATTTAGTGATGAATAAAATGAATCCGTCGCAAATTTAGTGAAGGAAATTTGTATATCCATCAGTAAGTTTGGCGATGAAATTTTGCATTTCCGTCGCTAAATTAAGGTAAATTTACCGAAAAATTTAGAATATTTTGTTGCTAATTTGCTAACTGAATCAAAATATTTTTTTCAGTGAATTTAGCGACAGTAAGTTCTAGGTCTATCACTAAATTTACTGGCGAACATAAAACATTCCTTCACTAAATTTACCGACAGAAAATGTTATCCATCACTAAATATTTATCAACGGAAATATAACAATCCGTCACTAATTAGCAACGGAATATTGTATTTCCATCGAGAAATTTAATTATGATAAATTTCAACCGCCATTTCTCACTTCTACCTGAGTTTTCTGTTAATAATTTTATGATTTTTTGTACATTTAATTTATGTAAATAATATATAACATTGATTGATAAATGTAAAGTAATCATTATTTTGAATGGTATAATAAAAAATTATAATGTACACGAATAAGTATCTTGAAATTGCTGTCAATTAAGAGTTTATACAAAAACTTAAGAGTAGCAAACTATCATTACATTCACTTATCCAGAAGTTATGCAGGCGATGAAGATCGATGCTCTGACTGCTGCAATGAGGTCCTGTTCTTACCCTTTAACTCATCCACTTCATTACGGAGCTGAATTATGCACTCCATCAGCCTCTCAACTGGGCTCTCAAGCTGAAGGACTCTCTCATTTGATGCAGATCACCTACTAGATCCAGCTATAGTGGATGTGAAGGATTACAAATAACATGTGTTTGCAAATGAACCTAAGCCAAAAATCCTTCCACGGCGGTCCCTACCACCCACTGCATCAAGATACGCCTAACTCTCATCAACAGTTTCGAAATTCTGAGACTGTCGTTCAATGCTTTCTTATATTTAATCCTATCATTATATTTGTTTATGCTAATAAGTGATACTTTTTAAGAATTAATATTAAATTATAGATTTTACATACATGAACTTGTTTGCATCGGGTGTTGACGAAGGTCACATTATCATACTTCTTGATGTGAGTGTGCAAAAAGAGCTGGTGTGGTGTAGGTTTCCTACCCGTAGACTTTTCCTGTATCAGAATAAATTGTTATAAGTGAACTACAATTTACAAAAATTTTGATAGAATTTCCTCTATTTTTATGATATTTACCTACTGTTGGACAAAAATATTTAACTTAACAACAAAGTCATTAATGGCACCAGACATTTATAACATTATTGTTCTCCATAATGCACACATTTTTATTTTAAATTTCATACATCAAATTTCATAGATCAAAGTATAAAAATTAGAATATAAGAGTAAAGTTTTGATATTTACAAGTTGAAGTGCATGCTCCTGGTGGGTCAAAGATCCTCCAGTGTGTACGGCTAGACTCTCTCCGTTTGGTCCTCTATGTCTTTTGGCAAAATTGCGCTCTGAAAATGGATATTGCCTCGGGTGATACCCAATACTGTTGCCAATGACTCTATATTTCTTTAGATATATATAATGGTCGTACACCATTCTTGTGTATCAAAGCAAGAAAGTCTCTATAACGTGTACGAGCTCGCCTCTCCCATACATTATAAATTACAACATCAAATTTTGGATAAAAAAAATTCTTTCTGAAAGAAAGAAAAACATATTATAAGTACTTATAAACGACAATATTTATCTAATTAATATATAAAATTAGATAAAATAAAAAAAGATTAAAGAATTTATTTTGTGTGCATCAAACTCTTGATAATAAAAATTCTTTGTCGGCTGAAAGACATTCTTCCATATATAACCCTCAAGATTTATCCTCTCCTTAAACTTGGATGAGATATTTCTTGAGCACGTTCTAGACAGAATCAACCTAATATATAAGTTATTTTAGATCATTTTCATAATAAAACCTATAACTTTAATATAAACCTGTGATGTTATCATGTATTACAAAATTTTTAGAATTTTACTTACAAATTATTGATAATTGTGAAACAAGTTCTTCCATTAACTTCCTTAGCTCCAAGCTGGAGGTCGCCTTCTTCATCTGTAACGTTTACCTTGATATCTCTGTCGGTATAGGGGTGGTGAATGGTGTAGCAAGGATGCTGGATGGTATAACAGCCGGTACAAAAAGTGATGCCTCATCTAGATGTGCAGTAGCATCTGTAGAATGTGATGCTTCACCTGGAAATGCACTGGCTTCTCCAAATCGTTGTAACCTGAACCTTGGCCGTATCATATCCTGTTTCCTCTTTGGTGGCATATTTTTAACCTGAAATTTACATTTTATTGAACTTTCCAATATATAATAAAACAATATAAATTCAATATATAACAACATATTGTTGATGCAATAATAGATTTATTCATATAATATTCTATTACAAACACAAATTATTCGCTATCAACACTTAATTGTAAATCAAAATCATCATCATCTTCTTTTTTCGAAGAATTAGAATCAAACTCAGGCTCCTCTTCATATCTCTTGCCCTCCTCATCCTCTCCAGATGAAATTTCAACATATTCATTATTTGAATCGTTCAAAGGTTCATTCTTGTCATATGTTACACATGCATTTTTTTTCATAAACATCTTCCTGAAATGCTTCACTTTCAATTCTTTTATTTTCTCCTTTTCCATGTAATTCAAAAAAACCTCTAGGTTTTACTTTGCACATGGCTAACCAATTTGATTTATCTCGTCCTAAGTTAGAAAAGGGGTCATAATACGCCTGGATCGCTTGCATCACTAACACGAAAGGCTCAAATTGTCTAAATCTTCTTCGCTGGTTGATTTTAACTAGATTGTATTGTATTGGCTGTGCACCTTTGTTACAACATTAAAAGTTGAATCAAACCATTCACACTTAAATCTCACACTCCGTTTTATTGGCAATGCCAAGTACTCAATTTCAAATATTTCAATAATTTTACCATAGTAATCCATCAATTCTCCCTGTATGCAAACCCCAGTATTTACTATTGCCTTGTTATAACCATAATATATGTATGAAATTTGTATCCATTAACAAAATACACCGGATATAATTTAACAGTTTACAAAGGTCCTTTGACAAGATCACATATGAACTTGTTCTCTATTGGGTTTTCTGAGGCCTACAAAAAAAAATAATTTATCATATTAAATAGTATAATGCATCTAATCACTTTGATATGATAACATTTCAAATATTACAAAGTGAAAAATTACATATTTCTTGAACCATCGAGGAAAGTTTCTTTCAACTTCTTTATTGATATCATCCTGTGTTATTTTGGGTATTAGCTCGCGTAACCATTGCTCGTATAATCTAAAAGCATTATTATCTATTTAGTTGTGAACAAAAGTAACTTTAGAAACTCAAATAACCTATTTCAAAATTAACTTAAACTTACTGCATAAAAGGTTGAACCTCTTGAAAATTCAATAAAATGTAACCATAGGCAGTCTCTATTTCTTCTGTTGTTAAAATTCTTCTTATTGAACATCCATATGTTTGTCCTGAATATGTGAAAATGGATAACTTACCATCAACATCACTCGTTTCTCCCCCATTGTCATTACGAGGAACTTTTCTTTCTTTTGTATGCACATGCGGCTCAAAATAATGTGAACAAAATGTACTTACTTCCTCCACTAAATAAGCATTACATATCAAACCTTCAACTCTATCTTTGTTTTTGACGTTTTTCTTCAAGTAATGTAAATACCTCCATTACAAATAGGGTTATTACAATTATGTGGTTAAAACATGCTATAAATTTTATTTAAATATTAACTATAATTACCTCTGAAATAGATACATCCATCGATATTGAATCAGATTTGTAAGTTTAGCCTCATGTACTAAATGTACAAGTAGATGCTCCATAGAGTCAAAAAAAGTTTGGAGGAAAAATTCCTTCCAATTTACTCAAGATAACTGGAATTTCCCTTTCTAGTTTTTCCATTTCAACGAACTTTATTTCAGATGATGATATGCTTTTAAAAAAATAAACTTAATTTTGTTATAACTTCCCAAACCTTATTCAGTAGCAACTCCTGAAATGTAATTGAAATTAACCTTTGCATAAACACATGACAATCATGACTTTTCATCCCAAATAATTTGTACTTCCTCATGTCTACACACCTTGCCAAACTCGACACATAACCATTAGGAAACTTTAGACTTTTAAACCAATGTGAAGATTTTTATCTAACTCATTCCTTCTACAAAAAAGTTTCAAATCAACTCATGATTTTGCATTATCCTTTATCCTCCTTTAAATGTTCATTATATTGTTGAACAAATTGTCAAAAATATTTTTTTTCGATATGCATCACGTCTAGATTATGACGTATCAAATTATTTTTCCAATATGGCAACCAAATTATGTTTCTCTAACCAAAGTTTTTTCTAATGATTCTATTAACTTCATTAGCTTCAAGTTTTGCAACTTTCAACAACCCTAATTCATCAATCTCCTACAATATCTCTTCACCAGCTTTGTGAGGGGGAGGAGGTGTTTGTACCATCCTATTCTTAATAAACTTTTATTTATTACGTCTAAATGGATGATTTGGACGAAGAAGTTTCCTGTGGTTGTCAAACCAAGATATTTTGGCCCCGTCAGGAATATAAAATGCATCAGAATCATTGCTACAGTAAAGACAAGCCAATTTTGCTACTTTGCTCTATCTAGACAACATAGCATACACAGGAAAATCACTAATAATCCACATCAAAGCTACTATCAACAAAAAATTTTGTGTAAGAGACACATCATATGTCTCCACACCAAATTCCCAAATATGATACAATTCAAAAACCAAGGGTTGTAAGAATACATCAATTTTATGCTATAAATTCGTAGGGCTGACACAATCACTATCAATAACATATATGCCTCATTCATATACATCTATTGAGACAAATTATAAGGAGTAATTATGATTAGTCATGATGAATATTATTGGCCGGATTGACCAAAAGGATGGGATCCGTCTGTCGACAATCCCAACCTATCATTTTGACTTTTAGCTACAAACTCAAAATGGATGTTATTGAAATCTTTCCATATGAGTGCATCCGATGGATGACTCATTACTTCATCTTCCTGTTCATGTTCATTATGACATCTCACGTGAGTTGGAGTAACATCAGAGACATATAGTCTTTGAAGTCTTGGAGTTAGTGGGAAATAATACATCTGCTTCTAAGATGCTAATTTCTGTTTTATAGAACGCTTTCTAGGTTTGAACCTGAATTGACCACAAAATTTGCGCTCTTGTAATTCCACATCATCTCCTCAAAATAATATATATTCAAATTTGCAGCAATCAATTTTTTCAACTGGCAAACTAAGACCCCTAATAAGTTTCTTCATATTGTAGAAATTATTAGCCATTGTATGATCAGGATGCAATGATTTATTATACCAAGCAAGAATTTTATCCAAACTTAGATCAGAAATATGCCCTTCAGACTTTATGTTCAATATTCGAGCAATTGAAGATAATTGAGTAATGGTCTCACAATTTGGCCATAATTCTTGGTCAGCTGATTTTAGCAAGTCAAAAAAAATTTTGCATGTGAGTTTGGTTCTTCTTCAAGATTTTCTATATTTGCTTGAAAGGTATAACCAGTTGTATCATAAACCATTTGGGTGTAAAGATTGTCAATTGCACTAACATTATTTTGTTACAAATCCAATCTCCCCTCAAACTCACCTACATTTATTGACTAGTTTACTTTATTACCCCTTGAGGTGCTATAAATTAATGTCTCCCTATATCGTGTCTACTCAAAATAATTTAGAACAAACCATTTTCTTAACAAATAAAAATTCACTTCATCAATAGGAAGAAAATGAATATGTTTGCACTTTTTACATGGACATCTTATCTTTAGACCATCCATATATGCAGGTTGAGAACATGCGTAGTGAATAAAAGCTTCAACTCCCACAAGAAACTCAGGATTAATGAAATCATCGGGTGTTAATCATCTATAAATCTTAGATCTATCAGCATTACTCATTTACGCAAAACTGTTATTTAAAAAGTGATTTCATAGTTAGTATCCTTCATTTCCCTTAAGTTTACAGAACATTTAATCTTTACTTTACAGAACATCCCCTAAGTTTTTACAAATCTCGGACCATTTCCCCTCCAAATTGAAACCAACATATCACACCATATGAGTTCACAATTATGCAAACTGAACATATGTGAGTATCAGTCAAATAAAATAATATGCCAACCAAGAACTATGGTACGTGGCATTATTTACACCTGTGAATCGAGAAAGCAAGTTATCGTTATAACTCCTAGGCTCATGGAATTTTTCATCGATAAGCCTCATGAGAAATGCATCGCGAGTTTTCAGCCTATATACCATCCTAGGGGTTTATTATACCTCAAATCATCCATAATTATACAAACCCATTCGATATGCAGTAAATACTTATGAAATTCATACATCTAGCCATCAATCATTCTAACAATATTTCAAACAACAACATACAAAACCAAGATAACTTTGTTTGCATTAATCACCTACAAGTTGATTTCCAAAGTTTGATTTTAAACAAGCACTACAGTACGTGACATTGTTACATCATATGAATCAAGAAAGCAAGTTCTTGCTGTGACTCTTAGGGTTATGGAATTTTTCACCGATAAGCCTCACAGGAGCTGCATCATTGGTTTTCATCCTATATACCATCCTAGCGGTTTATTATGCCTCAAGTCATCCATAATTATACAAACTCATTCGACATGCAGTAAATACTTATGTAATTCATACATCTAGTCATTAATCATTCTAACAATATTCCAAACAACAACATACAAAACCAAGATAACTATGTTTGCATTAACCACCTACAAGTTGATTTCCAAAGTTTGATTTTAAACAAGCACTATGGTATGTGGAATTGTTACACCATATGAATTGAGAAAGCAAGTTCTCGCTATGACTCCTAGGCTTCTGGAAATTTTCACCAATAAGCTTCATAGGAGCTACATCATGGGTTTCCAACCCATATATCATCCTAGGGGTTTATTATGCCTCAAATAATCCATAATTATACAAACTTATTCGACATGCAGTAAATACTTATGTAATTGATACATCTAGCCATCAACAATTCTAGCAATATTCCAAACAACAACATACAAAACCAAGATAACTATGTTTGCATTAATCACTTACAAGTTGATTTCCAAAGTTTGATTTTAAACGTGGCATTGTTATACTATATGAATCAATAAAGTAAGTTCTTACTGTGACTCCCACGCTCGTGGAATTTTTCACCGATAAGCCTCATGGGAGCTGCATCACAAGTTTCCAGCCTATATATCGTCCTAGGAGTTTATTATGCCTCAAATTGTCCATAATTATACAAACTCATTTGATATACAGTAATTACTTATGTCATTCATACATCTAATCATCAATCGTACTAATAATATTCCAAATAACAACATACAAAACCAAGTTAACAATGTTTACATTAACCACCTACAAGTTAATTTCCAAAGTTTGGTTTTAAACAAGCACTATGGTTCGTCACATTGTTACACCATATGAATCGAGAAAGCAAGCTCTCACTGTAACTCTTAGGCTTGCGGAATATTTCACCGATAAGCCTCATGAGAGCTATATCACGGGTTTTCAGCCTATATATTATCCTAGGGGTTTATTATGCCTCAAATCATCCATAATTATACAAACTCATTCAATATGCAGTAAATTATACTTATGTAATCCATACATCTAGCCATCAATCATTCTAACAATATTCCAAATAACAACATATAAAACCAAGATAACTATGTTTGCATTAATCATCTACAAGTTGATTTCTAAAGTTTGATTTTAAACAAGCACTATAGTACGTGGCATTGTTGCATCATATGATGAGAAAGCAAGTTTTCGCTGTGAATCTTAGGCTCGTGGAATTTTACACTAATAAGCCTTATAGGAGCTGCATCACGGGTTTCAGCCTATATACCATCCTAGGGGTTTATTATGCATTGGATCATCTTAAGAGATCAACTCATTCCATATACAGTAAATACTTATGCAATTCATACATCTACTCATCAATGATTCAAACAAAACCTAAACATAAATACTTGGACTATTAAAGAACTCATCAATGATTATAAGAATATTGTAAACAACAATACAAAATCAAGACCTCCTTTACATTCACACAAAACCCAAACACAAATACTCGTACTATTAAAGCAAACATACGGTAGACATTACTTGGACGACTTACCTGGATGGACGGATAACCACAGACTATAATGAAGAAGGATGAGGTTGGATGATTAGCGATGCTCTTCAATACAAAATAGGGCTTGCAAAAAAGAAAATTTCATATTTAATGTAATACACTTGTAAACATAATGTAAAGACATTCTACCTCCTTTATAAAGTTCAAACACTTTAAATTGACACGTCCTCGTAAGAAACCACCCATTTAAACAAGTGTTGGAAATTTTAATGAGGTACTCTTATCATCTTCTTACTAAATTGAACATACTATAACCCTGAAAATCATCTAATCTCCACTACTTAAATGGATATATATGTATAAGAAAAAGTAAAAGGTCTTTGAACATGGTTGTAATAAGGCCAAAAGGATAAATAGGTTAATAGAGAAAAGGGAATATGAGAAAAAATATTACTAATTAGTAGAGAAAGAGCAAATAGATCAATAGATATATCCATAAATTAATCCACTAAGATCAACAGATATATCCATAAATTACTCCACTAACTCCTTATATCTTTGCAACAACCTATTTTCTTTCATTCGTTTCAAATAAAAGAATCCACGTCAATTAATTTTCAATGGTTATCCTTTTTCTTATTTTTATTTTTCTTTTCTTTTTTATTTTTTTTTGGCATGAATTTCCCTTTTATATTGCCTTTTTCTTACAAGTCATGATATTATATAAACTTTTTTTTTTTGCATACCATACCCAACAACCATATCAAATCATAAATAAAAATTCCACTAATCATGAATTAAGGTGCAATTATTTTTATTTGAGGTTCAAGGTTCTTTAGAAAAGGGCTACAAAGAAAAAGGCTAAAATATATAATAGGCTCAAAAAGGTTCACTAATGTATTAACCTATAAAAGATAGGGAATTTTGATAAAACTTCCTAAGTTCCTTTTATCACTTTTATGTTTTTACACACAAAACAAGTTGTCTTGAAAAGATGAAATTTAAGTTCTAAAAATCCAAATTCAAAGAAAGTATCAATAATAGAAACAAAGAATTTTATATGAAGGTCTATCTTCTTATGAGATCACCTGAGTAAAATCAAGGTGTTATCTCTTAATAGATTGGTTTCCTAGTATTCTTAAAGTCAAGTTCAAATTGGAATCAGTTAAGCATTTTATGCACCTAACTATTAATAATTAATCTCAACATAGAATTATGTATACACTCAGAAACTAAAAAAGACAATAAAAATAAAATAGATAGAAATAGAAATTTTAAATATAGTACACTCAAAAAATAACTAATTTCTCATTTTTAGAAAAACAATATATGATTTTCTTCAGTAGGACATTTCATCAAATAATTCATAAGCTAATCGAATTCATCTCTACCTAACAATAAAACCACCATATTTTTCCATTTTTCACCAACATAAACACGTTCAAACAAATTATTCATCAACTACAATTCAAAAAACACTCAATACTGCAACAAACAATACTCAAACCGTTGTTCATAAACCCATCCACGACAAAACCAACGTTCATATACGACTAACCTTGACTTAACTGAAGAGGATGGACGATGGACGAGGGCAAAGCAATATATGTGAACGATGGATGATGGACAAGAGAAGATTGATGGTGACAAGAAGAAAACCAAGAAACAAAAACAAGGAGAGAAGATGATGGATGAAGGGGGGCTTTTTTGGGTAGGTTTAAGGTGAGACAACAATGATGCCGTTTGGTGTTAAAGCAAACAATGTCATTTTCTTCTGTTTAAAAATGTTGAAGCTGAAACAAACGACGACGTTTAACTTAAAATTTTACCAATAGAATTTACTGACAGACATTCTTTCGTCGATACACCTCATGCTTATTTTGCAGCCAACCTTGCCGCCTATTTTTATGACGACCATCACTATTCTGTCGCTATATTTAGTCAAAAAAATTGCGGGAATAATTTCCCTCCACCTTTACCGACAGATATTGTGTCCGTCGCAAATTTCAATTTTTTCGACAATTCAAAAAATCATTTTCCATCTCTAATTTCCTACAGTATTTTTTTGTCTGTAATTTATACTTTTCTTATAGTGTATGAATTCTTTCATGTCGTGGAGGATAGATTTCTTGATCTTGTAGCTGTTGCAAGTGAAACACAAAAGACCAACCCCTGGGAAATAAGAAGAAAGATCGAAAGGCACTGTACTACATCCATTAAGGTGTGAATGATGCAATATTCGAGAAGATTGTAGGAGTTGCCACTTCTAAGCAAGCCTGGGATATCCTTGCAGTAGCATACAAAGGAGCAAAGAAAGTCAAGAAGATGCGTCTATAAATCTTAAGGCATTAATATGAGCTTCTGCAAATGAAGGGGACAAAATTTGTCAACGATTACATTAATCATTTATTGAGTTTGGAAAATCAAATGAAGACATACGGAGAGGAGCTTAACGATGAGTAGAAAATTGAGAAGATTTTAAGGACTCTTACACCTTGATTTGAGCATATGGTTATTGTCATAAAAAAAGATCATGATTTGTCGAATATGACGATTGGCAAATTGATTGGCATGCTATAAGCTCATGAACAACACATGATTAAGAAGCAAATATAGAAACTGATTAAGCAAGCCTTTCAGAATCAAGTTTTTGTCAAAAGTGAACAAAGCCAAAAGGGTCAAAAACATAGTAGCTCTTGCTGCAAAGAACGAGGGCATGGTGGCCATCATTACAAGGGACGTGGAGCTTAAAACAACAACAGAGGTGATTGTAATGAGGAGAATGACTAGGAGAAATTAAATTTAAACCATGTTACTCATGTCACTGACTTGGTCTAGTGTTGAATGTTAGTCATGTCACTGACTTGGTCATTATTCAAATGAGTGCAGATATAATGAGAATAGTAAGGAGGCTCTTGTGTAAATGAGGGAGACGATGATGATCATACCCTTCTGATGGTGACTGCAACAAGTGAGACAACATACTACATCACCTGGTTCTTAGACACTAGATGCACAAATCATATGTGAGATAGGAAGGAGCAACTTGCGAAACTTGATGAATATGTTCATTCTAGAGTCAAATTTGCTAATGATAGCACCATACTAGTGATGGGAAAGGGATAGGTATTGATTTAGACAAAGAATGAAGACTATCGATTCATTTTAGACGTATTCTATATACCAGGGATGAAGAGCAATCCCCTTAGTGTTTTCAACTTCTTGAAAAAGGTTATGTCATGAACTTATGCAACAATCATGTCACGGCCCGGTACCACATCGGGCCCACGACAACCGCCGCATACTCGGGCTAAGGATACTCACAGTATCCTTAATCTGACTATGCAAGGCTTACTGAATATCTCTTTCCTTTCTTTTTTTCTTTTTTTTTTTAATTTGGGCAACACAACGACTGTATTTTAAGAATCCCAAAACCTGCAAATGATTTCAAACACACTTCTATATTCAGATCCAACCACAACTCCAGGACTCGCTAGTCCACTCAAGGCAATCTCAACTCCAGGCAATCTCAATAACAGTATCAAAGTTCATACATAAAATCTTTTACAA
>JAOQMQ010000194.1:16781669-16797618 GCA_027563845.1 Erythroxylum subrotundum
CCAAACAATGGAAAGCAAGAGAATTGCACTTCTCTTCCTTTCTTTTCTTTTGCTTTCCCTCCATCCAAACAAAGGCTAAAGCTGCGACACCTGTCCAATTCTTAGCCACTTATCCACTTCCAAATTTTTCTATAAAACATCATTACGGGTCAACTTTACATGATCTTTTTGACCCCGATACTGAAGTTATTTCATAACACTTTCTTCTAGAAACATGTTCCCCTATGTCTTATGTCTCCATTGACACCAAAACCATTCAATTTGGTTTAGTGATTTGAAAGATATACTTCAAAAATTTTCGGATGGCTCTTGTCCAAAACAGTAGACTATGCACAACTTCCATCCAGAAGTTGAACATCTTAGAAACTAAATCACATTTCTACTTATCAGATGACTTGTATTCCTATGTCTCTATTTTACTCCAAATAAAAAATAATCTCATTTGGAATCCTATAGGTCCAGATATAATCAAAACACTAAAGTATATTCAATAAGATAATCCTATTTCACCGTTCCAATAAATCCCACACTTTCATTTGATCAAACTTTTTTAGTTCGATTCAGAATGCTACCCATCTTTGTGGAGAGGTAGAACAATGTCTTGTGAGTCCAATGGTTTAAGAATCACTCCAATTTGAGGTCGGATGACAAGGTTAAGGCTGAAAGAATCAAACAAGGTTTGGTCCCCAATCATATTGAACCTATTCGGGACAAATGGCATAACTTGCTCTAGAGATATTAGATCAAGTAGTTCTTTAGATGGTTACAAAGGGGACTTCAAGATCTACAACCTTCATGCAGACCTTGAAAACAAATTCTATCTTCTAGAGAGTCAAATTTGGATCAGACGATACAAAATGAACAGTACACAGAAGAAGCAGAAGGTCAACTATAGAGGAAGCAGAAAGTAGACAAAGCGGAAAGCAAACGAAGCAGAAAGGTAGATGAAGCAAAAGGCAGACGAAGCAAAAAATAGACGAAGCGAAAAGCAGACGAATGCGGGAAAGCAGACGAATACGGGAAAGCAGACAAATAGAGTCAACTTAAGACGAAGCAAAGTCTTAAGACGAAATGACGTCGTCATAAACGATATGACCTCATCACAGACGATACAACTTTACAAACGAATCATTGTTACAGACGATATGACGTCATCACAGACGATATGACGTCATCACATACAAAGCGTCTTTATAGACGATACAACTTTACAAACGAATCATCCTTACAGACGATACATCTTCACAAACGATATATCTATGCTCCAGAACATCCCCCTTATAAGGACTATAACTTTCTACTCCACTATCCAAAAATTCCATACTATATTCTCAGTGAACTTCTCCAACGTATTTTTCTTCACTAAAACCAACACTTAAATTTTTATTTCTAGTCTTTCTACTCCATTTCATTCTACTCATTCACTATAACCACAATTTTCAATCTATCCCATTACTATTCAATATACTCGGAATGTCAATGAGTGCATGTACAATTATTTTCATGTGTGCAAAGATTCAAATTCACATGCATATATGCTGGCATTTTGCTAAGCATGAAATACAAATTTTTCTAACTCTCACATTGCTATTCTCTCCATTTTTGAAATCTAAATTCTAACCCTTAATATGGGGACAGGATGTTACAATTCTCTCCCTTAATAAATTTTGTCCCCGAAATTCTCATCTAATTGATCAATAAGGCAAGGGTATTCTTTCCTCATATGTTCCTCTGTTGCCCATATACTTCACCACTTAAATACTTTCTTCCAAAAGATCATAGTGGATAGACTCAATAGGTTTCTCAATCCCTTATTTAGTTATCAAACTACGTTAACTATTTCTCATTATAATTCAGATTTTCACTTCACAAGCCGACAATACATCTTTTATCAATAACACTAACTCATAATAATTTTCGTACAGACCAATTCATAATAGTTTAACTTATCCTTTCTCCAAATCTGAGCACACCTTACCAAAGTGGTACTTACAAAAACACTTCATCTCTCCTTTGATAATTCACTTTTCTTCTATGTTAATACATTCAACTCTTATGTCTATTTCACTATATTCCATCTGTCCGGTGTTGATCCACCTAACTCATTTATCTTTCTTGAATCACTTAACTCCTATTATAGATTCACTTCACTCATCACCAATATCTCGAATCAATTTTGGTCTTTGACCATTTCTAGGCACTCTTTATTTCAATTTAAGGGTGAACGACTCTTTTTTTCGTATGAAACCTCATACAATATTCTAATGATATCACTATAATAACGATTGTTATGCTTATAGTCAATTTGAATTATACATTAATCTCATATTCCTATGAACTCTAAATTATAAGCTTTAAGCACATCCCCAACAGTTAGAACTGTTGGTAATTCAAACATTCAGCCACTTGTTTCTATGTCCTTAGCAGCTAAATACCATTTCAGCATATTCCTACTAGGATGTCTAGCTTAGGTTGTTACTTAGGCTTCTCTAACAATCTCTTTGCATAATCATTTTTATCGGGTACACATACTTTTTATTTTAATCACAAAATATCATTCTTCCGATTCAAACTCAAAAATTCATATTCATTATCAATATCTTTGATAAGATTCACGATTTCTAAATTTCAATAACTAATAATACTTCCTTTGCCCCTTATCAGCTCAACACTCTACACTTTTTATCACACCAGATTTGATAACTTAAAAATTCAAAATTGTGATACTCTGCTATTGAATTTTTTATTCAATGCACTTGATTGCAACACTGGCTTTATTAGGAAACACTCATTTGCACAATCCTTTCAATCTTTTCCAACTCAATAATTACCTCAATCTTTACTGATCTGTATATTCATATATATATATATCCAAAATGTTCTTCTACATATAATGTCTCCAGCTTTCAAAACAATCACTATTGCAGCAAGTTCCAATCCATATACCAAGATTCAGCTCATAAGGTTTCAATTATCCCTTTGTACGCATAATCACTTTATAATGTTACAACATATTCCATCTTAATCTCTAATGGAAAACTCCATTGTATATACTGAAAAATCTCCAAATCTGAATGGCATAATTAACATTAGGGTTATAGTTCCTCAAAAACTCTTTATACAATCATCACTCATACAGTTTACATATTTTTCCCTTTAGTATTCAATATATTCTCTTTACTTTCGAACACACTCAAAATATCGTCTATGATCATAGTCACTAACTGATGTAATTTTGCTTAGATCCCTTTAACCTTCAATATCAGGTCGGGGGCTTTATTAACTCCAACAGATATAATTTAAGACTCTTTATTCCCATGATTTGTTTTCGTAATTCTTTCAGTAACTAATTCCTCAGTGAAGTAGTATTATCGCATGTTATTCTCAATTGCCCAATTAACTCCCTTTCTCGAATGATTTTCTCAGTTCATTCAATTTCTTGTGATTTCACAATGACTTACTCTAATGTCCGCACTTTCATACTAGCTTCTCCACACGTTTCAATTTATTTGATATCTCAATTTCCTATATTGATAACCCCTTTCACCAAATCTAATTTATATCTTTTATACTTAATGTCACCTCAAATTCAAGAATCTATCAATTATTTGGGTACTTTACATCAACTACATGCATACACTCTCAGTAGCATTTTCTAACTCTTATGCTCGAGTCTTCGTTAGGGATATGACTCCAATATTCACTTTTGACTCATTAACTACTCATTCCTGATTGTTCCCTCATTAATCATTCTTAAATTGAACCATCTGGTTTGCTGAACCCTTCTCAATGAAATTCTTCTTTGGAAGAAGATTTCTTGATACTATCCTCGATACTGCTCATAAAATCCTTATCAACCAACTATTTTCCATGTTTACTTATGAGTCATTCTTAGTACCTCAAAAAGATCAATTTCAACTGTTCATCATATCTCAATAAGATCAATTTATGCCATAACTTACATGATCAGAACATTCCTTATAATAGGGCTCAGTGAGGCACTAAGCAAATTCATTTACTCCAATACCTTGGTATATATCACAAAATCAGTACATCTTATCTAGAGATACATTTATGTCAATTCACCAATTAGTAGCTTATGCTAAGGATACTTTAATCCCATTTAATTCTAGACAACTCTTCTCCTTTTGTGCCAGGTCCTTTTTCTTTTTCCTCGAATTCATCATATATCTAGAACATCATTAATAATTTCAACTTATTCCCAATTGGTCACTATAAGCACTTTCACGTCTTACTCTAACTCATCTTAGACTTTGAACTATGGGAACTATGACCGACCAATATTCAATAAGTCATAGATTGCTTCTTATATTATCTCCACACATATAATACATATATGCTCCATATTCTCACCCGTCATGGTGATCCCATTATCAGATGTGCACTCACAATGGCAAATCAACTTAAACTTAACAACTTTTTCATATATCGTTATCATCATCTCATCTTCCAATTGTCATTTATTTCATCTCCCACATGTATATTCTCAATCAATTCATAATTATAGGGGCTTAACCATTATGAAACTCAAATCTCCATTTCACAGATATATTCTCATACTGAATCATAAACTCTTATATTGATAATCACACAACCATTCTAAGTCCAAGTTCAACATTTCAAGGTCATAACAACTTGGCTTATACACTTTAATCTCATCATTTCTACTTATATCCTTATTTTCCTCAATCAATCCACGGCAATATACCTACTCACACCTATATCACATTCAAGGACATATCACCAAGACGTAATACTGATGTCATATTTAATAATACATCCATCAATACAATTGTGCAGAATCTTTATCTATTATATCTAACCATATGCTATTTCCCCTTTTCTAGATATCCTTCAACCTTTCTCTTTTTACATTATGAAAAGTCATCATTTTTCTCACTACTTCTATCAGCTTAAACACTTAACACATGCTCAGGGGTGTGACTTATACTCATGCGACTCAGACTAGGAATCAGTTGTTATTGTCTGCTATGACATGACAGAATGCATATGCCTTGACACATATTTCAAAAATGCCCATATAAGATAGTACTTCTGGGCTCTGATACCACATAAATGTAGCACCCCACTCCCGTAAGACCCGAACCCGACATCTTGGGTGATATCTGAGTCTGTGTCCCGCGAAGGTGGCCTGTTAGAGTACTCAATCATTCAGAAATCGGTATAAATTTTTTTTGAAACCACAAACACAATACTATCAACAAAGTTTTCAGTAGCTATTTGGGCCCTTTCACAAATACAAAACACTTTAGTCGTTTCGGAATACAAATTTATACAAAAAGTTGTGGAATATACAATTCAATACAAATAGAGAAAAGCAATGCAGATGCGAACTAATCCCGACCTCTATCCTTCACTTGAATGCTATAGGTATACTCACGTTAGCCTAATGGGATATTCTTCTGATCCTGAAAAATATTTGCAAGCTTTGGGTGAGTTTTGCGAACTCAATGAGTGACCATCATCGATGGCTCACCCATTCACATAACACATAATTCACATTTCACATTCAATTTCACACTTCACATTCAATACACTTAATCATTCATAGTATGCATATGCAGTGCACATAAGACTCACATTCGTTCTTATTGTTGTGACCGAGTGCCTATCACAAACTTATACAATTACTGGCCCATAGGGCTCAGTCAGAACAGAATCATGGAGCATAGCTCTATGTGTAGAATCAGAAATCACAGAGCAAGGCTCTACGTGGAAGCGCTTCATACTAGCAACTCAAGTCACAACGTCTTTATCTGAACATGCATTTTATGAAATGCATCAAATACGTATATGTCATATATCACAATCACAAATGATGCTCAAACAAAACTCAGAATCATCAGACCTAAGTCCAACATTCAACATTAGAGTTGAGTATCACTTTTCATTTACATGCAAATGCACATTCGAAACACATTTGTCATCGAGTTATGTACACTTTCAATGAGCACTTCAATATTTCATTCATACAACACATTCATCGGACCTTCTGTCCGGAAACCAACACAGTCAACCACATTCACATAATCAGTCAATACAAAATTTCAAACAAAATAAACAATGAAGTGAGACCATCTAGGTCTACTCACAGTACGCTCCAAAATAGCTTTTGCTTCCAATTCTGGATACGCCTAAATGCGGACGTTTATCCTGCACATCCTATTTATGCAATACACACATTGCATACTCATTAATAATTGCACACTTATAAGCATTTATTTATGCACAAATGTATAAATGGACTATATACAATGCATGCTCAATGACAATCCCGAGTACTTTACCAATTTCATAACTTAATCACTCGTCATTTCTTTGACTCACAAACTCAATTCTTTGGTAATTTGATGTCAATAACTCACCCACTAATTTTTTTTCCAATATAAATCCGTATGTGCTTAGTGGAGAGGAAACAGAGTCTCTATATATGTATATTAATATATGTGTATCACTATCAATTATCTGTTTAACTCATAATATCTTCTCTTTATTACAATTTCATTTCAGCTCAATATATCACAACCCAATCAAAATCTATCATTTTTCATAATCATCAAAAGCAGAAACATTCACTACATATATTCATCACATTTTATGCATTGCTGCACTTTCATTTTTCTGCATTTTCAACCTTTGCATTCACTTCACTTTCTTCTTCTAGCTATCACTTTAATCTTCCTTTCTCAGCTCTAAACATCATCATACACTTTTTCATTGATCTTTCAACTTCAAAAATCATTTCTACAATCTCTTATAACATTTTGATCATTAAATCCAAAGAAGATCATATATATGGCATACTTAAAATCTCCTCACTTATCTTCCAGCAAATTTGAATATCACTGTTCTTAACCATTTAACAGTGAGCTAACGTGATGCATGCTTCATTTTCATACAAAATTACATAATCAAAACAACTTACTTGTTTAAAGCTCTAACATCTTCAGATCACGTGCACCCTAGTTCCTCGTGAAACCACGCACTTCAACTTGAAAGTTGACAGGGAGGTTCTATTTTTCTTGGGATAGAAGAAAGAAATATCAAAGTGGAAGTGATGACAAACAGAGAGAAGCAAGATTTAACTTTGGTGAATATTTGATAAAAAGCTCTGTGTTGGAAGAACTCTAAAGAAAGAAGTTTCAAGAAGGATAAAGATAAGGACAGCAACTTGTCTTTCAAGGTTATTAGAGCTTAACTTTAAAGCTGCGACACCTGTCCAATTCTTAGCCACTTATCCACTTCCAGATTTTTCCATAAAACACCATTTCGGGTCAACTTTGCATGTTTTTTCTGACCCCAATACTGAAGTTATTCCGTAACACTTTCTTCTAGAAACATATTCCCCTATGTCTTATGTCTCCGTTGACATCAAAATCATTCAATTTGGTTCAGTGATTTGAAAGATATACTTCAAACATTTTCGGACTACTCTTGTCCAAAACAGTATACTATGCACAACTTCCATCCTGAAGTTGATCATCTTAGAAACTGAATCACAATTCGACTTATTTCGATGACTTGTATTCCTATGACTCTAGTTTACTCCAAATAAAAAATCATCTTATTTGAAATCCTATAGATTCAGACATAATCAAATGACTGAAGTATATTCAGTAAGATAATCCTATTTCACCGTTCCAATATATCCCACACCTTCATTTGATCAACCTTTTTCAATTCGATTCAGAATGCTACCCATCTTTATGGAGAGGTGGAACAATGTCTTATGAGTCTAATGGTTCAAGAATCACTCCAATTGGAGGTCGGATGACAAGGTTAAGGCTGAAAGAATCAAACAAGGTTTGGTCCCCAATCATATTGAACCTATTCGGGACAAATGGCATAACTTGCTCTAAAGATATCAGATCAAGTAGTTCTTTATATGGTTACAAAGGGGACTTCAAAATCTACAACCTTCATGAAGACCTTGAAAACAAATTCTATCATCTAGAAAGTCAAATTTGGATCAGACGATATAAAATGAACATTACACAGAAGAAGCAGAAGGTCAACTATAGAGGAAGCAGAAAGCAGACGAAGCGGAAAGCAAACGAAGCAGAAAGACAGATGAAACAAAAGGTAGACGAAGTAAAAAGCAGACGAAGCAAAAAGTAGACGAATGCGGGAAAGCAGACGAATGGAGTCCACTTAAGACGAAGCAAAGTCTTAAGACGAAATGACTTCATCACAGACGATATGACGTCATCACAGACGAAACGTCTTTACAGACAATACAACTTTACAGACGAATCATCTTTACAAACGATATGACGTCATCACAGACGATATGACGTCATCACAGATGAAGCGTCTTTACAGACGATACAACTTTACAGACAAATCATCCTTACAGACGATACGTCTTCATAGATGATATATCTATGCTCCTGAACATCCCCTTTATAAGGACTATAACTTTCTACTCCACTATCCAAAAATTTCATACTATATATTCTCAGTAAACTTATCCAACGTATTTTTCTTCACTAAAACCAACACTTAAATTTTTATTTCTAGTCTTTCTACTCTATTTCATTCTACTCATTCACTATAACCACAATTTTCAATCTATCTCATTACTATTCAATATACCTGGAATGTCAATGAGTGTATGTACAATTATTTTCATGTGTGCAAAGATTCAAATTCACATGCATTTATGCTGACATTTTGCTAAGCATGAAATGCAAATTTTTCTAACTCTCACATTGCTATTCTCTCCATTTTTGAAATCTACATTCTAACCCTTAATATGGGGACGGGATGTTACACATAAGGCGAGGTTATGGCTATGGGATTCGAATAACGACCAGGTTATGACTTCCAAGAGGTTTTCTCTCCTATTGCGAGAATTGAAAGAATTAAACTTTTGATAGCCTTAGCTGCTCAAAATTAATGGAAAGTACATCAAATGATTGTGAAGTCAACATTTTTCAATGGGTAACTTGAAGATGAGGTCTATGTCAAGCAACCACTAAGCTCCATAAAGAAAGGTTGTGAAGAGAAAGTATACAAATTGAAGAAAGCTTTATACGAACTAAAAAGGCACCTAGAGCGTGGAACAAGCGTATTGACACTTTCTTTCAGACCATTGGATTTCAAAGATACCCTTCTGAGCATGCTCTATATGTGAAGGTTAATGATTGTGTTGATATACTTCTAATTTGCCTTTATGTTGATGATTTAATATTTGCTTATGTTGATGATTTAATATTTGTTGGGAATAACTCTGAAATGATTGTTGAATTCAAGATGTCAATGAAGCATGAATTGGAAATGACAAATTCCGGACTGATGTCATATTTCTTGAATATTGAAGTGTATCAAATGGAGGAAGGTATATTTATATGTCAGAAAAAGTATGCTACTGAACTCTTGAAAAGATTCCAGATGAGTGATTGCAACCCTGTGAAGACCCTAGTGGAAGTCAGTACAAGGTTGTCTAAGGAAGATGATGATGCACAAGTTGACTCTACGTACTTCAAACACCTTGTTGGAAGCCTAAGGTATCTCACGTGCACAAGACCAGAAATTTGCTATGCAGTTAGGTTGATTAGCAGGTTTATGGAGTTCCCCAAGCAGTCTCATATGCAAGCTGTTAAGAGGATCTTACGATATATAAAGGGCACACATGATCACGATTTATTCTATACTTCGTGTGATGATTTGGCTCTTATTGGCTACTCAGATAGTGACTGAGATGGTGATTTAGATGACCGTAAAAGCATGTCCAATTATGTCTTCAAGCTTGGCTCTACTACTATGTCTTGGTTATCAAAAAAGCAGCCCATTGTTGCATTTTTAACCTGTGAGGTGAAATATGTAGCTGCTATCATAGGTGCATGTTAGGCTCTTTGGTTGCAAAATTTGTTGAATCAAACTCATGTTTCAATTGCAGGACTTATGAGAATTTTTGTGGACAACAAATCTACAATAGATTTGGCAAAAAAAACCCCATTCATACATGAGAGGAGCAAACACACTTTCATTTTCTAAGAGATCAAGTTTGCAATAAAAGAATTGAGTTTGTATATTGCAAGTTTGAAGATCAAGAAGCAGATATCTTCACTAAGCCCTAAAAATCTGAAGCATTTGTCAAACTGAAGCTGATTAAAGGGGAGATGTTGATAGTAATCCAGCTTTGTTATTATTTTTGTTACTGTTAATAACTTTGTTTGTCATGGTTTACTGGAGCCATTTAGTTGACCAAGTTCATAGTAAGTATGTTAGGAGTAATTCTTCAACGTGGCTTAAAACTTGGAGTTGCAGTTGATGAGTCCTATTATATTTAAACAAGCTTCCTATTGAATGAAGTGTGGAAGACATTTTTTTTTGTCATCAGAACATCTTCTCTTCTTTTTTGCTGCATATCAATACTGGGTTAAAATTAAAAAATTAAAAACTTAAATATTTAATTATCACTTTTTAAAGTTTGAATTATAATTTTAAAATTAAGCAAAGTTTAGAATTTTTTTTAATTAACCCCAGAAGAAATTGTGTTATTTGGAACTAATTCTCACCGCCATGGAACAACCTTCCCTGCTTTGCTTTTCTGAAGAACGGGAAGCATAATGAATAGCAATAAGTAGAGGCTTCTGTTAAACCACCGAAACACAATCAATGGCTCGTCATCTAAAGCCTACAATTCTGTTCAGTTTTCTACTATTAGTAATCCAATGGCCAGAAAACTGGTTATCTCTGCCCACCATTCAAATCAAATGGATCTTGAACACCCGTAAGCACCACCGCCGACTTCAAACACCACGGATTATAGTAACTATGTTAGTACCGAATGGGAACGATAAACATCACCCAAATTCACTACCTTTTTGGACTATTTGTCAGTGTTTTGATACTCGATTCTAATCAAAGATGGAGTCGACACTATTATATCTAAAACTCGAGAAGAATTTTAAAAAGAAATGGAAAATAAAAAAAGGAGAGAATAACTTAAGATTATTACAAGAACCAAAAGTTTTTTTAAGAATTTGGAAAGTAAATTGGTGTCATCAATCTTAATGGTAAAGTATAAGTATGTACAAGACGCACGGGCCTCGATAGATGCCACTACGGAAACTGGAGTAGAGAAGAAAATAATCCAACTATCATTGACACACGTGAATGTTCACTTCCCTTACCGTCATATTCGAACTTATTCGCACCCAAAAGGAGGGCTTCGATACAACTCGGGTCAAAACTGACCAAAGCAGTCCAAACGGACACAAATCATAATAGGAATAACCTACTAACCGGAATTGCCCAAAAGTCGCTCTACTGCAGCGTGTACATTTCCTGCAGTTGCAATTAGTGCCCTTAAATTCTCTTGCGTGTCGAAGAAACCCATTTCCTGTAGCTGTGTCAATTGGGTTGCATATAATTCTTCAGGAGGTACTGCAAAAAATAATGAAATAAATTCAGACTGGGGGAAGAGAGAAAAAAGTGCGAGGTAGAGGAAAAAAGAAGCCGAAGGAAGGAATATTAACCATTAGATCTGTTGGGAACTGCCAAACTGCCTGCCCCAAGTCCGCCAAACATGTTCATTAACATCGCTAAGCCCGCATTGTTTGTTGTTCCTGCAACCATTATCAACATAAAAACCAATAAAATGCAAAAAAACAAACAAAAGAGAAAAAGCAACAACAGATGAGATGGAGATAGAAAAGTGAAAGTCCATGATTCTATATGGAATTGAGTTTAATAATGGAGAACTTTAGTTTGTGAAGTAAATTAACCACACGAATTAAGTTGGTACAACTTAGGAGCAGCAACCATGTAGGGCCAATTAAACGGTTGCTGCCAATAAAGTCTAAATCCTATGCCTACATATAAAAAACTTCAATCATGGAGTCATAATACAAGAGCCATAGAATATTACAATAAAACCACAGTGCAAGTAGAAGGCATATTTTGCAGTGTCCAATACCTGTGCCCGTACCAGTTTGACCTGGCTCCCTGCAAGATAATCTCATCTTAGATAACTCAAAAGGAAAATCACTCATGAAAATTTGACAACAAAGTATAATGCAAGTTGTTGCTGCCAACTGGTCTATAACAAATTAAACAAGGGCATGCGTACTTCTATTTCAGAAAAAGAACATGTAAATCATGTCACTACTTACTGGGTTGATTGCTGCCGGCCAAGCTGAGACAAAATAGCTTGCTGGAAAGTCAGAAGTTGCTGAAGAACAAAAACAGAGTTAATATAAATATTAGTCTACAAATCACCGTCAAGAAGAAAAAGGTCACGAATGACTTCAGTTAGTAATCATTTCCATATGCTTGTGAAAGAATTTGCCCACATCTGCACAAGAAAATGTCGTTTTGGAAATTACACAAGAGAATATTACTAGTTGGGTAAGGGTATTATATGGTCATCAGTACAGTTGAGGCTTTTTTTTTTCTTTATGTTCCTCTGCTTTTTTTCTATTTTTGGGAGTTGGGGGTGGGTGCAGAACACCTGTACCTGCATTGTCTCTGGAGAAGTCAACTGACGAAGAAACTCAGGATTTTGCATCATTTCCCTTAGTTGAGAGTTGGAATCCAGTACGTTACGAAGTTGGGGATTCATGCCAAGAACCTGGGACTTGACAGATGTTAATCACTTGCCATCAATCAGCAAAGTTTTCCACCAAAAGAGTTTTACTAATTAACAGAATTTTTTAGACCTGGTTCATGTACTGAGGGTTTGACAGAAGGCTTTGCATCATTTGTGAAATAGCTGGATTTTGCATCAACTGGGTCATTGAAGTCGCATCTGGCATAGCACCAAGCATGTTGTCAAGCTCTGGAAGACCAAGAGCACCTATTCCAGTAGGTGCCTGTGGTCTAGCATCCCCAGCAGGAACAGACCTTGTGGTATTGGTTTGGACACCCCCAGCTGTCAGATGTGCATTAGTAATTTATGCAATAGAAGCATTCAATAAAAAAAATCTGCGCATTCCACTAAAAGATTGATCCAATATTGCAGGGAGATGTAGAAGCATGTAAAAGAAGAATATCAAGGTGAATAGGAAGGGCATTAAAAAAATTGGGGAGGATATACTGGGATTTAGGCTGATGCATCCATGTGAAATTTCGGCAAGTAACTAAAGAGAGAACTTCATAAGGTTATCTTTCTTCAAATGGAAAGAGGACTATGATAGAACAATGAAGAAAGAGAGATGGAAATGCTCATAACAAATTGCAAAGTGCCTACATAAAGTAGGAGCACAACTACTTACTTCCAGCAGTCCACGGGTTAGGAAGTGGATTGGTATTTGGAGCAGGAGAACCATTAGTTGTTTCAGTATTTGTAGTTGCTGGATTAGTTGATCCTTCTCTAGCTTGATTCCCAGCTTGAGCCCCTAAAAGAGCTGAAAAAGGATTTGCATTATCACCTCCAGTATTTCCAGCCATTGTAGTTGCATTCAGAAAAGGCTCCTGAACAGTTTCATACATGCGCCTAAGCATATTGAATCCCTCTGGAGAAGATTCAATATTGCTCATTGCTCTGTCAGTGTTGCGCATCATCTCTCGCATGAGCTCTGGGTTTCGTGCAGCTTCAAGAGTTTGGCGGAGAGTGCCGGGATCATTAAGTATATGTGCCAGCTCAGGATTTCGATCAATGATTTCACGCATTTGGGGATTGTTCATGATCAAATTCCTCATAACCTCAGGGTTATTCATAAGGTTCTGCACTAAAGGCATGTTCATTATTTCTCTCATAATGTTAGGGTTCCGCGTCAACTGTTGCTGCACCTGTTCAAACTCTGGAAGTCCAGCTCCAAACATACCACCACTGCCACCTAAACCACTTAAACCAAGCCCCGGAAATAGTGAAGCCCCAAACCCAGATCCTCCAAGTGAACCACCTTCAGCAGTACCAGTAGCATGTGGATCATTTGGGCTAGCATTTGCACCTCCAGTATTTGGCGGTGCAGCTGGGTTGACTGATGTACTTGGTGGAAGACCACGAACCAAGTGGACTGTCTGATCTGCTTCCAAGCCTACACAAATCATAAGCAAATAAAGACGGTAAAATACTCATTTGTATTACTGACTGTCAGCAACTGCCTACTACAAACTTTATCCTGTGAAGCCTCATATGATGAAGTGAATTTATGATACAAGAGATGAGAGGGTCAACCAACAGCATTGTTTGTGGGCCAGCCTTCAGCATTTTCATTTCGTCCTCTAAAACAATTAAATATGGTATGAAGATATCCAACCTGAATCAGTTTACCCATGGCGCAGAGAATACTCATATATCTACAAGTTTCAATAAAATATCACACATAAAAGAAGATAAAATTCAAAAGAAAAAAGTGTAAAGAAATGAGGAACAACCAAATTATAGAGGATGTTTTAAAGGTCGATGTCAATACAAAACAACAGGAGACCTAATTCAATCCTGCTCCACCAACCAACACAATAAAGAAACCAGGGTACAGATGGCTTACCAACAGATAAACAACCAAAAAAGGGCAATGTAATCACAAGGACTTCAAAAGGCTAAAACAAATAAACCCTTGAACCAAGGCCATCAAACATCTACCATCTGACCTCTATCCAAACATAGTCAGGAGTCCAATTGCTCTCATTATTTACTTACTCGATACACAACACCATATGCTATATCATATCGAGACTTTTCATATGCGTCCCCAACAAGTAAAGGCTTTAAATGGCAAGAAGACATGAACAATTTCGCTAGACTACACCATCTTAAACAAGAAATGCAACATCAAACCTATGAACAATCATCATAACGCGAAACAGAGTTCATTCACTCTATTCCAGTTCAAGAACCTCCACCCAACCCTAATTCAGAATCACTCGATTACCCTAGATCTCCACAAAGAACAAAAAAACGCTAACTCAACACTTCTCAATCAACAAAACATAATAAAAACATACCGTAGCTTTCAAGAGTCTGATCATCCTTCAAGATCCGACCTTTATAAATGACCCGCTGAGAATCCGGTGTAATATCACACTTCTCAGCAAGAACGACCTTGAAAGCTGCGACTGTGGATGTCAGGTTGATCCGAACAGAAAATTTAGAGCCGTTAGAGCAACGGACGTTGACCGTAACTAATTCTCTCTCACCGGAATTCGATTCATTGACCTCTCCATCTCCTCCTCCCATATTCTCTCCCCCTTCCCAAGGAACACTCAAATTACCACTACAAAGGATTAATTGGAAGCTGAAAATGAACAGATCAAATCCAAAACCCTAATTTAAAGTGGAGGAAACTGGAAAAAGAAATGCCAGGAGTAAAGAATCCTGGGGATGGATTAGGAGACTAGGGTGAGCAAGGTATAATTAAACAAAAAGTAGCTTCGGGTTTGAGAAATAGGCGTGTGATACTCACGTGCGTCGGATCGCGAGTGCGTCACGTAAATCTGTCTTTGTCTGTCGAGAAACTGTAACAAAGGGTTTGGGACTCTTCTTCGTCTATGAAAAAAGTAAAATTTAGGGATTATACTAGCGTATAAAATAGATATTTTACGGCGTTAAAAATAAACCTTAACATTTTAAAACATTCCAAATAAATTTTAACATTTAAAAAAAGTTTAAATTAAACTCTAAATATGAACGGTATTAAACTACTGTCAATTATCTACTGAGATGACATAACTTTTACGCCCTATTTGGTTGAATGTTAATTAATTGAATGAAATGTAATGGAATTGAATAAAATGGAATGGTTTATAATGGAATAGAATGTAATATGGTAAAAAGTTGTTCGGGAAGGATGGAAGAGTTCATAATGTAATGTAGTAAAATATTGTTTAGAAGATGGATGAAATGGAATGTAATGTATAATAAATGACTTTTATACCCTTTATATTAAAATGGTTGTTGCAGGAGGTTTATTATTTTATTATTAATTATATAAAAATATTAGTATTAATTATTTAA
>JAOQMQ010000194.1:16837509-16855709 GCA_027563845.1 Erythroxylum subrotundum
TACATTACATTATGAACCCTTCCATCCTTCCCAAACAACTTTTTACTATATTACATTCCATTCCATTATAAACCATTTCATTCCCTTCCATTCTATTACATTCCATTTCATTAATTAACATCCAACCAAACATGGTGAAATCCTATCTCCTCTTCGCCAATAAATTTTCCTGTCATCTAACTCTCTTTGTTAAGAAAGATGATGCCACTATCGAAACAAATTCATTTTTGTAGTGATTAGGGAGCTATTCTTGGGCAGGTTGCGACTTCTAAAGAGAGGTAACAAAATTGATAATGAATTTGTATTATGGAAAGTAAATAATTGGAATGGAAATAGGGAAAATACTATATTGATTGAAAATCCTACTCAGGTTATTTAGAGGTTTAAAGATGTCAAGGCTGAGAAGAAATGATGACTCATGACTACTGCTAGTTTTTGTTTCTTTATTGTTGGTTTATTGCGTTCCTTATCTTCTTTGCAATATTCAATGCCTCATTAAGATGGTTAAATTAAGGAAACCACACATATGCTTAGTTCTTCAATTGGACCTATAGGGTTTGTAATGATCGCATCTGGATAATTTGATCTTATTAGACACTAATGTTGTGTTCGATTTGGATGAGCAAACTGATGATCATTTGAATTTAGAGGTAGGGTTATGAATGATATATAAGATATATTTTGACAAGAGTTGACATCTAACGGATCTTGGAGTCATAAGAGATGTAATTGATAAAGTTGTTATCTACCTAATTTAAGTTTTGTTGGTTTATTAAGCAAACTCAAGATCAAATAAATTTGAATGATATCCTAAACCACTAGAGATATTAATCTTTCCAAATAGTAGTGAAGGCTCGAATAAAATATTAAGAGTAACTACATACATAATTAAAGTCCTAATCTTATTTAATTATTATAACATATAACTAATTACTTCCTTTTCTTACATGTATAATTTGTTTTGAGTAGAATTTAACTGGTTTAATGTAGTTGATATTAGTGAGAAAAATTTCTTAGAAAAAAGTTAAGTTTAAGAAGAGTTCTCAATGTCAAGTAGAAAAATTGCATGCCCATTATGCAATTTTACTATTAATCCTTATTAAGAATTTGGTATTAAAGTCTTATAGATATATTAGTATTATATAAATGAAAAAAATATATATTAACATTTTGAATTAATTAATGTCTCATAAACTTTAATGAAAAGAAGTGAGATGTATGTCAACACTAAGATAACATGAAGTAAAAGGTTACATGATGTAGAGCTGAAACTTATAATGCCTCGATGGAAATTTGATTTAGCCTATTAAAAACATAAATATGGACATCAATAGAAAGAATTGGCTTAGATATGAAAATAGTTATCCTTAAAAGAAAATTGATTGCATGAATTTTTTTGTCTATACTTGTATGATAAAGATCATATGTATTTCTAGTTTATGCTTTTAATTTTTTGATACTGAATTTAGATTCAACATTATAATAATGTTTAATGAAAAATAAGAAATAGATTATTGAGCAAAAGTAGTTTGCCTAATTTATACAAATAGTTTATATATGTTGGAACAAAGGAAACTCTTATACTTAATATAAATGGCAAGAATACAAAGTTTAATAACTGAGACTATCCTTTCATGTCACATTAGATAAATCACCATAATAAGAACCATAAAGTTACATATAAAGATATATGTATCGTTTTGATTATTAATTGTATAAACTTATGAAACTTGTTAAGTTGAAGAATAGTCAAATTAACTTCTGATGAAAGTATGATGATGATATTAAATTGTTAAATCTTATACATGTGATGTCTTGAATGTAATAATAATTCATTATAGGATGATACTTGTATTTCATAAGATTACTAATGAAACATTGATTTAAAAAATTATTTGAGAAGTTCAAATTATTTAAATCTAAGTAGAAGTTAGGCATTGATAATGCTAAAGCACTTCAATAAGAAAAATGTGGTGAAATATAAAATTTTTAGTTATCTACGAGAACGAGATTCTTTAATAAATACATCTATAATTAAATTTCATAATAGTATGAATTTATGTAAGGAGGAAAATGTAAAATGAGATATTGTATGATGCAATATTTATTTCTTTTATATTTATGCCTGGTATAACAACTTAGCTTTGAAAGTTCCAATCAAATCAATTAACAAGATTTCATATTAAATATGAAATGATATGACTTTAAAATAGTTAAAATTAATGATTTTGAGATATGATGCTTAGTTGAATAATCTATTATCCAATAATTTTAGAACCAAATTAGATAAAAAAAAAGAATATGAAATATCCAAAAGGTAAGATACTTACCAACATATTTAATAAAATGATTATTTTAATGAATACTTATAAGAAAATGGTTCTCAAGAAGTAATGGGAGTAAGATAAAATTTAAAAGGTTCAAATCTCATAACAATGCATTCAATTGGAACTAATGTCTTTGTTGTTATGTTTGATGTATAGTTGAAATGTTATGAGATGTTGAAAGATTCATTTTCATAAAAATTTCAAAGAGTTTTTTTTAGATGATTGTGAATTTATCATGTTTACATGAAGGTTAATGAGAGTATATATGTCCTCTTTAGTGAAAGTATGTAGAGACATATTAGCCAGAGAGAGAACAATAATTCATATTTTCAATTGTTAAAGATATAATTGTCCAAGAACAATTCATATTAGATATGTAAAAGTACAACTTAATTATGAGAATTAGATCTATAGAGATAGATATAAAAGTTTCTTTGACCTATTCTAAGTCTAAGTAAATAGATAATATACTAAAGGTGTTTAGTATTTGAGATGTCTGATATTTGTAAAGTATTAAAGATATCCATTATTTTATAAATGAGTTGCTATCTAGGTCAAAGATTATATGGATATTAACTTTAGAAGTAAATTTTAATTAAGGTATGTTTTACTTGGAATAATATTATTTTGAGATTGGAAAGGTTCCAAGATAGCATTAATTGCTAATTAAGACAAAATACATTTTTTATTTAGTAGAAATGATTAATTTGATTAAGAAGTTATTTAATGAAGTTGGTATAGTTCCTTGTAATTATGAAACCTTAGAGCTATTAGGCATATAAAAGGAGTTAAGATCTCATCAAAGATCCAAGGATGCATTTAGATAGTTTCTCTTAATTATGATGATAATTAAAATTAAATGAAATTTATAAAATTTAAGCAAATGCTATAAAGAATCTTGTAGTATTTTCTCATGAAACTACTACCCCGACAGTAGCATGATCGCCATATAGTGATATGGTAAAAGATACTTAAACAAATGGTTTAGTGCAAGTGAGACATTATTAGTTTATGCCTTACTACCAATTGGTTGATTGTAGTTTAGTGACATAATTATTTAAATGATTCTTTGTCTTATACATATTTAGATGTATATAATAAAGTTCATGGGATATATATACATTACAAATAAAATTACAAATAAAATTATATGATGAGATCATAATTATGAAATTAATATTACATTTATGTATTATTCCTAAATTATTAATAGTCATTATTCTATTAAGACTAAATATTAATATACCGTGAAAAAACTAGAACTCACGATATCATATGTTTCCAAAGCTAAAGTGGCTAAAAATATTTAGATGGAGGCTGAATATTTTAACGGAGGCTGGTTCAGTAAAAGTTTCCGCGTAGGAATTTCCATTTCTTGCACGGAATGGAAGACTAAAGTAAGTGAGAGCTTTTGATATATCACTAATGATGGAATAAAGCCAACAAGCTTGCTTGGAGAAGAAAATAGCCTCCTTAATTGGCAATTTCGTTTGACCAAAATGGAAAGATATAACAAAGAACCACTTGATCTTCCTTCTCCATATGCAACTGCTACATGTCTGAAAAAGAATGAAACTGTATGAATATTTAATATAACCTCCTTGCAACTGCTGTTTTCTTCCTATCAACTTCTCACATCATCTTCCAAAAGACATCATAATAGAATCTCTCACTGCATGTTAACACACGCTATCCTGATTTATGATTCAAAACAAAATTGAAGTGCAAGTGTTATTTCAGATGTGCAAGATATATCCATGGCTACATCAAAACCACGCGCACAATATATTTCAAAATAGAAGAAGAAGATAACAGAGAAATGAAGCTAATCTCTCATTATCATACCATGTTCCCTTGTCAAAGAGGAGCTTTCTTATCCAAAATTCCAATCACCTTTGCAGGTCCTCCTGCCACCATGCTTTAACGGAACCAAGAAAAAGAAGAAGGAAAAGAGAAGAAAAGACATGAATGACAACATGAGCAAGTTAGAAGACCATAGACATTCTATTGCCGACAAGTAGGATTAATCATTGTCTCACCTATGTGGGGGAATGTCTTTCAATACAAGAGAACCGGCAGCAACTATAGCTCCTCCACCTATTTTTATATTTCCTAGCACAGTTACGCACGCTCCAATTAGGGCACCATCACCTACTTTTGGATGGCGATCACCAGTCTCTTTTCCAGTCCCTCCTAAAGTTACACCCTGCCAAACATACTTGATTATGAGCATAAAGTAACCCTTTTTAACAGGTTAAGTTTTGCTATATTAGCCATTACAGCATAGATTCATTACTTGTTTCCATAAAAGTTTTACTTAATGTATTGCATGTCATTTTCCACGTACATTTAAATTCCATCCAGTCATTGATCAATTAAAGTTTCAGTGCACATGGAATGCTTGTCCAAGGAAGATTCTAAAGAAAAGAGGAGGGAATGGATACTATAAGAAAATATAGCATTTCTATTGTAGCAACTAGAAATGGAAAGATATGAATTGAAAGCTGTCAGGCATGGACAAGAATATTTACCCTAGATCATTTAGAACTTTAGCTAAAAACAGCTACCAACAAATTGAAGATAACAGCATAATTTGTATGAAGGCAATCAGATTAATTGCAATGTTACAGTAGGTTGGTGAAAGGAAATAATAAGGCTGGCTTACATGCATCAATGAGACTCTGTTTCCAACCACCGCAGTTTCTCCAATCACCAAACCGGTTGCATGATCTAGTAATATGCCCTCACCAATTCTGGCAGCTGCATAACAAAGGAAAACGGTAAGAGAAGACATTGCATGCTATCTAGAGAGAATACTTTCATCTTCTGACACACCAGAGACATTGCATGCTAATATGTTTCTTAAGACATACTTTCAACATTTGGTTCGCATAAATATGTAATATCTCACTTTTTCAGACTATAACACAAGATACTACTGTATTATACCTGGATGTATATCAACTCCAAAAACCTGAGAAACATAATAGTAGAAGTATTAGTAGGTGATAAAACTGACTACTGGTGTATTTGAACCACTATAATAGATTAATGTACGACGTCAAGAAGATCAGCTGCATGTAGCAAGGACCTCACTGATACAGCTTTGCAATGCCAACGCCAATATCTTACGTCCCTGACTCCAGAGAACATGAGCTACTCGATAAGCTTGCAGTGATTGATAACCCTAAGAACAAAGAGACTAGTCACATGACGAGAGAATTCGCTATATATATCAGTACCAACATTTCATGCAATGCAAACGAAAATTACCAATGCTAACTCCCTGAACCCTCAAAATACCAAATCAAGAATGATCTCAAATCCTTCAGTACATTCAGCCAGAATTACCTTAAGGTACAATAGAGCTGAGCAATATGACAGGCATGCAGGATCTCTGTCTTTAAGTGCCTACAGAAGGAAAAAAAGATTTTGACACATGGGAAGCAGGTTCAGTTTCCCTATCAATCGAAGGACTTATGCGGACATGTGTATTTATGCACTACGAAGTTACCTGCAACTCAAAGCGCATTGAATGCTGGATAGCTCTATCGTGCATAATGACATCAGAAATTATATCCAACAATCGTGTGGCTAACATGGTAGGATTTTGGAGTCGATTAGCGAGGACAAAAGCTAATGCTTTCTCCAAGCAGTCATGCGACAAGATGCTAGCATACAGAAAGCTACTAAGGATTGGTTCCTTTTCTGCCTGCAGCGCTTGATGGATGGTATACTGTTAACTATAACTAAACTGAGTAAACTACTACCAGCCAAAAATCTGAAAACAAAACCAGTTACATGTTTCATGTAATAACATCTCTCTAGACGAATCTCTCCATGCCAGACAAGTATAGCAGAATACTAATTCTTCAAATGCAATAAGAATTTGCACAGGAAGAAAGCAATTTTCTAATACTTGCTCAAGAATGGTTTCTTTATACGTTCTGTCATCAATTCATTCCCCAAAATTGAACTGATTTCACAGATTTTGTCAGCAAACCTGATTATAGGTCCTAAGTAACATCGAAAGATTATCTTTCCATTGGGTGGTTACGTTCCTGGGACTACGAAGTGCATACAATTCATAGAAAAGTTTAGACATCTAGACTAAAAAATAAACAAATAAATCTGGAAAAACTACGTACCGTCTACAAAGTATTATCTATCTATCATTTGATTTCAAAAGATGACATAAAAATGATAGCTTTAGAAAATCCGAATTCCCAGAAAAGGCAACTTGACAAATTTGCTTCATCATTTAAGCAACTCTAAAAACACCTGCTTAGTCAGAAAGAATATATTATTATCGATAACATCAATTTATAAACCGAGAAGGGTAGCCTACCTCCAACTTAGCCTCTTCTTTCACGGCGTCCCAAATAGGGTCACTGGCATTGGAACCTGATGCAACAAAGTCGGGCTTCGCCAATTCTCTCATTGTACAAATCGGAAACACCTTCTCGAAAGGAAAAGCTGTGGAGTCAGAAACAATAGAACCGGTCGCCGTTTCTCCAGTATCTTGTTCTTCTTTCACAGACAAGCATCTCCAATGCATTCCCAGAACAGAAGTCCAGCTCTTGTATCTTAAACAAGCCATGAAATAGTAAAAAGCTATAGGGCAAAGAAAGAGTAATAAATCAGAAGAAGAAAGAGAGGTGACAGAAAACAGTAATAAAAGAGAGAAAACAGTGGCTATGGGTTGCAGCCGTCAAACACCGCCGTTACGTTAACAATAGAACATGAAGATTGGAGAGATGTGTCAATGGTGGCTTAGTTTATAAATGGTTCAAACATAGCTATACCCCAGATATCTGTTTCGACTGCGAGTCATATTCCCATCAAAACAAATACAAAGTTATTTTGTAATATAATTTTAATTAGGGGATGATCAGGTGGCCGCAGCCATGGCCATCCATAAATGAATAATATCCGTAATTCTGTTGTGGGAAGGAGATTGTTTAAGGATTTGATTTGGGTTTGTTCAGTCTCAAAACTTCGGATAGTGTGATAAATCGTTGTCCTATTGGTGCTTGCTGAAAGCCATCTCTAAATTTAGCAACGTCAAGGCATCACTTCTCAAATTGACCAACCATTTGCATTTTTCTTAAATCAGAAAAGAAAAGATTGTCGTTCAATAAAAAATTAATAGTAACTTATGTAAAAGAGCAAGATTTTATGAGATGACTTATAAACCTAAATTTCTTAAACTTTTGAACCTTTCTTATTAAGTTAATTCTTAACACAGCTCAAGTATATCAAATAAAATCATTTGTGTCAGTATTGCTGTTTCAATTCTGTTCTAATTTATCTTATCTATATATTTACGTAAAATCTACATAAATACGTACACGAGATAAATTAGAACAATATTAAATCAGCAAAAATAATAAACCTATATAAATATGTGGGCGAAATAAATTAGGTTGAAACAGCAAAAATGCAAAAGTGGTGGAACAGCAGAACTGGTGGTCACGTCCCTACGCACACGAGCTAAAGAAGATGGAAAGATGTCCTGTAATGATTGGATAGCTGAAACTGGACTCCAATCAGTAGGCAGAAAAGTTTAGGATGCGGCAGTGGATGTTGGTGCAATTATTGGCGAGCAGGACGAACTGTATGTATCTGGCCATGTACACGGCTAGAGACATTCTCTATTTACTTATTCAGAACTGCAAGCCTATGAAGTTGTAATATATGCGCACTCATGCGATAAGGTGGATGACTCACCGTAAACATTTTGTTCCATGTGCTTCTTGTCAGCTTGTCTCTCTACATAATCAAGACACAAGAGATAGCAAATTCTTTATCTTACAGATCCACATCTCATGTCTGACCACCGTTGCTTTTTTTTTTTGGCTTTTTATTTCCTAAGCTTAGTGTACGAAATGAATTATCAAGAAATCAATAGCTCAGTAAAGAAATAACAATTACAATTTACCTGCACCAGAAACAAATAGAAAAACAAGCTTAGGATATATCACACAGAGAGCAATGGAGATATCACGTAGCAGAGAAATGTCGACAAAAAATTAGTTTCTAAAAGGTGAACTCATATAAACATTTAAAAAATTGAAGTATAAGTTAAAAGTCTCTTTTAAAAAATACAAATTATTCATAAAGAAATATCTCTCCACTTTTCAATATTTTGGCTTAATCAACATATAACGGAAGATATTTAATTTAATTCCAACATCAAAATTATTTATAGTTCTTGAAGTAGGGAAATCAGGATGAAATCTAATCCTAAACACAATGGAATAATTATAAAATTTAAATGGTTTTCTGAAAACTAATATCAACTTAATTTTATAAAATGATTAGCACATAAATCATAATAAAGTGTGAATTTAAATTTGTACTTTATTCCGAAACTTGATCATATCCTTATCGTATCTTTTGAATCGTTTCTAAAATTGATCCGTCTCAACTAATATAGCCGCACAAATATCTGGCCTCTAATGGTATCCACATAATGAGTTAAGAGAACTTTGTAACTCTCTACAGAGAGGGTTAAGTAAGAAATACTAGCTCTATAGAGCTTGTGCCTATTTATACTAGGTTTTGAACTTTTTAGTAATTTAATTGAAATTAAATTTTAATTTCATTTAAACTTTAATTAGAATTACAAATAATTCTAATTAAATATCGATTATGCTTAAATGAGATTCAATATCTCATATTGATCTTTATTTATTAAATATCTCATATTTAATTATAAAGTTTCTCAAACTTTACAATCAAGTCCAACTTGATTAAAATAAATTTGTTCTCTTCAACTCATTCTATATGTGAGACCCATTTTAGATTTCCAAATATGTTAATAATGATTATAAATTATAATTCTAGTTAAAGATAAATTAAACAATTTATAATCATAAATTAAGATTGACGTCTAGCAACACATCATGATCACCTAAATATTTAAGAATATTAAAATAGTTTTGTCAAACCTTTGTGTGCATGGTTTTTTTTTTTTCATATAATTCAATTCTTTCATCAACCAATATTTCTATTAGACATAGAGCATAAATTAATATCTATTCTACTTTGAATCTACTAGTATTAGTTATCTATCATTAGCTGTTGATTTAATTAATGACATTTGTAAATTATTTATAAAACATCATTCTACCTTGGCTAAGGATTTTTCAAATCAATACTAATCGAAAACAACGGAACATATCTTGATCACATAACTATCTTTACATAGTTCATGTTATATCTAATGACTGTCGATTGAATAACTTATGATTAAATATGTCATAAGTAGTATTAAAACGTAGCAATCCTTATATAAGATAACTTTGGTAACCTCAAGTCAAATGATCACTTATACAATTATCACAATGAGAATCTCATAGTATACAAACAATGATCCAAATAGATTTCTCATGTCGGGTATATTCAGTGAACTTGTTCTATAACAAGTACCCACACGTTTATTTAAATATCTTCATACTTTAATCTATGAGATAGATTACTTCCTTTATAAGGAAAAAAAATGTGTGCTAATCCTTTTACGTTCTATTTATATCTAGTCTTAAATATCGTTTTCTTCTTCTATAGTTGTTGTTTTAGTACTTTGTTCTTGTTAAAAATACCTATAGACATTTTAACGTATCGTCGCTAAATGTATATATTTAGTGTTGATTTACATGAATCGTCACAAAATGCCTGGTATTTCATCACCAAATATCGAGCCTTTGGTGATATTACAGTAAAATGTCGTACAAGCCTTTCACTTTTGGCAACGAAATGTTAAAATTGTCACCATAAGCTTTCACTTTTTGCAACGAAAATTTCAAATCATCGCTAAAGATTACAACATTTAAAAAATAAACAAATGACGTCTTTTTTCTACTTTCATTATTGTCGTTAAATTCTTTGATGTTGGTCGGTTTTTTGGATGTTGTTTGACTAGTTTGCTTTTATTTGGACTGTTAATGGTTGAATTTTTGTTTGAATATGTTAATATTGATGACTAAAGGAAAAGACAAAATTTTGTTGCTAGTTAGGGATGAATTTTTGAAGACTGTAAAGTGTTCAATGAAAGTTCTCTTAGAGATTGAGAAGTTAGATGTTCTTCATTCTTTCCAATAAGCAATATACTTGAAGTTGTTATGCTGCCAGGTTTGCAAACATGCTCAATGAAGAGGTTGAAAGTAATTCAACATCACTCCTTAAACAAATAAAGTTCACTGCTCTTTATTCATTACTTTACTATGGTTTTATGTTTTTAAAGAAAAAATGATAATAATTTTGAATTTTAAAGAACATAGGGCACTGAATAATTGGAAAAGAGAAACTTTTGGCTACTTTTTCTATTGATCCGATTGAATCATCCTTTAATTTTTAGCTCTACACAAAGTATTAACACAAGTTATTATGTTACTCCTTTGGATGATAACAATACAAACTTTTGGCTTTTCCAGGGTGTTTATGTAATCAAAGTTTTGGGCTTGAAGCTACTTGTATTTCAATCTTTAGGGTTAGTGTTACAAAGGTTTTCCTTCGAGCACAAACTTATTCGCTAGCTACATCAACCCCTTTGCACAACAATCTTACTTAGTTCCTTCAAAGCAACATTCAGCCTTCCTACATGATCTTCGACCAACCCACTTGTTCTCGAAGCGACCCTCGCAGTGTTTAACTCTCACACTTATAAGAAAATTACGGAAGCACTAGAATAGTAAAGGCAATAATAAGAACAAAAGAAAGGGATACAACTACAAGCCAACATTTATTACTTCCCTCAAAATATACAAATGAATACTCTCTCAATCTTTGTGTCTCACGACACTCTCCTCTTGATTCTGAGAGTAAGGCTCAAATGAACTATTTATAGGCATCTCTAGATGACTAAGTTAGAGTCGTAATAGAACTCTACTAACTAAGATCACAATTTTATCCTATCTTATCCTTATTAGATTACATCAAACTAACTAATAGATGACATCCCCATCCAATTAGGACTCTATCTAATAGGATTAAACTATATCATAATAACAAGATAAAAGATTACATTACCTAAGAGTGATTATCCATATCCACGAAGATCTCCTTTATCTTCAGATGATCCTTCCATATGATCTTTATCTCTTAAAGCTGATGTACATCCATTGTGATCTTATCCGCCACATCATCCAAGATCTCCTCATCTCTATCCATTAATGATGAGTCATCTAGGCCAATAGCACACTGGTCCATCCAATGCTTACGCATGCCAACTCCATTAGCCATAGTCCGTCCACTTGAGCACATACTAAGTCCTTAGTCCATCAAGAGCTTAGCCTTAGCCAAGTCAGCTCGTATAAGGTTCGAAACTCTCCCAAAACTTGCGTCATGCTTGATCTACTTGCTAAGTAACCTTGGAACTCTCGCATATTCCCATCATGCGTGTGATCCAGCTAATCTTCCACTCGAAGTCCTCCTTAAGCCTTCTTTTGGTCTTGCATCCGAATCTTGCATCCCGTTGAAGATTTCCACTAATGCACACCAATGCATACCAATGCATGCCAACACTTGACAAGTCTTTGCCTTGTTCTATTGTTTCACGTATCGAAATCTGGTCAAGGATAGCCAACGCTCGCATGATTTTGTTATCATAACTTAGGGATCTAACAGTTAGCTACTTTGAAATTTATTAAGTAAAATCTTGATCCTTGAATCGAACACTATATAATTCAAAACCAAACATACAGATTAAGTTCTTAGAAGTTAGAGTTATTTTGTCAGTTTTGATGCTAATGATTCAATTCTTTTATCTCCTTATCTCAATCCTTGAATTAAAAAAGTCAAAAAAGAAACATAATTGACTGAAATAGTTGGCGCTATTTAATTTATTTGCAATACGTTAGCTAAGACATCTACTTCAACAACTATTCATTTTAAACATTAACAAGCTCCTTTCTTTTTGAGCGCAAGCAGGCTCCCTTTAATTAACAGGTTGTTTTTGCCTTTAAATAATTAATAAGATCCTTTCTTTTTTAAAACATTAATAGGATCCTTTCGAATTTTAGTATGACCTTTATATTTATTGACATATTTTGTTTAAGCAGGATTTTATCGATTTAAAAAATACCTTGCAAGTTTTTATACCTGCCATTTGCGTGTGTTTGCTTTATCATTTGGTATTAAAGCGAGGTTTCACATTTATTGTGTTTCACAACACGTGATAGATCATAGAAAACAACTTGAGAAGCCTTGAAGGACAATTTATCTCAAAGAGTCTTTACTTTAGTGGAAACAACTATTTCTATTGGAAAGAGAGAATTACCATATATCTTCAATCTGTAGATATTGAAATTTGGCAAGTAGCTATCAAAGTTGGAGGAACACTTCCTGCTACTGATAACATAGAAGTGTGAACTGATGCTAATAGAAGAAATGCACAACGGAATGCCAAAGCAAACATCATCTGATCTGTGCACTCGCTCTAGAAGAATATGAAAAGATATCCTACTATTCTACAGTAAAAGAAATGTGGGACAAGCTTCAAGTCACCTTTGAAGGAACGAACGAGGTAAAGAAACATAGAATAAGTCTTTTAGTACATCAATACGAAACTATTTGCATGAAATAGGGAGAAACAATAGATGAATTCTTCGAATGCTTCAACAACATCATCACATCTTTGAAGAACTTTGAAAAAATATATCCAAATGATGAGCTTGTAACAAAGATCCTAAGGTCATTGCCAAAGGAATGGAGGACCTAAGGTGACAGCCCTAGAAACTGCAAAGGATCTCAAAACAATCTAACTCGACTAGCTAAGAGGAAATTTAATGATCCATGAAGCTGAGCTTAGGTGTGATGAAGGATCCTCATACAGAAGAGGAATGACACTAAAAGCAGTTGACGAATCAAATCCATCAAATGATGATGAAAGCAACAATGAGTTGCAAATAGATGGAGATGACAAATTTAATTTCATGGTCAGAAAATATGCCCGCTTCTACAAAAAGAAGCTGATGAAGAAAAGAGAAGGAAACAAGAAAATTAGAAATAATAGGTTCCCATCAAAAGTCAGCAGTGGCAATAGCAATACACAAAATAATCAAATCATATGCTATCACTGCAAGAAGCATGGACACACAAGACCAGAATGTCCTCTTCTTTAAAAGACAAGACAGAAAATAGAAAACAGAAAACCCAAAAAGCATGTTATGACTATGGCTTGGTCAGAAGAGGATTTTGATAATTTTGAAGAAGAAGAGCTTGAGGAAGTCAGCAACATTTGCTTTATGGCCGAATCAGGAGATGATGAGGAATATTACTCTGCTTTGATATTGAAATTGACAAATTAAGATATGCATATCATGATTTATATGATCAGTACAAAAAATTAGCATTGCAATATTTCAAAAAGGTCGAGAAGTCCAAAGATTATGATGAGTCGTTAACGAATAAAATTAAATCATTAGAATATGAAAATAAAGATTTGATGTCTAAAATTACTTCTCTTGAAAATGATAATAAACAAAAGGATTCTGAAAAGGAATGCTTATAACAAAAGATAATTTAGATAGAAAATGCATTATTTGAAAATGACACTGTTAAGATAAAACAATTAGGAGAGAAAGTTACCACTTTATAACTAGAAAAAGAAAATTGTGCTAAAAAGATTTTTTCTCTCGAAAAAGATCTTGCTAATTTTGTTAATGGAAGAAATAACCTTGATGCATTACTTAGGAGTGGTAAAGGCATCTTTGATAAGGTCAGAATAGGATATAATGAAAATAACAATATTAGGTCATTCAAGAATTTCTTTGTTAACTTTAGCAATAGTTATAGAGAAAACAGTAGGAACTGATAAATGGAAAAAAATCATAACAACCATCATTCATCTGTTTTGTGCAATTATTGTGGTAGACATGGTTATATTAGTCACTTTTGTTACTTTAAAAAAAAAATGAAGAAACTACATCAAATGTACGTTTGGAGACCGAAAGGTCAAACTACTAATGAGAAAGGACCCAGAAAGATTTGAATACCTAAAATGAGATAATACACTCTGCATATATGCTTCAAATCAGAGACGAGAGAAAATTAGCAGATAATTGATAGCGGCTGTTTGAGACACATGACAGGTGAAATATTGCATTTCAACTATATTGAAAGGAAAGATGGCGGAAATGTTGTCTTTGCCAATAGAAACAAGAAAAAAGTCACAAGAATTGGTAAAATCGGTGATTAAAAAAGTCACCAGAATTGGTAAAATTGGTGATTCTAACTCCGCCTCTGTCGATAATGTTATTTATGTTGATGGATTGAAACATAGTTTGTTAAGTGTAAGTTAATTACGTGGTAAGGGTTATAGACTTACTTTCTATACATCACATTATGAAATTATTGATAATCTTAATGATAATATTGTATTCATTGGTCTTAAAAATTAGAACATATATTGTGCTTAATTGGAAAATATGTCTTCTCAAAGTGACAAATGTTTTGTCTTAATAAAAAAGGATTCTTTTATCTGGCACAGAAGATTTGGACATGCTAGTATAAGCATCCTATCAAAATTATCCAAAAATGAGTTCGTAAGAGGACTACCAAATTTGAATTTTGAAGATAATTAGGTTTGCGAAACTTGTTTAAAAGGAAAACAAATTAGAAGTAAATTCCCTCCTAAAAATATTTTATCTACTAACCAACCGTTTGAACTTGTTCATATAGATTTTTTTGGTCCTACTAGGACTCAAAGTTTTGATGGTAATCATTACGGTTTTATTATAGTAGATGATTTTTCTAAATTTTCATGGGTTTATTTTCTATCAAATAAAGATGATACTTTTGAAGTCTTTTAGAAGTTTTGCAAAAAAATTCAGACTGGAAAAAGGGTACTGCATTACATCAATTCGAAGCGATTATAGAGGAGAATTTGATAACAGAAAATTTGAAGACTTCTGCAACGAAAATGGTATAACTCACAACTTCTTATGCCAAAGACTCCTCAGTATAATGAAGTTATTGAGAGAAAGAACAGGACTCTCGTTGATATGGCTAGAACAATGCTATGCGAAAGTGGTCTACCTCATGGTTATTGGGCAGAAGCCTTATCAAGTACTTGTTATATACTCAACAGGTGTCTCATAAGACCTATTTTATAAAAGCCCCTCTATGAGTTGTGGAAAGGAAGAAAATCGAATGTTGCTTACTTTCGAGCTTTGAGCTACAAGTGTTTCGTTCTAAACAATGGAAAAGATAACCTTGAAAAGTTCAATGCAAGATTAGATGAAGCTATTTTCTGGGCTACAGTACCACCAGTAAATGATCTAGGGTCTATAATAAAAGAACAAAGAAGATAACAGAGTCGATATATGTAGTATTTGATGAGGCATTACCTTCAACAATAGCAGTCGATTTAGATGATGAAGAGCATCCTTTGATTCCTAAAGATACATCGCAGACTCAAACTATACCTACAATATATTCAGAATTGCAAGATCAAGAACCTTCTGAAGGCAGGACAGAGCAGGCTTCTTCATCTCAGCAGGAGCCTACATAAAGGAAAACACCTAGAGAATGGAGAGGTCGTGATACACATTAGTACATTCTAGGAGATCCTTCTAAAAGTTTAAGAACCAGATCATTACTCAAAAATAAATTTGTTGCTCTCATCTCACAATTAGAATCAAAGACCGTTGAAGAGGCTCTTACTGATGAAAACTATGTTTCAACTCTGAAAGACAAATTAAATAAGTTTGACAAAAACAAAGTTTGGAAACTAATACCTTGTCCTCAAAACAAGTCAATCATTGGAACTCGGTGGGTATTTTGAAACAAACTCAACAAAAATGGTAAGGTGGTAAGAAACAAATCCAGACTCTTAGCTTAAGGTTATAATCAATAGGAAATTATTGATTTTGATGAGACTTATGCATGTATTGCTAGATTGGAATCAATTAGAATTTTACTTTCCTTTGCATGTTATAGAAATTTCAAAATGTTCGAAATGGATGTTAAAAGTACATTCTTAAATGGTTACATTAATGAAGAAGTGTTTGTTAAGGAACCCTCAGGTTTTGAAGATGAAAACCATCCAGATCACGTAATGAAGTTAACTAAAGCTCTGTATGGTTTAAAGTAGGCTCCTTGAGCATGGTATGAAAGGTTAAGTAACTTTTTTACTTGAAAATAACTTTAAAAGAGTAAAGGTAGACAACACCTTATTTATTAAGAAAAAGGAGAATGATTTATTCATAGTGCAAATAGATGTTGATGACATAATATTTGGTGCCGCTAATCCATCTTCCTCTGAAGAATTCTTAGCTTTAATGTAGGAGAAGTTTGAAATGAGTATGATGGGAGAACTATCATTCTTTCTTGGGTTGCAAATCAGGCAAACATAGAATGGAATCTTTATTAGTCAAGACAAATACACAAAGGAATTCATCAAGAATATCATTTTGGGAATGTCAAACCAATGAGTACTCCTATATACACTGGAACTAAACTTGATAAGGATGAATAAGGAAAAGCTATGGATGAGACAAGGCATAGAGGAATGATTGGATCACTACTATATCTTACAAGCTCAAGATCATATATTATGCTTAGTCTTTGTACATGCGTTTAATCAAATCCAAAAGAAAGCCACCTTCAAGCAGTCAAGAGGATCTTTCGATATCTTTACGGAACTATGGATTTTGGACTATGGTATCCAAAAACGGATTCATTTGACAGAGTTTGCTATTGTGATGCAGATTATGGAGGTGATAAAGTCAATTGAAAAAGCACAAGTGGTCATTGTCAAGTTCTTAAAGGATGTCTAGTATCTTGGTCCTGTAAAAAATAAAATTACACAGCGCTTTCGACAATTGAAGCGAAATATATAGCAACTGCCAGCTATTGTGCTCAAATCTTATGGATAAAACATCAACTCTAGGATTTTTCTCTAAACTTTTCTCATATTCCTATATTATGTGATAATACTAGTGCAATAAATTTTTCTAAAAATCTTGTACATCATGGACTAAGCATATAGAAATCAAACATCATTTTCTTAGAGATCATATTTCAAAAGCAATCATTGATCTTTTGCATATTAATACTGAAAATCCAATAGGTGATATCTTCATCAAGCCACTCTCGGAAGATAGATTTTGAGTGATAAGAAAAGAGAAAGAGCTTGGTATGTGCAAACTATCTGATATTATTTCTGTATAAATATTCTATGCTACTTATATCTACAAATATTAGCAGGTTCCTTCTTATCTAATCCTTTAGCGGGCTCCCTCTAGTTTAGAAGGCCCCTCTTAATTAGAGACCTCCGTTTAGTTTAGTAGGCTCCTTCTAGCTTAGAAGGCTCCTCTTATTTTAGAAGGCTCCTCTCCGTTTGACAGAGTAAGATACACGTGTCCTAAAAAGGAAGCTTTTCAAGACGTTGTTTTAGCTTTTAAAAATGTGCGTGCAGTCTAACAACTCACCATACGCGTTTGACAAAAGATTCACAGACGATCACACTTCCTCTATTGGCATGTACGATTGTTCATCGTCTCACGAGATAAACGCTCAAGAATCACTCAATATACCCTAAGCAAACTTCCTTCGTTTACTCATCTTTGTCATTCTCATCTGCACCACTCTTTCTCTCTACACCCTAACTTTTTGCTTTCTCTCATAAACTCATAAACCTTTCCGAGCTCATCTACAATGGCACGCATAAAATCAAGGGGACAGAAGAGAACCTTGACCTCAACTTCTAGTCATAGTGAAACTCTCTGCCATGAACAAACTTTTGCCTCTGAGTCCTCATCTCTCTACACCCTAACTTTTTGCTTTCTCTCAGAAACTCATAAACCTTTCCGAGCTCATCTACAATGGCACGCATAAAATCAAGGGGACAGAAGAGAACCTTGACCTCAA
>JAOQMQ010000194.1:16864376-16885085 GCA_027563845.1 Erythroxylum subrotundum
TTTCCACCCAGTTGCACTCTAGGTGTAGTAGGGGCCTAGCTCTCACCTGGAGAGTCTAGTCCCCAAAATTCTCAAACCGGGAAATAAGGGGAGGGTGGTTTCGGTGCTAACCTGTTGACTATCAAGCTGCCCCCTTCCTGTTTTCAGTCCAGCGTCGAGCTCAGGGAAGCCCACAAAGGGATCGACTCCAACTCATCCTTCTTTCTGGTCTTCCTGCAAATTTACAAATCTCAGACAGCTCGGAGAAGCACCTACGGTTTTCAATTTTATCACTTACTGATGGATCCTCCCCAGTGCACGGTAGCAGATGGAGCCTCTGAGGGCGCCACAGTCTTGAGCCCTAGCTAGCCCCAATTTTCTTTCTCGAGTCATTTCTGGATGGGCTATGAAAGTTTATCTCGTTTTGCCCTAATTGAGCTCTCTCCAATTGTAAAGCTTGGTGGCTTCGTTTGATGTTAGGGTCTTCTTTGCCCTAACGTAACGTCGTTTTGCTTATCTTAAGTTGATTAGTTGAGCTTGTTGTGTATGGTATTTATTGGGATAGATGTACCTTGTAACCTTTATTTATTAATTCAATTTAAATTTTTTTTTTAAAAAAAGGGTGTTATAAGTTTAATTTTAAACGAAGGAAGTTCTTGCAAAGTAAATACTAAAAAATAAAAAAGGGATGGTATCGAATATCGATTCTCCAACCTTTGACTTTGGAACATTGAAAAATTAAAGTCAACTTTATCCTAATTGGCAATAATTTTAACACGTGGCGAAAACCAACTGGCTACAATTAAATTGCATGTGTATTAAATTATTTTGTTATTATTATTAAATATGATTTTAAATCGTTTTCTCTCTCTTCCCCCCCGGCTCTGTTCTGTTCGTTGCCCTCTTCCTCGGCTCCTCTAATCAATTACAAACATAACGATCAACTCTCAATCCAGACCGTCCGATCTTCGCCGCTAGAATTTGACCCGAGTACTGTACCAACCTGATGGCCAGACGATTCGTACCCGTCCTCAAGCGACTTCTCTCCTCGTCGGAGCCATGCTCCAGATTTACCTCCCACCGATCTGTCACCTACATGCCGCGACCAGGGGACGGAGCTCCACGTGCCGTGACGCTGATCCCCGGAGACGGCATCGGCCCTCTGGTGACCGGTGCCGTGGAGCAAGTGATGGGGGCTATGCACGCTCCGGTTTACTTTGAGCGGTACGAGGTCCATGGGGACATGAAGAAGGTTCCTCAGGAGGTGATCGACTCGATCAAGAAGAACAAGGTGTGCTTGAAGGGCGGATTGGCGACACCGATGGGAGGAGGTGTTAGTTCGTTGAATGTGCAGTTGAGGAAAGAGCTTGATTTGTACGCTTCACTTGTGAACTGTTTTAATTTGCCTGGATTGCCCACTCGTCACCAGAACGTTGATATTGTGGTGATCAGAGAGAACACCGAAGGAGAGTACGCGGGGCTTGAACACGAGGTGGTTCCTGGCGTCGTTGAGAGTCTTAAGGTATGCTTGTTGTTGTCTCTAAACGATTTGATTTAGTGTTTTGTGATGCTATCTAGTGTCATTGTGTGATTCGAAGCTTCTTAAATGGGAATTTTTTTTTTTTTTTTTGTTATCGATCCCGTTGGCTTTGGTTCTAGCCATGAGTGAATGGTTTAGTGTTCTATTTTGGAATACTTATATCTGAATGTTTGTTTTTGTACTCTCTTTAAGAGCATTATAGTGGTTCTTGGCAACTTGTAGTTTGGGAGGAGTAGTTGAAAACCATACCTGATTGTAAGAGTGTAGCTGGTTGTTTTGTGTTGTTTGGTTATATAAAAGTAAGATGGAAGTGAACAGGCAAAGTGGCGTTCTGTCCGCCGAAATGATTATTATTTTGTTTGCTGTGGACATAGGTATTGTAGATGTTGCTGAAGGATACTATTCTTGTTGAACGTACTCTTATTTTCTCTTGTGATTTTCTTTACTAAATTCTGGTTCTACATATGTGAGGTTTATTTTTATATCTCATACTAGTGGTTTATTAGGTCATCACAAAGTTCTGCTCAGAGCGAGTTGCAAAGTACGCATTCGAGTATGCTTATTTGAACAACAGGAAGAAAGTGACCGCTGTGCACAAGGCAAATATTATGAAGCTTGCTGATGGATTGTTTCTAGAATCTTGTCGTGAGGTTGCAACAAAATATCCTGGAATCCAATATAACGAAATTATAGTGGACAACTGTTGCATGCAACTTGTTTCAAAGCCTGAACAATTTGACGTCATGGTATGACAGTATGCATCTGAGCAACTCTTTTCAATGTATGCCTTTTATCAAAATGACACGGATTTTCTGTTCAAATAGAGAAACCAGGAAGAACATAATTGCTAAAGGTAACCAGATGTATCATTTAATTCCCTGCTCTCTTTGGTCATCAGAATTCAGGCATTAGTGAGAAGAAGTATATCCCGCTCTGAATAGCTAAGCTTTAGTTCATCAAAAATATGTTTCAAGAACACCTATGGTGTTGTTGCAAGCATACTTGCTGTTCTTTTTCATATTGTAATCTTTATCAGGTTAACCATGAAGAACTGTAGTTTATTCTTTGAGTTTGTTGTAGTGACTTAAGTTCTGGAACTGGTTGGTTAAGGCCAATTGATCCTAGATTAGCGCTTATAATTTGATTTTGTAACACTATAGTCACATCCTTTCAGGATGAGAGGCATATCAAAACTTTCCCTTGAGAATTTGGTAATCGCAGACCACAGCTTTGTGTCAAGTAGACTACTGGGATCAATTGTTTTCCTCTCATTGTAGGAAGTTATTGCAAAAGTCTGCTGCAAATCTCCTCCTGACTAACAATGGGGGCTTTGAGCTCCAATCAGTAAACAATTTAAAAGATCATATTTAGGGGAAACAAAAAGGAGACCAGTTAATAATATTGCTTGTTTCACTTGTAGGTGACACCAAATCTTTATGGCAATCTAGTTGCTAATACAGCTGCAGGTATAGCTGGTGGTACAGGAGTCATGCCTGGAGGTATGTCTACGGAACTTCTTAAGTTTGGAACTTAGTAGGAAACCTGTATCTTCTACCATTTATTGTATGATAACTTTATATGACAGATAACTGAGGCTTGTTATCTCAGTTTGCTCTCGAATTGTTGCTTTTTGATGTAATACTGAAGAGAAATGGCTATGGAAAGCTCTGGACCACTGACTTTTGCATGCTTTCTATGTCTGTTAAACTTAGTGCCAAGTATTTCATGGACTGTAGCTGATTGTTGGGACCAGCAATTAAACACTTAAAGGAGTTTTGAATTTGTTGTGCATAATTTATGAGCATTCAACTTTAAACCTATAGGTTTTACTGATCACACGCCTTTAGCACATTATTTCCAGAATCCAGATGGTGATACCTAGATCTTGTTGACAACTTCTATTTAGTTTTCACCTGTCATTGCAGATTTTTCTGTTTCGTATGATTTAAACATTTTTGATAGTCCCCATTTAATATATACATGTATCTCTTCACCTAGCAGTGAACTTTTCAATAACTCTTATAAATTGCATTACCATAGAAAGAGGCTCACATCAGCAGTAGGTTAGGTTCAATATAAAGAATACCCTGTTACATTTCAAGTGAGATCTTGTTGACATATCTCCAAGAGGTATTAATGCTGGTAAATCCTAGAATGTGCGGTTTTTATCTTGGCTGGTATTCCATATGATGTTATTTCATCCCAAAGTCCTAAGCATGCAAAATACTTGAACTGTTTTTGCAGGCAATGTTGGGGCAGATCATGCTGTTTTTGAGCAAGGTGCCTCTGCGGGAAATGTGGGTAATGAGAAGATACTGGAACAGAAGAAAGCAAACCCAGTAGCACTGCTTCTCTCATCTGCCATGATGCTAAGGCACCTTCAGTTCCCGTCATTTGCTGATCGTTTAGAAACTGCAGTGAAGCGGGTGATTTTTGATGGCCAGTATCCAACAAAGGATCTGGGAGGAACTAGCACCACCCAGGAGGTCGTTGACGCAGTCATAGCTAATTTAGAATGAGAATTGGGATTCACAGCATTAGCAACTGCCCTTTCTAAAGCACTTGGGCGATCTCCTTGGAACCTTTTGCTTCCCATATTTTCTTTTTCTGGTACTTTCGTCACGTCATCCTTCATTTTCAACTGGTTGGTGAAAATGAGACCCCTTTTTGGCTTGAATAATTTCAACCCAAATCAAAAAGCAGCACGAATATAGCATTCTATTTAATTTCTAGTTGACTCGTGGTTAAGAAACTTGAATCTTGATCATTTGATCTACTGAAAAATTTTGACCTTATATGCAATCGAAGTTGCATAAAATGAAGCTACAGAGAGATGTAGTTGTGAAGTTAGTTTCCTTGTATCCGGTTTGAAAAGACAAAAAAGTATGCATTACAGTTAACTTGTGGAATATGATATTATATTTACATGGATTTGCTTAACCACAGATAACATACAGCACGTGTGATGCTGATATAAAATGAAATATTGACAATTGTGCTCTAAGAGGTGTCGAGCTGGTGGAGGAGGTTCCCCAAGCTGGCTCAAACATGTTCTAGTTAGCAGCCACAGTGATTCAGTTTACAGGTTCACCAAATAATTTACGGAGAATATGCAAGATTTGCAGACCGTTAGATGTGCACTCGAGTAATTTATCGAACGCAAGGATTTCACCAATATTGTAGAAAAAGAAGAAATATTGACATTTGTAAGTGATTTACGTGGACTTGATCAAATAGCATCTTTCATACCGTCTGTTTTGGCTACATATAAGCGAACTAGTCTACGGCTGATCACAAAGGCCCTTGTGATCCTGATACAGATGAAATGTAGAGTCTTCAATACAGACATTTGTGGCAACTGAAGATAACAATGTGATGCGAAGGAACAACTCGTACTGATCCAGCTCGGAATTGCCTTTCGGGAGTTCCTGGTACGATTCAATTTCAGGTTAGTTTGAACTGCCCGCATCTTTAGCGAACTCTTGTTCACTTGGTGGCAGTCTCCGGCGCTGGTTATGGTAAGCTAACCGATTCCGACAATTTCCTTTTGAATCATCGAATTGTGAAACTTCATGATACCTGCATTACATTTTCGGTGGGCACCAGAAAAACAAAATTCCATACTGAAAATCTTATCCAATTACAGGATTCATTGAAACTCCAGAGAGATATGGAAGCAAATGAATAGAGATGAGTAGTGCTTGGGGAAATTGGATCGGAATCCAGTCTAGCGAAATAATTACGAAATTTTTTCGATTTGATTTTTTAAAACTTAAAATCACTTTAAATTCTATAAAATGATTAACAAATAAATTATAATAAAACTTGAATATTAATTCATATCTTATTTTAAAGTTTAATTTTTTTCTTGTCATATCTCTCAAACCATTTATGAAATTAGTTAATCTCAACTATTGTATTCGTACAAGTGTTTAGTCTCCAACAATATTCACAGAACAGTTGAGAGAATTCTGCAATTGTTGCAGAGAAGGTTAGGTGTTAAGTTTTATATCTAATAATAAAACACTCAATACATGTAAGTATAGAGATAGTATCTTGTAGTATAATAAGTTATCATTCCTATGAAGATTATGCAATAACTAACAATTTGTACATATGTCTAAGGTAATACAAAATTGATTTGAACAAAATTAAATAAAAGAATTTAAAATAAATAATAAAATGAAACAATTAACGAGTGAGTTGCCAATAAAAAGTGCGATTGATCAAGATTGAATATTTAGGAGCTATTATTTCTCTATTTCATTTCCTTAGTCTTGTTGAATAAATTTTTTGTTTGATCTTAGATTTCTTAACGTATTGATTATTCTCTCTCGATATCCAATCAATACATCCTAATTGAATTTGAAATATCCAGATTTGCAATCTTTCGATTCATAAAACTATCCCTAATATTTTCAATTAGATCTGAAGCTATCTAATATAGTCAATTTTTCAAACAAGATCTCTCTTTGAATGATTATTAACTTGATAATTACGGGTCTATTAAGCTGCTAACTATCATTGTACAATCTAATACTGATTAATTTTGACTCACTCTTTGGATTTGTTATCAAATTTATGTACAATAATTATCATAAACATCCAGAAATATATTAAATTCAATATTGAATAAGGTCACAAAATAAATCAAGAATAACTCCTAATATGAAGTTAGAACTCCATAAACATGTTTACATCTAGAAAATCATATTATACATCAAGAATAATGAAAGAAACTGAAAGGAAAAGAGAAAAAAATGTTTGACGTTTGAATCTAGAATGCTGGAATTTCCTGATGCTCTCCTTCGTCTCTCTACTTTGATCCACTTTGATGCAATGCTACATTTTTTTTTTTGGTAAGTTTCACGTTCTTAAATAGTGTATTAGGGTCTTGGGGTTGCAACTAAGGCTTTCCCACTTTGTTCAGTTCCAAAAATGCCTCAAATCTTAAAACAGATGAAAAAACTCGTGCTTGGAAACTCTTTGTCATGATCATGACAAATGAGTCACATCTTGAAGCTTCCTCTATATTCTAATTCTTGCTCTAAACTAAACAAACATTTAGAATACATACAAATACTAACAATAACATAATTTTAAGCCTATATACATAATAATCATTTAAGAAATACTTAAAAACACTTACATCTAGCAAAATATGGTATAATCTACATCTACCAACATCCCCATATTTAAACCTTTACTTGTCCCCAAGCAAAACTAAAGCTAAAAACATACAAAACACACAAAAAACATATAATCACACAATCATGCAATAATGCAATAATGGTACAATGACATCAAATCTTATGAAATTTACTTAACCTCAAACATCAATCACTCAAAATGTGTCAACATGCTAACTTATTCCTTTCATGTTTAAGTGCTTTAATTTAAATATACATATCAAATCAAAATATTAACACCCTATTCATACACCTATGACACTTGTAATCATGCCTTTATTATTATTAATCAATAAAAAAGGTAAACTATCATTAAGTAACCTTTCATAAGAATTCTTACTATTTTAAAAGATCAGTAGGTTTCATTTATTATAACACCTTTTTTTAATGATAACCTAGTATTTTAACGCAAAGGCAAACACCTTGTCATGAATGTACCCTGATTACTTAACTAGGTCACATTTTTTATTTAGCTTGGTTGGAGTATCATTTTAGCCTTTTGACGTAAAGATAAATATTTTATTGTGAATGCCCCTGATTACTCAGCTATATCACAACTCACAACAGGCTACTAGCTCTATTCTTAACCCAATTTTCATGAAAATTTAACACAAACCTTTGTTTAAATCATTTCTTATCCAACCTCATTTCTTTATAATCAATCCTTCTCATGAAAGTGTATTAATAATGTTAACCAATTCAGTTGACTTATAATTATAAACGCATACCACAAACTTCATAAAATGAAAGAATAGATGTTATATTCTAATTAACATACATATTCATCTCAAAGATACTTAAATAACAAAATTTACAAGTTACTATGCCTTTAAAATTTAAATGACCATATTCAAAGCTAAACTAATTCCATTAAATTCTCGTCATTAACACAATGACACAATTCACACATATTCAACAAAATGTTTGCACAACGCAAACTTAACAAAAAAAAATATAATTGATATATACAAATGAAAAATTCACACACACATGATATATACAAATGCAAAATTCTCACATACATGATATGTAATTGCATATACATCCCTACACTTGATCAATACATTGCCCTCAATGTGGAAAACAAAACAATGCAAATAAAGATAAATAAAGAACAATAAATACAATTTAGAGCAAAAATACTTATGGTGTTTCGACGGTGATGGTATGGGTGATGGAATTTAGAGATACTCAACGCCATAAAATTCCAACAATTCACTCCCTCTAAAATAAACATAAAAAATAAAATAAAAAGCACCAACAAAATAGACTGAAAATAGATATAAAACTTATCATAATTCTTAGGTTACCTCCCAAGTAGCACTTGTTTAACGTCATTAGCTTGACCTACTCTTCATATTTTCACTTAACTTAGGTCTATAATGAGTGGTTTGCTTCCACCCGTGTTCCCCAATTTCATAAATGACCTATATATTGCAAGATAATTAGATGGACATAATTAATCAAAATAAGAAAACCTAGTAAGTTCAATAATGTCCTTTTTATTAACAAACTGTCAATAAAATAGGGAATGATGAAACTCCCTGAATTTTCAGTTAAATCCAATTGTTTGTCCTTTAAGAAGGTGAGTTGCTCTCTTTCTTCTGCAACCTCCCTCGTTTCCTCTTCTTCGTTCGCTTTTTGGAAAGAACTTCCTTATATTTTTGAAGGTCTGTGCCTTGTGTCATTTGTTCTTCGTTCTCTTTTTCATCCTTTAAAGATTCAACTACATTAATTCTTGTGAACGAGCTGCCCTCCTTCGAATTCTTTAATGCCTTATTCATATTGAATTTCTCTTGTTCATCACCAATATGAAGGATGAGGTAGCCTTCATGGACATCTACTAAAGCTCTTCCAGTGTTCACAAATGGTATACCAAGAACTAGTAGCCAGTTTTGATCCTCTTTAAAGTCTAGTATGACGAAATCCATAGAAATTATAAACTTGTCCACTTTTTCAGGCACATCCTCCATTATGCCAAATGGATTCTTTATCAATTGATCTACAAACTGAATAAGTATAGAGGTTGGCTTCACATCTCCTAGCTTCAATTTTTTGAAAATAGACAAACACATAAGATTGATACTCAAACCTAAGTCATATAAACATTTAGAAAACTCTAAATTAGCAATGACATGATAAAACTCACTGGATTTGTCAACTATGAGGGTATGTGGTTGGTAATTGTGGAGCTGTAACTTTCCATTATGGAGATCGTTTGTTTATCATCCCATGTCCATTTGTTTACTAAGATGTCTTTGAGAAAATTTGCGTACGTGGGTATGCTCTTTAAATCTTCCATAAAGGGCAATGTAACTTGCAATTTCTTAAGCTTTTCTACAAACATTGAAAATTGTATATCAAATTCGTTCCTTGGAAGTCTTTATTGGAATGGTATTTTCGATGGATATGGAGGAGGAGGAACATAAGGAGGATCCTCATTCTTATCTTCATCCTATTCTTTTTCTCCTCTTGGTCTTCTACAAGGTAGGTTTCAACTTATTTTTCTATTGGTTCTTTTATCTCTTTCCCACTCCCAAGTGTGATAGCCTTAAATTGCTCTTTTGGATTTGCTTCGGTATTGCTCGGAAGGCTTCTCATACTTCTTGTAGATAATGCATTGGCAAGCTGACTCACTTGAACCTTTAGGTTGTAAATAGAATAGGCATGATCTTCCGCCACTTGCTCAAATTTCCCTTCTAGACTTGTTAGTTTGTCCATGAACTTGTCCAATTTTGAATCCCATTAATTGGACTCGTCTTGATGAAATTCTGATAGTCCTTAAGTTCCCATTTGTGCCCTTGCATTATTAGACCAAAAGAAATTCGGGTGGTTCTGTCACTCATGATTGTATGTGCTTAAGGATTATTACCTCCCTTAGCACATTATCCTCCATTGAAGTGGAATTGTTGCATGTTGTTGTTTTTCACTAGGAAGCAATCAACTGTGATATGGCTCTCTTGTCCACATATTTCGCATTTGTGTTGAATTGCTTTGAATGGAGAGAAAGAGGTGGCTATTAGGTTGTTTAATTGCTTGGTTAGGTTGTCGATCTCAGCCTGCAATGCTGTCATTGAATTTGCAGCAATAATTTCCTTTGGATTGTAGAAGGTTATTTGCTGTCTACTTTGTTTCGATGTCCAAAGATAACTATTGTTCGCCATCTCTTCTAACAGATCGTGTGATGCTTGCACTCGTGATCATGTAATTCCTTGATGATAGGAATTAAACACTGGCCCCATAATGTCCATAAAGGTCCTTTGCTCTCGTGATGTATTTCCTCCATTATCGTTGTTTCTATCTCTTCTTGACGTTTAACTCTTCAGATTCTTCATTCTTGCCTTGTGATGTCTAGATTAATGTGCCTTTTACTTTGCATCTGAACTTTCTTTTTGTCCTTTTTTTATTTTTTGAGATTGGGTACCTTAATCACATAAGAAAGGGTAACAATTTCAAATCATCCTAATGCTAAAATCCCTAGCAACAATACCAAAAAAAACTTGTTGAGCAATTTATATCTAATAATAAAACTCTTATTACCCGTAAGTAAACATATCGTATCTTGTAGTATAAGAGATTATCATTCCCATGAAGATTATGCAATATATAACAATTTGAACCTAACTTTGTCTAAGGTAACACGAAACTGATTTGAATAAGATTAAATAAAAAAATTCAAAAAATAATAATAAAATGAAACAATTAAACAATTAACAAGAAACTTGCCAATAAAATTGAGATTGATTAAAATTGCATATTTAGGAACTATTCTTTCTCTATTTTGTTTCCTTAGTTTTGTTGAATTAATTTATATGTTTGATCCTTGATTTCCTAAGGAATTGATTACTCTGTCTTATGATCTAATCAATTAATCCTAATTGAATTCAAAATGTCCAGATTTGTAATCTCTTGATTCACAAAACTGTCCCTAATGTCTTCAATTAGATCTGAAGCTATCTAATAGTAATCAATTCTCAAACAAGATTTTTCTTTGAATAATTATTAACTTGATAATTGTAGGTATATTAAGGTGCCAACTCTCATTGTGCAATCTACAGCTAATTACTTTTTACTCACTCTCTCGATTTGTTGTCAGGTTTATGCACGACAATTATCACAAACATCCAAAAATATATTAAATTCAATAATGAATAAAGACACAAAATAAATCAAGAATAATTCCTAATCTGAAGTTAGAACTCCATAAACATGTTTACATCAAGAACATCAAGAATAATGAATGAAACTAAAAGGAAAAGAGAAAAAACAAAAGTTTGACACCTGGATCTAGAATGTTGGAAATTCCTGATGCTCTCTTTGGTCTCTCTATTTTGATTCACTTTGATGCAATGTTGCATTTTTTTAGTGAGTTTCACGTTCTTAAAAAGTGTATTAAGGTCTTGGGGTTGTAACTAAGGTTTTCCCACTTTGTTCGGTTCCAAAAATGCCCATAAATCCTAAAAAAAATGAAAAAACTCAAACCTAGAAACTCTTTATCGCGATCGTGACAAAGGAGTCACGATTATGCTCTTGAGATTTTCGTCTCTGTCATGATCATGCAAAATTAAGCTTCCTCCATCTTCTTCATTCTTCAATTTCCTAATTCCAAATACTCATAAACATATTAAACACCTATTGAAACATTAAATTAAGATCTAATTCTTGCTCTAAACCAAACAAACACTTAAAATATATACAAACACTAACAATAACATAATTCTAAGCCTATACACATGAGAATCATCTAAGAAATACTCAAAAACACTCTTAAACATCTAGCAAAACATAGTAGAATCTACACCTATCATTAAGCAAAGAGTGTTAGCTCTTTTAGAACTTAAGCCTATTTATAGTATGTTCTTGACATTTTAGTTATTTAATTGAAATTAAATTTTAATTTCAATTAAACCTTAATTAGAATTACAAATAATTATAATTAAATAAAAATATTTCTATATAAGATCTAATATCTCATGTTCATCCTTATTTATTAAATATTACGTATTTAATCATAAAGTTTCTAAAACTTTATAATCAAGTTAAACTTGATTAAAATATTTTTTCTCTCTTCAACTCGTTTTTTGTGTGTGAAACCCATTAAGTTCCCAAATATCTTGGTAATGGATATAAATTATAACCATAAATCATATTTATAATTAGATAAATTAAACTCTTTTAATTTATCTTTAATTCTCTGATTAAATAATTTATATAAACATATCAAGATTGATATCTAGCAACATATCATAACCACCTAAATATTTAGGAATGTCGAAGTGGTTTTGAATAACTTTTCCATTCGTGTTTAAAGCATTTTTAAGTCCAATCATGTTAATTCTCCACCATTAGTGATTGATTTTATTAATGATATTTATAAAATATTTACAAAGCATCATTTCACCCTAGCCAAATGTTTTCTGAATCAATTTTAGTAGAGAATAATGAAGCATTCTCCTTAATTACTTTAGGGTGATAAATCTTATAGTAATAATAACTACCTTCATATAGTTCATGTTATATCCAATGATTATCGATTGAGCTACCCTCGACTAGATTAGTCATAAGTAGCATCAAAACATAGCAATCCCTATACAAGATAACTTTGGACATCTCAGGTTAACTGATCATTTATACAATCATCATAATGAGAATTTCCATAGACACATCAATAATGGTCTAAATAAATTTCTCAAATGGGGTAAATTCAATAAATTTGTTCGCTAACAATCACTCACGTGTTTGCTTATGAATCTTTATACTTTTGCCTATGTGATCGACTACTTCTTTCACAAATAAAAACATAATATGTATTAATCTTTTTACATTCTATTAATGCTCAGTCTAAATAGAACAATGACTATGAATAGTTTAGAGATAATACATAATGTAATATCAATATCATAATTTTATTTGCAGTGTATATTTATCCCACATACTTTATTATATACATTTAAGTATGTATAAGATAAAGAATGTCTTTAAATAATTGTCACTAAACAATAATCAACCGATTGGCTATAGGACATAAAGTAACAATCTCCCACTTGCAATAAGCCAATTATTTATCTTATACCATACCATTATATGATAACCATGCTACTACTGGGACAGTAACTTAATGAGAGAATTCTACAAGATTCTCTATAATGAATACTTGTTTATATCTTACAACTTTTATCTTAATTATCATCATAATAATTGCCTAAATTTATACTTTGATCTTTGATGAGACCTTAGCTTCTTTTGTATGCCTAAAGGCTTTAATATTCTATAGTACATTACAGTCTTGAACAATGGAAGCAACTAAATTAAATTCATTAAAGAACTTATTGATCCAATTAATCACTTCCACTAAATAAAAAATGTATTATGGCTTAATTAGCAACCATTGCCACATTGGAACCTTTCCAATCTCAAAATGATATTGTTCTAAGTAAAATAGACCTTAATTAGGATTTACTTCTAAAGTTAATATCTTTATAACCTTAAACTCAAATATCAACTCATACATATAATATTTTTAATACTTCATAAGTATCAAATATCTGAAATACTAAACACCTTTAGTACATTATCTGTGCATTTGGACTATAATAGGTAAACAAATTCCATACTTATCTTTAAAGATCTAATTCAAAAACTAAGTTGTTACATTTTCATATCTAAAAGAGGAGTTGTTCTTAGGCAATTATATTTTCAACAATTGAAAATATCAGTTATTATTCTATGTGAGCAATATGTCTTTATATAGTCCCTTTGAAGACAACAATTATACTCCCACTAACTTTCTTACAGATATGATAAATTCATAATCATCTCTAAAATAAACTCTTTGAATTCAACATAAAAGTAAATCATTCAACGTCTTGTAGCCTTTCAACTATACATTAAATGTATTAACAAAGGCATTAGTTATAATCAGATGTATTCTCATGAGATTTGAACTTTTCAAATTTCATCTTACTCATATTACTTATATTGAGAACTATTCTCCTATAAATGTTCATTGAAACAAACAATTTGTTTAAAATATCTATAAGACTATATCTAACCTTTTGGATATCTCATAACATTTTATTATCCAATTTAGTTCTAAAATTAGTGGATAATATATGCTTTGACTAAGCATCACATCCCTAAATCATTAACTTTGACTCTTTCAAAGTCTTAATAGTTTATATTTAATATGAAATCTTGCTAATTGATTTAGTTGGAACTACCGAAGGTAAGTTATTATACTAGGCATAGTTATGGAAGATTTAAATATTGTATCATACAATATCTTATATTTTATACTCTACCTTACATAAATCCATAGTTTTATGAAATTTAGTTATGGAGATATTAACTAGAGAATCTCATTCTCTATAGAAAACAACAACAACCATAATAATAACATCCAGTATGAATCCTGCTAATACGTAGGGTTTGGGGATTCTCTATAAAAAACAAAAAAAAAATGATCACATCAATCTTATTGAAGTACTTCATTATTCTCAATGCTTAATTTCTACTTACATGAAATCAATATGAATTTTTCAAAATTTTTAAATCTATATATCATTTAATACATATGACTATATCACATAAAGTTATTAGTAATATAATGAAATATAAGTATCATCCTTTTATGAATTGTTATCACATCTACACATCATATGTATAAGATTGAACAATTTAATACCATCATCATTTTTTCACGAAAGATTGATTTGGTTATTCTTCAACTTAACAAGTTTCACAAGTTTCATACAATTCATAATCAGAAGGATATATATATATCCTTGTATGTAACTTATGATTCTTCTTAGGTTGATTTCACTAATACGGCATGAAAAGCTTCTCTCGATTATCTTTCTTTGTATTCTTGTCACTTATGTAAAGCATAAGCGATTCAATAGATGCAAACTATTTGTATAATATTGAATCAACTACTTTTACTTAACAATCTATATTTTATCATGCACTGAATATTATAATAATGTTAAATCTAAATTTAGTATAAAATACTCATCAGTATGAACTAAAAATATATATGATCCCTATCATATGACGTATAAGCAAGAAAAGTCATACAATCATTTTCTTCTAATGATAACTATTATCATTTTATAGCAAAGCCTTTGATTGATTTCTATGTTTATACTTTTAATAGGCTAAACTGAATGGAATAATTCCATCAAAGTACTATACATTTCAGCTTTACTTCATGCAACCTCTTACGTCTCACTATCATGGTATTAACATACATCTTTCATGTTGTCATTAAAGTTTATGAGATAATAATCAACTCAGAATGTCAATATATTTTGTCATCTATATGATTTTAATATATATCTCTAAAACTTTGTCACCAAATCTTCAATATGGATTATATTAAAATTGCATAATGGATATATAACTTTTCTGTCTAACTTTGAAAACTCTTCTCAAACATAACCTATGTCTAAGAAATTTAGTTCATTAACTATCAACTATACTAAACAAGGTAAATTATACTAAGAACAAAATATAAATGTAAGAAAAGCAAGTAGTTGATTATATGTCATAACTACCAAATAAGATTAAGGCTTTAATCATGTATGTGGTTACTTTCAATATTTTATTCAAAAGAATAACTCTCACTACTATTCTGAAAGATTACTCCAATCTTTCTAGTGGGTTAAGATCCTATTTAAATTTAGTTGATCTTGAGTTTACTCAACAAACTAACTAAACTTAAATTAGGTAAATAAGAATTTTATCAATCACATCTCATTAGACTCATAGATTTGTTAGGTGACAATTCTTGCCAAAACATATCTTATATTTTATTCCTAACCCTGATTCTAAATTCATGTAATCATGAGTTTGCTCATTCAAATTACACAAATTTAGTTAAGTAGGACTCACTGTTATAAAACTAAACATATTATAGTTAAAGCAACTTTGAGTTTGCTCAACAAGCGTAATAATAGACAAAATTTTGGTTTATTCTTATAACAATGGAAGGCAACAATCATGCTCAAAATGTATACTTAATATTTTTAACGAAGGATTTAGTTTTGTCCGTCTCATTAAACATAAAATTATAACATAACTATAATTTTACTCCAAATTGCTTTTGTGTAGCTGCATTCAAAGTATAAATGATTTCTGCTCTCACTGATTTGCTTACAAAGGACACATATAGGGTCATATACCTAAACCATCTATCTTTGATTCTAAGTCTATTTTTAATCACTAGCTAAGTGAAAACTGCAGCTTTTGGATTTAGAGATTGCTTTTGAAGAGTTTCAAACCAAGGAGCAACTTCAGCATTACTAACAAACATCTTATGGTAGGATTTATTGTTAAACGTACTTCTGGAATATAGAGTCCAGATGATACTATCCTTCCTCGACCCTTTAGGGATAATTGGCAAATAATCTGCAAGCAAGGAAAAGTCTCTGAAGTTTCTAAACCAAGCTCCATTTTGGATAAGCGAGGAGACTCTAGCATTGAAAGGAATTCGATTTCTAAGTTGAGTAAGGTCTGCTATAAGGATGAGTGGACTAAAGTTGTTCCAATTATCAAACTAAAACCATATATCCTCTCCATCTCCCAACTGATGCTTGATATGAGGATAACTCATGTCTCTCAAACTAAGCATGTGGTTGAACAACCATGAACATGAAACACTGTTCTTAATTACTTAAAAAAATATTTTTTAATTTTAAGAAGTTTAATTAAATAATTTCAATCTAATTGAAGCTAGTTAATTCTATTTTATAAACAAATTTTCAAAAATTTAAATTAGGAATCAATATAATTATTGATCTTAATCAAATTAAGAAAAATAATTACTTTAATTTTGAAATTGAATTTCAATTTTACAACAATTTAAAATTTTTTTTGGTATACAACTTAAATTATTCAAGTTTAGAATACATTATTCTATGCTTAAAATTAATTTTATTAGGATTAGATTAATCTTATTCTCAAACAAGTTTTGTTCTAAATTAGGAATACCATATTCCTAACCTAGAATAAGCTAACTCTATGCCCACACATTCCTTAATCTAGGTTATGGAATGTCCCGTTCAAATAATAGAATATCCTATTCCAATTGCCAAACAACCATTGTTCTAGTTATATATATATATAATAAAAAAAAACCATTGTTCTAGCTTTTGAATGGTCCAACTATTGTAACCAAAAAAGCCTCAGCTTCTTTACAAAAATCCTAGACACAAACATGAGAAAAAGCCTAGCCTCCATTCTTGTGTTGTCGCTGGCCTTGCTCCGTCAGTGTCAATTGTGTCATCGTCGCCCAAATAAGCTGCCTCTTCCCGTGGAAGCGCCTGTGGTCACGAGTCTCTTCTCTGTCATCGCCCAACTCAACGCTAGCATCTGCTACAACTACTAGCGAGAAGAGCAGCAGTCATAGAAACCCAGTCTACGACTCGTTACAACCGCCATGAAGGCATGTTTACGCTGCCGCCTAGCTGCAACTTAATCCCAACGACAACACGTCCTTCAAATCCTCGCCGCCAGCGTCATTGCTCTAACCCAACAGAAACAGCACAACAGCGATATGCCTCCTATATGAGTTATCTTATTTAAGAAGTCAAAATATTAAACCAACATTGGTAGTATCTAGACGGCTTTCTTCAACATACTTCACAAGCATGTACCCATATTCTAAAACCCAGCCTCAGCAACAGTAATGATTCCAGAATAACTTTGGGTTTACTATGCTTTCAGGTTTCGTGGCTTTGGTCTTCAAGGTTGTTTTCTTTTAGGTTTCTAAATTATGAGTTTAAACTCACATCAATAGCATTGGTAATTCAATTCTAAATTCAATGCAGATTTTTAAAATTTTGAATTTGACATTTTCAGAATAAAAGTAATTCAATTTAAATATGATTTTAGAGCAATTTCAAAATTTAAGATAAATAACAATTAAATAATTTTTAATTAAATTATAGAATTCAAATATTGTGCTAATAGCCTAATACAACTATTGGAAAATCATATTGAGATCTAATTCCGTGTGTAGTAGACTAATTACAAAAAAAAATTATTTTGATTTTAAAAATCAAGATCACTTTAAATTTTATAAAATAATTAACACATAAATCATAATAAAGCGTGAATCTTAAATCTGACCTTATTTTGAAACATGATCATTTTCTTATTGTATCTCTTAAACTATTTTTGAATGGATTTATCTCAATCATTATAGTCGTACAAGTGGTCTACCTTTAATAGTATCCACAAAACAAGTTGAGAGACTATGCATCTGTTGTAGAGAGGGTTAGGCAATGAGTGTTAGCTCTCTTAAAACTTAAACCTATTTAATAGGATTTGGATATTTTAGTAATTTAATTAAAATTAAATCTTAATTAGAATTACAAATAATTCTAATTAAATAACTAAATAAGACCTTATATATAATATTCATTCTTATTTATTAAATTTCATATATTTAATCATATAGTTTCTCAAACTTTAAATTCAAGTATAACTTGATTAAAATATATTTTCTCACTTTAAGACGTTCTTTATATGTGACTCATTAGGTTATTAAATATGTTGACAATGAATATAAGTTATAATTATAAACCGTATTTATGATTAATTCTCTAATTATAAAATTTATATTCATAGATCAAGATTAACGTTTAAAATATATCATAACCACATAAATATTTAGGAATGTCAAAGCAGTTTTAACTAACCTTTCTATGCATGATTTTTTCATATAATTTAATCCTTTCATCATTGAAAGTTCAAATTAGATATAGAACATGGAATTAGTTTCTACTTTATTTGAGTCCAATTATGTTAGTTTTCTACCATTAGTGGTTGATTCTATTAGTGACATTTGTAAACTATTTACAAAGTGTCACTCCACCCTTGCAAAGGATTTCTCGATTCAATTCTAATCCAGAACAATAAAATATTCTCTCTAATTACTTTAAGTTTATGAGTCCTATATCAATCACTCAACTAACTCCATATAGTTCATGTTATATCCAATAACTACCTATTGAGCTACCATTGACTAGAATAAGTCATAAGTAATATCAAAACATAACAATCCCTATACAAGATAACTTTAGAGACCTCAAGTCAAAGGATCACGTATATAATCATCACAATGAGAATTTTCATGGACATACAAGTAATGTTATAAATGAATTTCTCATATGAGGTCAGTTTAGTGAACTTGTTTTCTAACAAGCACTTACATGTTTGTTTAAATATCTCTATACTTTAGCCTATGATATCGACTATTTCCTTTATAAGGAAAAACATAACGTATGCTAACCTTTTTATATTCTACTAATTTCCAATCTCAATAGAACAATGACTAAAAATAATTTAGGGATAATACATTACTATGAATCTTATAATTATATTCTCATTATAGTTTTATTTGTATTATATATATATATCTCATGAGTTTTATCATATACATCTAAGTAGGTATAAGATAAATAACTTTTTTAATTAGTTATCACTAAATTACAGTCAACCGATTGGTTGTAGAGCATAAACCAACACCGACTGCATTGTTAACAAAACCTTTAGCACACGCCCTTAACCAAAACTACAAGGGCTTTTGAATGTCATTTGCAAACCTTAAGGCACCTATGGTATGTTTTGGAGCTGCTCAGGTCCGCCCTATACTCATCAGCTTGACAACAAAAGTTCTTAGTACATATCCTCCCTAACTCCAACTCGTCCTTTCTCTCTATAGAATTAATCACTCTTATAATCATCTTTTTTTTTTGCCTCTCCATCTATATTCTCACCAGTCTCAATTTCTTCTCCTTCTTTTTCTTTAGATCTTTTAAGCATTAGAACTCTTGATAAGAAAAGGGCATCTTTGGGTGAACTATTGCCTGTTGGAGAGTAAAATGAAAGTCCCTAAGAGAGAAATTAACATTTAAAGGTTCTGGAGAACTATCTTCTATCTTTCAATGGCATGACATTAAATTAAAGATAAAAAGTGAGCTTAAACCTTTAAAAGTTGACAATGTTTCAATCTTCAACTTCTTTTTGCTCTCTCCTTTTGTCACCCCCTGAGCTTTTTACCAAAATACTATGTTTGGTCCTTTTCTTTCTTGAAATTAGAATATCTTATCCGGATTGTCTCTACCTGTTGTTATAAAACTTAATAAGCAAGTAACCAATTCAAAGGTTCTAATGACATTATATGAACGGATCCTCTATCCTCTATCCCCTTATCTCTTTATCATTGATACGAAAATCTTGAACATAATCATTTGCTTAGCCAGTAGACATGATTTTAAATTTCATCATAAATGCAAGGAATTGTCTCTTTCTCATCTTTGTTTTGCAGATGATCTAATCTTTTTTTTTAGAGCTCATCCGAAATCCATTTCTAACTTACATCAATCTATCATAAGCTTCTACATGATCTCAGGATTAAAAATCAATCATTGCAAGAGTGAGATATATTTCTCATCAGATGTTACAAACACAAAGAAACTTCAGCAAATTTTCGATCTTAACATCCAGGGAATGCTTTCCACTCCATTGGGAGTCCCCATTTTAACAAAAAAAAAAGAAGAAGAAGAGATTTTAGGATTTTTTAAAAAAATTATGGAGAAATATAAGAAAATTATCAATTGTTGGCAAAATAAAGCTTTATCTTAAGTTGTTAGAGTTCAGCTAATCATTTCTTATTTGAACAATTTTCGTACACAATGTAGTATTCATCTACTTCTTCCCAAGAGAATTATTAAGGAGATAGAGAAATGCATCAGCAACTTCCTCTGGTCAAGCAAACTTGACAATGCTAAGGGTGTTAAACTCAAATGGGAACAACTTTATTGGAAGAAGCAAGAAGGGGGACTTGGGCTCACAACAATTCACACTTTTTAAACTATGCAAGTGGCCAAAAGAATTTGAAGATTATTCAAGGATAAAGTGTTGGACCCCGAAATTTTCTTGATGAATTAAGCATGATTTAAATGAATTATGAGGATTGATGGATTAATTTTGGAG
>JAOQMQ010000194.1:16891836-16909149 GCA_027563845.1 Erythroxylum subrotundum
TTTTTGTGGAGTCATTGGACATATAAGGCCAAGATGTTATCAGTTACTACAAATGATGTTTCAAAGGGGTCAAAACCGAAAATTTAGAGACTCTCTATTAAATCTCCAGCAGCATCCCATGGTATTGAAGCAAGCTTGGATTAAAAAGGGTGAAGTATAAGCACAAAAACGTAGTGAAGGAAAAACAAGAAAATGCTCAGATTTGCAGTTAGTTACTGCAGATGAAGTAACTGCAGAAAGTGACTTACAACTGGTTACTGCAGATGGAGCAGCGGCAGAAAGTTATTTACAGTTAGTTACTGCTGAGGAAGTAACTGCAGAAACTGAAGAACTTTCAGTTACTTCAGATGATGAACCAACAAAAACAATGAAAGCTGATTTGAACCGAGGTTCTTCATCTCGAATTCAAAGAAATCATCCAGCAGAAAATGTTATCGGAGATGTGAGCGAAAGAAGAAAAACAAGAGAAATAAAAATGATTGATTACCGAGAACTTGCAGGCTACTTGTGTTACACTTCTTCATTCGAGCCAAAGAGTAAGCCCAAGTTTGAGATTCTTTGAGGGGCACTGGGACAATGTGCTTTACATTTTTGAAGTATTTTTTTGTTGTAAAAAAAAGACAAAACAAAAAAAAAGAAGAAAGAAAGATTTTTTTTATTTTTTAGTTTTATGTTGCTATTGACGTCTCATCCTTTAGTAGTTTGCTTAGTGACTTCTGTTTGGCTCTACCGAAGACTCTTCAGCTCTCTCATCGATATGGATCTCTTTCGGGCATATCTCTCATTGTTTTGATTGGTGGTAATTTGTCTTCTTGGCGTGCTTATAACTCTTCCGCTGGTATGATTATACTTTTGACATTATCTTGTTCTCAAGGGGGAGACATCAGATTGTTTATGGTGAATGTTCCATTCAGGGGGAGATTTCAAGATATATGTGTGACTATTTGTCTTGCTTTTTGGCATCTTTTTGTCCCAAGGGGGAGAAATTTGACTGATTGGATACACTTGGATGATTGGATACACTTGATGTTTGATTGAGGGGGAGTATTTGTCATATGAATTATGAATTTGATACTTCTATGCCCAATTATGATTATTTATGTAGAGTTCAAGGGCTGTGACAAAAATGACAAAAAGGGGGAGATTGTTAGGATATATTATATATATATATCTTATTTAGTTTTGGCATTTTAAATTGGACATATAAGAAAATTACAATTATTAATTGGATTGATAAAGATGGGTGGAGATTGTGTTTTAATAGCAGTCCAAATCGTCAATGGGCTGTTGTGCTTTGTTTATTGGACTTTTGACAAGATGGACATCTTTGGTTGAGTTGAGTTCACGTTACATGTATATTGCCCACTTGTTTGATTTCAAGGAGGAGTCTAATACTACATGTTAATTTGCAAAAAAAACCTAGAAGGTGGTTTACGGCAAAAAGATCTGGTGGGTGTATCTTTTAAGTTGTGTGGGTCATAGGAGCTGCTTTTTTTTGGGTATTTGGAAAACATCTTTGGGAGATTGTGCACCTTGTTCTTGTGTGAGTCAAACGTGCTCCACCTTGAGTATATTGAAAAGCAGTCTGCGTGAATCACTTGGAAGCAGTGGAGGTGTATCGTCGAAACATCCTTGGTGGACTGCGTATGATGTTTTGTTGTGAGCTGAATATTACTTGCTGAGTTTCTTTTCATATAAGGTGGAATTTGGGGTATGTGGATTTATTTCAACTGGGACTCACGTGCTATGATATAGAGAAGGTTGTGGGTTGCGTTTTGTTCTGTGGTAATTCGTTTCGTGAAGGAAGAATTAGCTATGGCGAAAAGTATTCGGTTGAATTATTTTAAGAAGACAAATTCATAGGGAAGTATTCTTTGTCTCAAGTGTTTTTGTTATTTAATTTTCAGTTGATCAACTACTTGAGTTATTTTATTTATCATTGTTTTGAGTGAAAATAGTTAGAGAAATCCTCTGTTAAGGTTAGTACGAGGCGGTCGTACTATTTGGTGTGAAATTCTTTCACGGGAAGTGAGGTTGAGTGATAGTATCAAGGGTTGAGTGGTGTCGGCTCAGTAAAGCCTTGGGTAAATCTATTGTACTTCGGTGAAAGTTATTAAGCTGGGTGAGGGCCTCGCAGACGTAGGCAATGTGTGTCGAACTGCGTTACTAAATTTCTGGTATTTTTATTATTTCGGTTTGCTTGTTTTTATTTTGTTGGTGCCAAATAAGTTTGCGGAAAGTTTGTGAAACAATTAACCCCCTTCGATTTTTTAGTAACTATATTACTCTCCTGGATTTGGTCATGAACATAATAGCAATCCACCTCTATATGCTTGGTGTGCTTATAAAAGATTGGATTAGTGGCAATATATGAAGTTGCTAAGCTAGGTCAATTCGTAACAAGTAGTAGCCATGGAGCTATATTTAGCCTAACTAGAAGAATGTGAAATAAGAGGTTGTTTCTTTATTTTCCAAGAGATCGGGGGGTGACTAAGAAGAATAAAGCAGCTAATGAGAGAACGTCAAGTAAGAGTACAACTCACTCAGTTAGAATCATAATACATATTAAGATGTAATGCACTATCCCTCTATAGAAAAATACCCTGGCTGGGATGACTCTTCAAATAATGATGAATACAAAGGGTAGCCTAACCTAAAATATGAACAACATAGCATAATTATATCAAGTGACAGTCAAGTAGATAAGGTGACCAATAAGTCAACTATATTCGGCAAGATCCACATATAAGGGCACATCATTAAGGCTATTTTTAGTTGGACGTAAGATTTTTAATGGATTGGAATAGAATGTAATGGAATGGAATGTAATATTAGAAAATTATTGTTTGGGAGGGATGAAAGGGTTCATAATATAATATAGTGAAATGTTGTTTGAAGAAGGGTTTATAATATAATATAGTAAAAATTTGTTTATTATTTTACATTCCATCCTAAACCTCTCAAATTGGAGGTTTCTCATTTTTACTGTTTAGGATGGAATGAGATATAATGTGATGAAACCCTCCTCTTCTATCCGATTCCATTATATAAACCCTCCTCCTAAACGATGGAATAATATTCTATTCCATTCTATTAATAAACCTTCAACCAAACATAACCTAAGAGCCAAATTGTGATTACTTCAAGAAGAAAATATCAAGTGTATTTTGTTGGGTTAGAAATAACCCATCAAGACCTCGAGCAATCTCTGTAGCCAAAAAAAATATTTCAACAACCATAAATCCTTCATATGAAAGCAAAGACTCAAAGAAACCTTGGAATTCAAAAATAGCAATAGGATTATTTCTAGCAACGATCTTATCATCGGCATAGATGAGAACATGTAAAGAAACGTCATTTCTTTTATAAGTGATCATTGAATAATCAACATAAGATTGTTGAAAGCCAAAATATCTCAAAGCACCAGTCAATTTGGTAAACCAATTTTGAGGATCTTGACGAAGTCCATACAAAGACTTACAAAAGCAACAAACCTTTACAAGAGTATGGAGAAACCGAGGGGGAAGTTGTGTGCATACTTCTTCATCAAGATCACTGCAAAGAAAAGGATTAAAAACATCTATTTGATGAAGTCCTGAACCACAGGTAATAAAATAGCAAGAAAAGTACGAACATATACCATTTTTGCAATAATAGAAAGTCTCAATATAATCAACGCCCTCAACTTGATTATTGCTTATAATCACCGAATGAGCTTTAAATCTCTCAATTCTGACAACAAAATTGTATTTAATTTTAACCCATTTGAACTTGATAGCTTTCTTACCCGGAAGAAGATCCTTAATGATCTAAGTCCCATTATTTTCAGGAGTAGCAATTTCCTTTACTATAGCATCACGCCATCTAAGGTCTTTAATAACATCAAAGAATCGAGAGCACTTAGTTTTTAGGAGTAAGAGATATGATAACAAGTGTACGATTTGCAGTAAAATTATCAAACCATATAATTCACTATAGGATAAGACATACCTGAGGACGATGATGGAATAGTGGGCAAAACAGAGGGGACTTTACATCACGTTACGAGGCAAACATAATCATTCAACTTAGCTTTGCTTAGCATGGCCTTTCATTGCATCATAATACATATTCAATGACAGGTGTGGAAATCATAGCATCAATAGGAGCGGCTTCTTTTCTCGTAAAAAGTATTATCTACATCTTAGGCTGTTAAGAGTCAATGATCCCTTCTCGTCATTACAACAACCAAAAGAGAAATAAAAGGAACATCTTTAGGCATATCATTAGGATAAATGGTGAGAAAGATGTGCAAAGGGATCTTCATAAGCTATAGGTGGTGGTGGGTCATTGGATAATGGATAATTCATAGTTAGAAAATTTGTCCTAAAAAAATATATCATAAGAGACAAAAATTTCACGTGTCTCTAGATTAAACACACACTGGTGTCCTATGCCCATTTATACTTTTTGAGTCTGTTTTTATTTCAAATTCAAGAGTTACGTAATTTCTAATTAACAAACCACTATACTTACCTGTGTTGGTGATCATGTACCACTTAAAACACTAATTTTCAAACTATAAAAGGCAAGATTAAAGGGAAAAGTAGAAGGGAGGCTTGAAAGACACAAATTAATGACCTAGGATGATAGTGAGAATGAAGAACAAGAAAGGAAACACTTTTGGAGCGAATTTTCATTGATCTAAAGTAGATTTCTTAAAGATTAAAAGGTATTTCAATATGTTTCTTTTAATTTTCTAGTTTTCCTTTAGTTTGATGTAATGTCATCTATAATTAGGAACTAAACCTTTAATGGTACTTAGATTAAATTAACGTCATAATAAAGATTGTAGTAATTTTATTTTATTCTTTTTTCATTGAGATTTACTTGTATGTTTTTAATTATTCTTAAATTAATATTGCTAGCATGTTGATTTATATGTGATTTCATGCAATTGGGATTGAGAAATCCTTTGTATAATAGATCTAGCATTATTTAAAGAAGTTTTATGCAAAATCAGAGATAGGTAATCAAAGATTTTCAGGATTAGAGTCAAACATAATAGTGAAATTAACAATTCGATTAATTTTTAATTAATCAATCTAGAGTTAGGTATTAATAGTCTTAAGAAAGATGATGACATAGTTAAGGAATTTTCATGGTTCACTAAGATTTAGATTAAATTGATTAACAAAATCATGATTTCTTGAGAAGTCCTAGGGGGATTTGAGTTATGTATTATTGGGTTGTTACTTAGTCTAATAGTATTTTTAGTTAGTCAATTATGTTAATCTATTTTAATTTATTGTTTTAATTTTGAATTTTATTAATTATCATCACCATAATTTATTACACTAGATAGTAGAAAGACAGTAAGCACTAGTAATTCTAGTCCTCATAAGATCAACTTATACTCACTAGTGCTAGCTATAGCTACACAATGCACTTTTCATTAAATTTTGTATTGTTGTTAGGAACTGTAATATTAGGAAAACTTTATTTTTATTAATCTAGTCTTTTTCCTTTTAAATATTTTTGTTTCTTTTATTATTGTGTTTATTTGTTTATCCTTATAGCTCTGTTTCTTGATCTTGTATTTGTGGCTTATTTTTTTAGGATTTGGGTATTCGTTGTTATAGTCACAAAACATAACGGAATGATGGAAATGATAGTATTCTTAGAGGAATTATAGTATGTTGTCACTTATCGAAGCTTTGTAAGTTTGGAATGAGAGGCACAACAATGTGTATTTGGAAGCTTAATCAATATCTATGATGTATTGTTACTTTTATGGGGGTAACTACTATAGTCGTGAACATCAGGTACCAAACTATATGTGAAAGCATCCAGATTGCGTGAAGAACTAACCTTAGGATATCCTATATGAAAATACTTATCATCCAAAGTAGAGCAGTTATTATGACTTTATACAGAATGATTATGCTTCATCTGAATTTCTACAATAAAAAAAATAGGAGTATCAACATGTTAAGGATGTCCTTATGATATTTATTGCTTCAATCGAGGACCCTATAAAACTAAAGAGCAAATATCTATTGATATGTGAAATATTACTTTTGGATTATCAATATATGTGGTTTGAATTTTTTATAAGAAAATATTTAAATTTTTTTATAAATAATAATATTAAAGAAAAATCGTGTCACGTAGTTTCCAGTTCCTAAAATTCATACAATAATAATAAAATTAAGCTTTATTAGGGTAAAAGTATGCAACATCTATAAATGCAAAGCAAGAAGACAATTTAGATGAGACAGTTGAATCAAGTTTGAAAGAAATCATCAAACTTATACGGTACTTCTAAGTTGTTTGGTGCCTAAGGCTCGATGGTTGTTTGCTTGTAGTTGATTATGGCCCTATAATATTGTCGTATTGGTTATAAATATATTAATACGTCCCCATTTTGATTGAAACCTTCAGTTTAGACTGTGTTGGATTATCCCATAAATTTCGGTGTGGTCATGCTTATCTTTTTCCCATAATACTGACTTTCGATTGGTCAATTTAAAAATTAAAATTTTGATCGCGCTTTCATGACTTTTCGCGGTTGGTGTCCACAATTTCAAGGGTACATTAATGTTGGATTATTTAGGAAATTTCCTTCAACATTCTATGAATCACATATTTAATATAAATAGCTTAAAAATAAATTTAATATGTAAATTCTTTAAATTCTAATGTATATTTTCCCTTTAAAAAAGATAGCATATAATAACCTTGCGATTTTACTTCTTATAAAAATGTTAGATATTCAATTGTACAATAATCAAATTTCATTGACAATATATTGTGACCTGTGAGAGATAAATAAGAAGTTTTGGTTGATTAAAAACTTTGTCTTTTCTTTTATTATTGTTTAATAAAAACGTAAACTTATAATTTTTCTTATAAAAATCTTTAAATTTCTATCTTTATTTATTTTGAATTATTAAATATTTTATAATGATAATTTGTATTTGAATTATTAAATATTTTCTATTAATCTAAATGAATACCTATTTTTTTTTAAGATTTAGTTCATCATACGATGCTTCCTTTGTGTCCATTCCCTTTATAATAGATTAGACCCACTTGTCCATTCCCACGTAACCCAGGTGTAGCTGTTAATTTTTATTTAATACTACTACCCCCACCTTTCTTATTCTTCTTCATTTTACACATATAGAAAAACACTCCAATTCTTTAATACGACAACGAAACCAAGTGTAGTTGTTAACTTAATACTACTACCCTTCTTATTCTTCTTCGTTTTACACATATAGAAAGATAAGCTCCAATATGACATCATGTAAATTAATATATACATGAAGCCGACAATGCAATTTTGATAAAAAAGAAAGAGGGCAGATTACTCTTATCCTGAAGCCGACAACCCGATTTTGATAAAAAGGAAAGAGGGTAAAGCTTGTGAAAATAAATATATACATGAATTTATCTCCTCTCCTCCAATGTCGAAGTTGAAGCTCATCAGGTTTTCCCTCTCTCTCTCTCTTTCTCTCTTTATCACCTTCTCTCTTTTGCCTCATTTGGGTCTCTCAACTAACCGAGCCTGCTTATTCATGGGTGTATTTTAATTTCTTCTTATTAATGCCTCAATGTGTATTTGGAAAATATTAATGCTTATAAAGTTCCCTATCTTAGCAAGTTTTGTGTCAAATTTTACTGAATCCATTCAATTAATTTGTTTTGTAGGACAATGAAGATTGACAAAACTTGGATGGAAATTTCTAATAGAGCATTGCCACAATATGAATTTATAGATTTTGCATTTAGACATTTTGATGAAGGAAGAGTAGTTCGTTGTCCTTGTAAAAAATGCAACAATAATTTATTTAGGACAAGTCAATCAATTTATGAACATCTGATGTTAAATGGGATAAACAGAAAATACAAGCAGTGACACCATCATGGAGAGGTTCTATAATATTATTCAAATGATGACAATGATAGTAATCAGAGTAATAAAAGTGAAAATGAGGATGAAATGCGTGATATGTTACGTGATCTTGCGAGGGACAGTTCTTATGTTCTAAATGAAGAAGCTGATGATCCTATCAGAGGTGGCCCTACAGTCCAAATAAGGAAGTTACTAAGTTTTATAGATTATTAAGAGAATTGGAGCAAGAGTTATATCCTGGCTGGGAGGAAACTTCCACACTATCATTCATTATTGAAGTATTGAATTGGAAATGTCTTTACGGGATTAGTGCAAATGCAATTGATGGAATACTTCAAATAATGAAAAGATGGCGTCCTAAAGGTAATAAAGTTCCTAGCTCATATATTGATTGTAAGAAAGTTTCTCGAGATATAGGGCTTTCATATGAGAAGATAGATAATTGTGTAAATGATTGCATACTTTACAGAAATAAATATGAGAATGCTCAATCTTGTCCAACATGTGGTCAATATAGATGGAAGAATAATGGGAAAATTGGGAATATGATTAATGATCATAATCGTAGGAAAAAGATTAAGCAAAATGTCTTGCGATATTTTTCGTTAACTCCTCGCTTGCAAAGATTATACATGTCATCTAATTTTGCTAAAGATATGAGATGGCATTAGGAAAAACCATGTAATAATGAGTTTATGGGACATCTAGCGGATTCTCCATCTTGGAAAAGTTTTGATACTGTGCACCCTTTTTTTGCAATAGACCTACGTAATGTTAGACTTGGTTTAACAAGTGATGGTTTTAACCCATTCGGGAATATGAGCACTTCTTATAGTGTATGGCTAGTTGTGTTAACTCCTTATAACCTTCCACGATGGTTCTACATGCAAGATCCTTATTTCATGATGTCACTTTTAATTCCTGGTTCGAAAGCTTCTGGAAATGATATTGATGTATACTTAGAGTCGTTGATTGATAAGTTGAAATTCCTTTGGTAGATAGGTGTAGAGACATATAATGCATTTTCATAAAGTAATTTTCAGTTACGTGCAGCTCTATTGTGGACCATAAATGATTTTCTAGCTTACAGTAATTTATTAGGATGGAGCACTAAAGGCAAGTTAGCATGTCCTATTTGCAATCTTGAAATGTCTTCTCGCAGGCTTCAAAATAGACGTAAAACATGCTATCTTGGTCATCGTCGCTTCTTACCAACTAATCATTCTTGGAGGAAAAAATGCTAAAGCATTTAATGGTACCAAAGAAAATCAAAGCGCACCGAAAAAATTATCAGGGGATGATGTTGTTGAACAATATAATCAATTTTCTTAGGTGAAGTTTGATTGATTTTAAATTATGTGTATATTTTATTTGTTTTCTTTTTTATTTACACTGTTTTCATTAAACAGGTGAATTTTGGAAAGAATGTAAGAAAAAGAAAGCATGGAGATGCTCTAATGCTCAGAAATTAGAGAAAAAGTATTTTTTCAACTCTCATATTGGAGAACACTTAAGTTGCGACATAATCTAGATGTCATGAAGATCGAGAAAAATGTATGTGATAACATAATTGGGACTTTGTTGAACATTAAGGGGAAAACAAAGGATACTATAAATACTCGTTTTGATTTAGAATCTATGGGTATACATCCTGAGCTTTATGTAACTCCCACAAGTGATGGCAGGTATGCATTTCGCCATGCATGTTATACACTGTCTAAAGCTTAAAAAACAAGCATTTTTTCAGTTCTTAATTGATCTAAAAGTTCCAGATGACTATTCTTCCAATATTTCTTGATGTGTGAGTCTTACTGAATGCAAAGTTTTTGGAATGAAATGTTATGATTGTCATGTATTTCTTCATCGATATCTCCCTTTGGTTATACATGGGTTACTGGGTAAAGAGGTGTGTGAAGCATTACTTGAGTTGTGTACTTATTTAAGAAAGTTATGTGCTAAAGTTTTGCATTTTGATGATTTGGAGAGACTTGAAAAATCGATTCCTTTTACACTTTGTAAATTAAAGAAAATATTTCCTCTCTCATTTTTTGACATAATGGTGCATTTAACCTTTCATCTTATGAGTGAGGCTAAACTTGTTGGGCCAGTACAAAATCGACGAATGTATCTTATAAAATAATATTTGCGTAAGCTTAAATCATATGTCAGAAATAAGGCACGCCCATAAGGATCAATTGTTGAGGCTTATATTGTGCAAGAATGCAAGTATTTTTGTTCAAGGTATTCACATGGAACTGAAACTAGGTTAAATCGTGTTGGAAGAACGATGAGGGAAGTGATGCTCATTCTCCTTATGGGTTTCAAGTTTTCTCACAAGCTTGTGGGCCTTTACTTTGAAAAAATATGATGAGTTGAGCTTAGCTGAATGGGCTCAAGCTAGAATGTATGTGCTAGAAAATTGTGAAGAAATTAGTGAGTTTGTGGAGTAAGTTCTCTTAACTTTTGAAATTAGCCATTTTATATATTTTTTATGGTTTATATATTCCTGAAGTAACTACTAAAATTTTACTTATTTTTAATGTGAAGCATGCATAAAGAAAAACTCAAGAGGGAGGATCCTAGAAATGTAGAAAGAAGATATCAAAAAGAATTCCATCAGTGGATCAAGAAATATGTAAGTACTATAAATATATTTTCAACTATAACTTTTTATATATTATAATTTATATAATATAAATATTTAATGCTCATTACTTATGATAAGTCACTGAATTGCATGATAAAGGAAGTGAAATGGTTAGTGATCAATTATTGCATTTAGCTTATGGGCCAAACTAGTAAGTTAATCGGTATAAAAGCCTCGTCATCGACGGTTGAAGGTTTAACACAAAGGACAGAGATTTGCAATTGAAATCACAAAATAGTGGATTTTTTGTAAAAGATTATGTGAATACAGGCAATTTGGATTATTTTGGTATTTTGATAGATATCATACAATTAAATTATCACGGGGGAAATATATCATTTTATTTAAGGCTGACTGGTGGGATGTGTATCATAAAGGTGGATATAAGGTTGACAAGTTTGGGTTTCCTATGATAAATGTGACACGCATGCAAGTTGAAAAATGATGACCATATGTTTTAGCTTTTTAAGCTAAACAAGTTTACTATGTAAAAGACGTTAATGAGCACAATTGGCAGGTTGTTGTCAAGATAAGCCTTGTTATTTGTATGATCTTCCTGATGATGATATAGGAGATGAGCCATGTCAAGAAAATGAAAATTTTGGCTTTACACTTCACTAATCTACTTTAAAGGATGATACTGATACAATATCTTTGGATGGATCTGATTTAGATGCTGCAACTGTCAAAGGAAATTCGTTAAATATTGATACTATGAGTATTGGAGAAGATGACGAAACTGATTGTGATGAAGATACTTTTATGGATGACGATGAAACAAATTCAGTAACTGAAGATAAGGAAGGCGACGATGGCAATGATTGAGCATTGGCAAGAATTTTGTTTTTAATTTTTAATAGGTTCAGAGTTTTGCTTAATATTTTGGAACAAGATTTTTATTATATTTCAACATTTAATTATTTTGATGTTTAATGAAATTTCAAAGTTATGTTTACCAAATATCTATTATTGATATGTAAAATATTACTTTTGGATTATCAATATATGTAGTTTGAATATTTTATAAGAAAATATTTAAATTTGTTTGCAAATAATCATTTTAAAGAAAAAATCATGACAAGTAGTTTCTAAACTTTTTACGATAATGACAAAATTTATCTTTATAGTGATTAATTTTAATATGTTATTATAATAACAAATATTTATCATTAATTTGTTACGTTTATATTGACAATAAATTTTTGTATCAAAAAGTTGATCAAATGATAACAAAATTTCTTGTCACTAAAATTACAAATAGTAGTGAGTATAGTGATAGTTCGATTGTTATGATAATATTAAGTAGACTTTAACTAATTGAATTTTTATTGACAAAAGTTTCCATCATAACAAGTACATAGGCTTTTAGTAACAGAACTTAGTGATAAAATAAATTTGACACTATTAATATATTAATAGTGACATTTTATATATGAAAGATACTAAATTGCCACAACTACCATTGTATTAGTGACAAAAATATAAATCATTATAGAAAATCCAAACAATAGTGTCAATCAATTATCTTGGCACTAAAAAATCTCATATTTGTGATGACAAAAATAGTTAGTCACAAAATAATTGTCACTAAATTACGAATAATTGTGACCATAGTTATAGTTCGATTATTGTGACAATATGAATTAGACACTAATTAATTGAATATTTATTGACAAAAGTTTTTTGTCACAACAAGTAAAATATTGTGTAACGATTAACTGTTTCGTAACAACAAGAAAAAAATATTAGTGACCAAACTATGTTTTGTCACAACAAATACAAAATATTAGTTACTAATATATGTTTTGTCACAATTACAATTTATTCCCGCCAAAATTATTTTGGTGCCAAATTGCATAGGCTTTTATTGACAAAACTTTGTAATAAAAGAAAATTTGACACTATTAATATATTAATAGTGACAACTTAATTGTTAAAGATACTAAATTGTCACAATTACTATTGTATTAGTGACAAAAAAATAAATCATCACAGTTAAGCCAAACAATAATGTCAATCAATTGGTGTATCATAAAAAACCTCGTATTTGTGACAAAACAATAGTTAGTCAAAATTTTTTTCACTATATGTCTTAGCTCTTATAGTGTCAGTTGTATTAAGAAATATTACTTTAATTTTTCTAGTAGGCTAGGATCCTATTCAAATTTAGTTAATCTTAAGTTTGCTTAACAAACAAACTAAACTTAAATTAAGTAGATAACAACTTTAACAATCACATCTTATATGACTCCTAGATTCATTAGGTGATAACTCTTGTCAAAACATTTTTGATATATTATTCCTAACCTTGTCTCTAACTTTATTTGATCATAAGTTTACTCGTCTATCACACAAATTTAGTTAATTAAGTAGGACCCATTTTCATAAAAGTAAACATAATTGAGTTAAAGCGGACTTGAGCTTACTCAACAGACCTAATAATAAATAGAACTCTGGTTTATTCTTATAACGATGGAAGACAACAATTACATTCTTAACATGTACTCAATATTTTAACAAGGGATTTAATTTCATTTGACTTATCAAACACAAAATTGCATGCACAATATCACACATATAAAATGTACAATTTAACATGAAACTACCGTAGGGTATATACCAGAACACCCTTAGGACGTTCCAGTACATAACCTATGATAACGACACTCTACGTTTAATCTCAACAGTCACTCAACATGGCATCATCTATTTTTTTTCCTCAAACGAAACATCATAAGGAAAGTTACAATATTTTAAAATCCAAATTTCCTGATTTCATTTCATAAAAACTGAACGCTTATACAATGTAGCTTTTCGACATCCATACTTATACAACATCATGGCCTAATACCAAAAAGTGCTACATGAAAGAGGAAATACACAAAAATCTATCTAATATGTCCAAACCTAGCTGACTGACTTTTGAGCCATTTCTTCGTTTTCCCAAAAGTACAAGTCTACACTGCTTATAACATATAGTTCACAACTTTGCATAAATGATCACATATCAAATTGTCACTTAAGAATAGGCAATCTTGCATTTCAATCAATCATACTTATTAAAATGCATATGAAATGCTAATGTGACTCTTTTCCAATTTTTCGTTGTTGTGACCGAGTGCCTAAACTGTCCCGTATCTATTATGGATACTGGGCTCATTTATACTGTCCTTTATTCGTTGGGGATACATGGCTCATTTTACATAGTGAGCCTTTAGCTCTTAATCACATTTGGAGCTTTAAGCTCGTTTTCGGTGGCTACTCAAGTCACAACTCTCATTATCTAATCATGCATTCATATATGGAATGTATCTCTCATAATCAATAATGTCATGAAACATTTAGTTCGTCACATTCACATACAAGTAGCACTTCAATATCTCATTCATATATCACAATCATCGGACCTTCATTGTCTGGAATCAACACAATCAAATCACATTCATTCAATAATTCAAACATAATATAAAAAAAACAATTGATTGAGTGAGACCGTCTAGGATACTCACAAGTCGCTCTCGAAGCTATTGCCTCGAAGTTCCGGTGACGTCTGGATGTTGACATTCTAGTTGCACCTCTATATCACACAATATACACATATCATAATTTGCACAATTATAAGCGTTTAGTAATGCACATGTATTTATATGAAATATGGACAAAGCATGTTCACGACAATCCCGGGTATCATTCTATCCTTGTTGTCATGTGAACATTCGTTTATCCAAACTCACATGATTATCATTTATACTCATGGTTTATACCTCAATAAAACCCTTAGAATCACCATTAACCTCAACTAATATTTAAGTCACGGCCGTGCAACCTTGTCACACGGCCCTGCAGTCCCAATAAAATAAATCACGGACATGCAACCATAACGCACGCCTGTGCATATTAAAAAGTCACGGCCGTGCAAACCAATTCCCAGATTTTTCCAAAACACACTCTTTCGGGTCTACTATTCTAGATCATTTAGACAATGAAAATGAAATAATTTAATAATACTCTCTTATAGAAAATTGTTATCCTATCTCTTACGTTTCTAATGACACTAAAATCATTCAATTTTCTCAGAAACATGAAAGTTACACCTCAAACATTTCGGACTGTTCATAAACTAAAACAACATTCTATAATCAACTTTAATATAAAATCCGGAATTCTAGAGTCAGAATAAAATTTGATCTCCTTAGAAAATTTGTAGTCCTATGTCTTTAGTTTACTCCAAATCAAAAATCATTCCATTCGGATAACTACAGAACAAGATATCTTCACAATACTGAAACAAGTTTAATGAAAATACTCCAGTCATAAGTTTTCCAGAATTTCTCGTCATTTTTATCCCACATTTATCACTCAATCTTTTCCAATTGATTTCCTATGGCTATAGTTTTTTGTGGAGGTGTAGAAAAACATGTTTTGAATCTAATGGTCTAAGTCCCGAGTCATTTGGAGGTCGGGAGAACAAGATATGGCTAAAAGATCAACAGATATTCAAAATGCACGATCGCGAGTTTGCTATCGACTTAGAAAGTCACGGTCATGCTTCAAAACGATCGCGAGTCTTCAGCCAAAAGAGGAAAGTAACGATTGTGCTGAAGCACGATCGCACTTTCCTATCCTCTCTTCCAAAAACACGATTGTGCAGAAGCATTATCGCGATTCACTGTCTCCTTCCGAACCTCTACACTTTTTCTTCTTCTTTCTTTTATTTTTAATTATCTTCTCTCCAATTTTGTCTTCTATGCAACCCAACATATTCAAAACATATCAAAAATCAAGAATTAACACCAAATCTCAAAACCAGAAAAATACATTCATTTTCTTCATTTTGCTACATATTGTTCATCTCCTTCTCGACTTTTTCTCTATCTAACATTTCTAATTTGATTCTACTTCCATTTTCTCTTCACTTTCAGCTCTTATTATACTCAACATTCATAGACAAAAATCCAAAATCCAAGTTTGAAATAAAATCATCAAAACAGAAAAATCCATCCACGCATATCACCTTCACCTTTTCTGCATTTTGTTTTTCTCCATCTCTTCATTTTTCTGCACTTCAACTTTTTGTACATTCTTAATTTTTCTTCTCAACTTTCATTTTAAACAATCTTTCTCATCTCCAAACATCATCATACACCTATCTCTTAACTCTAAATTTCAATCTTTTGTTCATCTTTAAAAATACTCAGAACTCACGTATATAGTGAAGAAACAATATAACAGAGCATTTACTTGTTCTTTTCTCCAAAAATTTTTTGTACCTAATTATACATATTTTCTAAGATCATTCAACTCCAAAAATCATTTCTACCACTTCTTATAACATATCGCTCATCAAAACTGAAAAATCAACAAATTAAAATTTACATCCTATTTTCACAACGAACATGAAAAATGTATATTCTTCTCATGAATATGAAATATCAACTAATTCACCAAATTTAATACATATCTTCCCAACTCATATAGATTTACTCAATACTTGTTAAATCTCCAACTTCGTTGAAATCTCAAGAAGCCCTAATTTCCATGCAACTCACGTATATCATTATGGAAGTTGGGCAAGTTTCGGTTTTTCTTGAGGCAAAAGGAAGAAAACCGAAGTTAGGAGTAGAAAATAGTAGATAAAAACAAGGTTTTTCTTTGGTGAAGATTTGATGAAAAACTATGTGTAAATGAAGGAACTTGAAGAAGAAAGTTACGAAGAAGATGAAGATAAAAGTACTTTATACTTAGTCTTTCAAAGTTAAGAAAAACTTAACTTTAGACTTGGACACTTGTCCTATTCCTAAGGTCTTAGTTAGTTTCCCAACTAACTAGTTCCTATTGGATTAGTTCCATTAACTCCCATTTTTTCATTACAATTATCACCAAAATTTTCAATATCAATAACTCACAAATTCTAAAATCGTCTCCAAATTTTCAAAGATCATTTTCAAAAGTCTCCAATATCATTGGGTTTCTTATTTTTATTTTACATTCACCAATTTACTCGCCAAGCGGCATTTTGCTTAGTATAATAATATTAAACCTTTTAGGAAATTATTCCTAAAATTCACCAAAATTCAAAATTAACAAATACAATCACCAATTAAATTTTCAATATAAAAAATTCAGAATTCTTAATAATATCACATCACAATTCAATTATACCCAGAATTATCAATGAATGCATCTACAATTATTTTTATGTGCAAAAATTCAATGTTCACATGTATGTGTATATCATATAATGCATAAACATGAGATGCATTTCTAATCTCTTAGTAATCTCTCATATTTCCTATTCTAGCCTCCACGTGGGTAATGAGATGTTACAATTCTTCCCTTTTTAAAAGAAATTTTGTCCTCGACATTCTTACCTGATTGTTCGAACAGGTGGGGATATTGTCTCCTCATATGCTCCTCTATTTTCCAAGTTGTTTCCTCAGTTGAGTGATTCCTCCAAAGGACTTTCACTAACGGAATGACTCGGTTCCTTAACTGCTTGACCTGAGATCCCACTATCTTGATCGGCTCCTCAACATAACTTAAATTACTAGCAACCTCTATCTCTTGAAGCGGTATCACATGTGTCGGATCCGATCGGTATATTCGGAGCATACTCACATGAAACACATTATGTAATTGAGCAATTTCATTCGGTAAAGCCAACTTATATGCCAAAGGTCCTATCCTCTTGTAATACCCGGTATCTAGTTTACCCGGTATACCGAAATAAATCAGTATTTGAGACCGATGTCATTAAAAATTTCAG
>JAOQMQ010000194.1:16909249-16919535 GCA_027563845.1 Erythroxylum subrotundum
GAGGTCAGGAGAACAAGATATGGCCAAAAGCTCAATAAATATTCAAAATGCACGATCGCAAGTTTGCTATCGACTTACAAAGTCGCGATCGTGCTCTTCAGACAAAAGAGGAAAGTCTCGATCGCACTTTCCTATCCTCTCTTCCAAATTTTGCATGATCTCGTTTCACTTTCTCCTTCCGAACCTCTGCACTTTTTCTTCTTCTTTCTTTGATTTTTAATCAACTTCTTTAACTTATCTTCTCTCCAATTTCATCTTCCATGGAACCTAACATATTCAAAATATATCAAAAATCAAGAATTAACAACTAATCTCAAAACCAGAAAAATACATTCATTTTCTTCATTTTGCTGCTTATTGTTCATCTTCGTCTCGTCTTTTTCTCTATCTAACATTTCTAATTTGTTTCTACTTCTATTTTCTCTTCACTTTCGGCTCTTATTATACTCAACATTCATAAACAAAAATCCAAAATCCAAGTTTGAAATAAAATCATCAAAACAGAAAAATCCATCCACGCATATCACCTTCACCTTTTCTGCATTTTGTTTTTCTCCATCTCTTCATTTTTCTACACTTCAACTTTTTGTAGATTCTCAATTTTCTTCTCAACTTTCATTTTAAACAATCTTTCTCATCTCCAAACATCATCATACACCTATCTCTTAATTCTAAAATTCATTCTTTTGTTCATCTCTAAAATTACTCAAAACTCACGTATATAGTGAAGAAACAACATAACAGAGCATTTACTTGTTCTTTTCTCCAAATTTTTTTCTATACCTAATTATACATATTTTCTAAGATCATTCAACTCCAAAAGTCATTTCTACCACTTCTTATAACATATCGCTCATCAAAACCGAAAAATCAACAAATCAAAATTTACATCCTATTTTCACAACGAACATAAACAATGTATATTCTTCTCATGAATATGAAATATCAACTAATTCACCAAATTTAATACATATATTCCTAACTCATACAGATTTACTCAATACTTACTTGTTAAATCTCCAACTTCGTTGAAATCTCAAGAAGCCCTAATCTCCTTGCAACTCACGTACATCATTATGGAAGTTGGGCAAGTTTTGGTTTTTTTTTAGGCAAAAGGAAGAAAACCGAAGTTAGGAGTAGAAAAAAGTAGATAAAAACAAGGATTTTTTTTGTGTGTAGATTTAATGAAAAACTCTGTGTAAATGAAGGAAGTTGAAGAAGAAAGCTACGAAGAAGATGAAGATAAGAGTACTCTATACTTAGTCTTTCAAAGTTAAGAAAAACTTAACTTTAGACTTGGACACTTCTCCTATTCCTAAGGTCTTAGTTAGTTTCCCAACTAACTAGTTTCTATTGGATTAGTTCCATTAACTCCCATCTTTTTATTACAATTATCACCAAAATTTTCAATATCAATAACTCACAAATTCTAAAATCATCTCCAAATTTTCAAATATCATTTTCAAAAGTATCCAATATCATTTGGTTTCTTATTTCTACTTTCCATTCACAAATTTACTCGACAAGCGACATTTTTCCTAGTATAATATATTCAACCTTTTCGGAAATTATTCCTAAAATTCATCAAAATTCAAAATTAACAAATACACTCACCAATTAAATTTTCAATACAACAAATTCACAATTTTTAATAATATCACATCACAATTCAATTATACCCGAAATTATCAATGAATGCATGTACAATTATTTTCATGTGCAAAAATTCAATGTTTACGTGTATGTGAATATCATATAATGCATAAACATGAGATGCATTTCTAATCTCTTATATTTCCTATTATAGCCTCCACGTGGGTAATGGGATGTTACACTTCGTTTGATTTTAGTTATTGATCTTCATAATCTAAAAGAATATTTCCAAGTCTTTGGAAATATTAAATTAGATTAAACTCATTGATTCCTAGATATATTAAATTCATATTCTAAATAGAAATTCAATTTGATTTGAAAATAATTTTCAAACCCAATTATAGACAATTTCCAATTGTCTTGACTCCTTTAATAAAATTTAATTGAAATTTTTTTTCAATAAATTATGCTTGTACTTATTATAATTTACAAAAACTCCTTTTTCAAAATTATATAAGTAACCCATTCTAATCCAATTATAAATTACTTTTCCTTAATTACAAAACCATTTTCTAATATTTAAAGTAAACTATTTTAAAAATTAAACAAAACACTTTTAAATTTAATTAAGAGAGTCATTTATATTATTGATTTAGAGATCGATTTCTTAATTAATTAGAAATTCTTTCATTTCTATTTTTAAAAAATATTAAAGAAATTTCATTTTTAATTAATAAATGAAAACATTTTCCAAAAATTTAATGAACAAAAATACCTGTTCCAATAAATCAAGAAACTTTTTATACATAAATAAAGAAACAATTTCTAAATGAATAAAATAACGATTATCTAAACAAATAAAATCATAAATTTAATTAATCCCATTCAAATTGAAATAAATAAATTTAATTAACACTTTTCTTAATTACTTAAGAAATTTTTCTTAATTTTAAATAGTCTAATTAATTAATTTCAATCTAATTGAAACTAAATAGTTTTAATTTTAAAAACTAAATTAAGAATCAATAAAATTATTAATCTTAATCATATTAATAAAAATAATTACTTTAATTTTGAAGTTGAAATTTTATTTTAAAACAATTTTAAATTTATGTTTGGAATAAAATTTATCAAGATTACATTAATCTTAAAACCAAACAAGCCTTATTCTTGGTTTAGGTTACATTAACCTTGTAACAAAACAAGATAAATACTACTCAACATCCTCAAGTTTCCATGTTGCCAAACACGCCCTTTCCTAAACCTGTTTGCAAACACCACTTATTCCACTCCTAGAATAAGTCTAACCTCAAATCCAAACCAACCCTTTTCTTTTCTTAAAAACCATATTTTAATCAATATGAAACCCTAGCCACTAAGGACTCTACCGCTGCCGCCAGCCTTTCCAATGTCGCTATTGCCAGCCAACCGGCTCCTTGCTGACATCGCCGCCCCCAACCAGTCAGCTTCTTGTTGCCATCGGCAACGATATGCCTAGCCATACCGTAACTACATATGACTGGAGATTCTATCGCATTTTCCAGTGATGGTGTCGCCACCCTCACTCCGACATTCTCCAAGGCCCAAACGTGCCACCTCTCTTTGGTAGCTTCCAAAACACATAATTATCAATTCCATATTAATCAATAACAATTAGACATATTTTAATCAAATTATAGAACTAAAGTTGGCTATGATACTATTGTTGGGAAATTAGGACTGGAACTGATCCCGACCATAGTGAAATAATTATGAAACTTTTTTATAAAATCAAGATCACTTTAATTCTATAAAATGATTAACACATGAATAATAATTAAGTGTGAATTTTAATTCATATCTTATTTCGAAGCTTTATCCTTTTCTTGTAGTATTGCTTGAACTATTTCTGAAATTGATTTCTGAAATTGATGCATAGGTGTCCAGCCTCCAACGATATCCATAGAATAAGTTGACCAAACTCTATAACTCTAACAAAGAGGGTTAAGCAAGTAGTGCTAGCTTCTTTAGAGCTTAAGTCTATTTATAATAGAGTTTTGACATTTTAATAATTTAATTGAAATTAAATTCTAATTTAAATTAAACTTTAATTAGAATTAAATACAAATTATCCTCAAATAAGATCCAATATGTCATATTGATTTGTATTTATAAAATATCTCATTTAAATATAAAGTTTCTCAAATTTTACAATTAAGTCCAAATTGATTAAAATATCTTTAATTTCTTCAACCTTTTCTTTATGTGAGACCCATTAGGTTTTTAAATATATTGGTAATAGACACAAATTATAACCATAAATCATATTTAGTAGATAAACTAAACTCCTTTAACTTATCTTTAATCATCAAATTAAATAATTTATATCCATAGATTAAGATTAGCATCTTGCAGTACAGTATGACTATCCAAATATTTAGGAATGTCAAATTGGTTTTGACTAACCTTTCCATCATGATTTTTTAGTATAATTCAATCCTTTCATTATACAATGTTCCGATTAGACATAGAGTATGAAATTAATGTCAACTCTATATTTTTAGTACAATTATATTAGTTCTCCACCATTAGCTTTTAATTCAGTTAATGACATTTGTAATCTATTTATAAAACATCATTTTACCTTGGCTAAAGATTTCTCAAATCAATATTAATCGAGAACAATGAAATGTTCTCCCTAATTATTTTAGGGTGAGGAATCCTATCTTGATCATTCAACTACCTCCATATAGCTCATGCTACATCCATTGCTTTTGACTGAACTACCTATGATTATAATAGGTCATAATTAGTATCAAAACATAGCAATCTCTATAAGTAACTTTGAAGACCTCAAGTCAAAGGATCACTTATACAATTATCATAATGAGAATTTCTATAGACATACAAGTAATGTTTCAAATGAATTTCTCATATGGGGTCAGTTAAGTGAACTTGTTATCTAATAAGCAGTTACATATTTGTTTAAATATCTCCATATTTAATTATTCTATGAGATCGACTATTTCCTTTATAAGGAAAAACATAATGTGTGCTAGTCTTTTTACGTTATATTAATGTCTAGTCTTAATAGAGCAATGACTAGGAACAATTTACGACTAATACATAAATGCAATATGAATCTCATAATCATAATCTCATCATAATTTTATTTGCAATGTATAATTATCTCATAAATTTTATCATATATATCTAATATGTACAAGATAAAGAATTCATTTAAATTATTTTGTCACTAAACTACAACAATAGATTGACTATAGGGCATAAACTAACAGCAGCTCCAGGCGGTGGCGACAACAGTGCACCATAAACTGCTGAAGGGAAGAAAGAGCAAAAAGTGGAAGAGAGTTAGAGTCTGATGACGTACATTGTTTTTGTTGACATTCTTTGAATGCAAATCTTAGTCATTTGTTATACTAGGATGAGTTGAGTTAATTGTCTGCTAACTATTACCCTTCTTAATTTTGATTGCTACAAGATATGGCTTTTAGTTTATTTGACTAGAAAACTTAGACTAGTAGTTTGTTGACGCAAGGTTCTTCTTTTCTTTTCGGTCATTGAGATTAAACAATTTACAAAATTGAATAGTTATGGGATTTATGTTATAAGATCTTCTAGCATAATACTTGGTAAGTATATAGATAATTTAGTATGGGTTAGTTTTCTCAATTAGATAAACCATCTTTTACTGAGGAATGAATTAATAGTGTTGCTTAATTTACTGGGCAACATGCTATTGAATTTGTAGCAGTAGCTTTCTTTGCAACGAATTGTAGGCTGAGTCCGGGTCTGTGCTATTGTCTTATCACATTAAACTTTTTTATGCCATATGGAGTATGCTAAGAACATGCTTTATATGGGTCGGGCAAGAAAATAGGAATTAAGCCTCTGAATATGTATCTTATTAGTTAATAAGCTGAGGTTGTCTTAAAATACAATCAAAAGATGGGGGAGTTACCAACAATATTGAAGCCTTTTATGCATGTGGAGACTTCCGAAGTTATTGGAATGAGATAGCATGTTATCCAAAGACAGGTCATTTGTTGAACGAATGATTCAAAGCAGTTGAGGGAAATCAAGAGGAAGATCTACTAGCTGTTAGTGTGTTGTTTAATTAACGTTCAAGTTGTAAAAGTCTATTATGATAACTTCCTAGTTTTAAGTCAAGTTTGTTATTTCCTCAATGTTCATGTAAGCTCTATATAAAGAGCAGTTAACTGATGAATAAATTGTTGAGCTCATCTGATTATTGATTCCGCATCTTGTCTTCTTGCACTGTTATTTGTAACATTGTGGTATTAGAGACAGGTTATAACCTAGGCCTCTAAGTGCTTTTAAGCAAAATGGTTTCAAGCATTTCAACTGTCATTGTGTCGTAGCCTCAAATTCTAGTGTTCAAAGGAGATTCCTACGACTATTGGAGCATTAAGATGAAAACCTTTTTCAAATCCCAAGATCTTTGGGATCTTGTAGAAACAGGGCCTGATGAATCAACCACTGAGGACATAATCAGCAAGGAAACAACAAAGAAGGATGTTAAAGCCCTGTCCTTCATTCAGCAAGCCATTGATGAGTCCATTCTCAAAGATAGCTGCAATGTCCACAACCAAACAAGCATGGAACATCCTTAAGATTGAGTATCAAGGCACAAAAAAGGTGATAACTGTCAAACTTCAATCCCTTACGAGAAATTTTGAAACTGTGAGCAGGAAAAAAGATGAGTATTTTCAAGCATATCTTACTCAAGTCTCTTATATTATTAGTCAGATGAGAACATACGGAGACAAAATCACTGATAAAACAGTCATGGCTAAGATCTTGAGAAGCTTGGCTCCAAAATTTGACCATGTTGTTGCTACCATTGAAGAATCAAAGAATCTCTCTCAGTTAACAATTAATGAGCTCATAGGCTCTTTGCAAGCTCATGAGGCTAGAATCAACAGAAATACGAATCAGGAAGAAGAACAAGCATTTCAGGTTCAAGGGGAGAAAGGAAGATCCCACTAGCATAGAGGAAGAGGGAGATCTGGATATAGGGGCAGAGGACGTGGAAGGAATGTTTTGGTTCAATGCACTTATTGCAAGAAATTTAGACACATAGAGGAAGACTGTTGGAGTAAAGATGATCAAGCTAAATTTGCTGAAGAGGAAGATGATTATCTATTTATGACATATGTAAGTTCTCAAAAATTTTCTAAAGAAATATGGTTTCTTGATAGTGCATGTTCAAATCAATTAACAGGAGACAAAGACAAGTTCAAGGAGTTAGATGAAAGTCAAAAATCTCAAGTGAGATTGGGAAATGATAAACAGGTGCAGATAGAAGGAAAAGGTATGTTAGGAGTTGTGATTAATGAAATGGAGAAGCTGATTAAAAATGTTTACTATGCTCTATACTTAGCACACAATTTAATTAGTGTTTGTCAACTAATCGATTCTGGATACACAATTTTATTTGAGAAAGGAACTTGTGTGGTCAAGAAAGGATTTGTTGAGGCTTTATTACATGAAAAAATGATAGAAAATAAAGTGATCCCTATTGATTTTGCTAGCAAAACTCATGCTATAATGAGCAGTAAGGATGATGAATTAGAAATGTGGCATCAACGTTATGAACATCTTCACATTAAAAGATTACAATTGCTTTCAAATAAATATATGGTGAAGGGCTTACAAAAGATTCAAGAGCTGGATCATATATGTGAAGGATGTGCAATTGGCAAGTAAGCAAAGAGATCTTTTCCTCAAGGACAGTCTACAATAGCAACAAAATGATTGGAACTGGTTTATGTTGACATTTATGGTCCAATAAGAACTGAATCTCGTGCCGGTAACAAGTATTTTATGCTTTTGATTGATGATTATTCACGGATAAGCTGGATTTATTTTTTGAAGTTTAAATTTGAAGCTTTTGAGCACTTCAAAAGGTTCAAAACCTTGGCAAAAAATTAGTGCAATGAGAAGTTGAAGATACTAAGGACAGATAGAAGAGGAGAATTCGCGTATAAGGAATTTGTCAAGTTTTGTGAAGAATAAGTTATCAAAAGAGAGCTTATTGCTCCTTATACTCCTGAGCAAACTGGAATAGCAGAACTCAAGAGTAGAACAGTAGTGCAGATGGCTTATTCCATGTTAAAAGTTAAGGATATGGAAAATGACTTATGGGGAGAAGCCACAGCAACTGCAGTTTACCTGCTTAATATCTCACCAACAAAAGCAGTATGGAACATGACTCCTTATGAAGCCTGGTATGGATCAAAACCTTCAGTGAATCATTTGAGAATTTTTGGGCGTGTTTGTTATGCTTTAATTCTTTATGGTAGGCATAAGTTTGAACAAAAGTCCAAGAGATGCATTTTTATCAGATATAGTTCAAAATTAAAAGCATATAAGTTGTTTAATCATGAAACCAAGAAGATAGTGGTTAGTTGAAATGATCAGTTTGATGAAAAACTGAACTTCAAGGAAGCTTATCGAAATAAGCTCCTATTCCAAATTCAGAATTATACGAAGAGGAGACAGAAGCAAGCGAGGAAGAATTTGAGACTGAACCAACATCTCGTAGCAACAGCTCAATCAATAGCCCAAAGTCTCCACAGATGGAAACACTACATGAATCAGCTCAGCTGCAAAGGAGTGAGTGAGGTATAATCCCGCAATGCAGACATGAGATTGAGGGCGAGGATGATGGTTGCAGATTTGCTTTGTTTGTTAGATATCCAGTGAGTGCCGAAACAACTATGCAGAATAAGGTTTGGAGAAATGCAATGCAGGATGAAGTAGCAACTATTGAAAAGAACAAAACATGAGAGCTTACTGAAGTACCAGTTGAAAAGAAAAAAATCTCTCTCAAATGGATATTCAAGAGTAAATATCACTCGGATGGGAGCATTCAAAAGCACAAAGCTAGGCTAGTAACTAGAGGATATACTCAAGAGTTTGGTGTGGACTGTGAAGAAACATTTTCACTAGTTACAAGGTTCAAAACAATTAGAGTAATTCTTGCTCTAGCAGCTCAGCAAAAATGGATAGTATACCAGTTTGATGTAAAGTCTGCATTCTTGGATGGAGACTTGAAAGAATAGGTATATGTAGAGCAACCAGAAGGCTTTAAAATTCCTGGAGAAGAACATGAGGTGTATAAGCTTAAAAAGGCTCTGTACGGGCTAAAGCAAGCCCCTTAAGCATGGTACAATAAGATCGATGAATTTTTCTAGTTAAATGGTCATCAGAAGAGTCCAAACAAGCCAACCTTATATGTAAAGAAATAGATTTGAGGATATTATCTTGGTAAGTTTGTATGTTTATGATATGATATATACTAGGTCTTCTGCTCAATTGATCTCAAAGTTCAAAGAATCTATGATGAGAAGGTTTAAGATGACAGATCTAAAAAAGTTAAATTACTTTCTAGGTCTGGATGTGAAGCAAACAGGAAAAGGAATATTTGTTTTACAGGAAAAGTATACAGTGGAGCGACTCAAGCAATTTGGAATGGACCGTTGTAATGCAGTTGCAACTCACATGAATACCAATGAGAAGCTGAAAGAACAAGATGGCATAGAAATGGCAGAAGCAAGAAGATTCAAAAGCCTAGTATGACGTCTTATTTACCTTACTCATACTCATCCAAATATCAATTTTTTTGTAGGTCTTGTATCAAGATTTATGTATAGTCCTACACAACATCATTATGAAGCAGCTAAAAGGATTTTAAGATACATAGCTGGAACGAGAGATTATGGGTTTTGGTTTTTTCTAGTTGGAGAATTTATGCTTAAAGGTTATATAGACAGTGACTAGGTAGGGTCACAAGATGACAAGAAGAGCATTACAGGTAATTGCTTTAGTTTAGGATCAGGAGTTGTTTCATGCATGTAAAAAAAGTAAAGCTGTCACGACCCGTTCCCGAAGCCCGACATTGGAGTCGAACCACATTCCCGGAACCCAACGATCCGAAACGCAAACAAAAACGCTAGCGGGCGACCACCAAAACAAAAGTTGGATTCAAAATAGTCAAAACAACAAAATAATGCTGGCCCAAGCATGTCCGTTAAACGGACATGAAATAGCCAAAATACCCCAATTCACCCGAGACTGTCCGTTAAACGGACACTGATGTCCGTTAAACGGACATGGGCTGGACAAGGGATTAAAACAATCCGAGAGTGTCCGTTAAACGGACACTGATGTCCGTTAAACGGACAGGCTCTGGACAAACATGCCAAACTCACCCGAGAGTGTCCGTTAAACGGACACTGATGTCCGCTTAACGGACAAGCACTGGATGAAATGGCCAAATCCATCCGAATGTGTCCAACAAACGGACACAGACTGGACGCAGTGTCCGTTAAACGGACATACGTGTCCGCTTAACAGACACAAGCTGGACAATGAAATTCCAGCTTGGGCCAAGCTTCTCCAAACATTTAACCTTTACCAAAACATCAAAACAGCTCAACACCTAGCAACAACAATCACCAAACCTAACCAAAACATATCCAAACTCAAATTCAATTGAGCACAATCAAGAATCAAAATCTCAAGAACTAAGCACACATTCATCAATTTGACTTTGAAAGTTTTACAACTTGTGCAAAAAGGGAACTTTCAAGTTCTCCATTCATTTCCATTCCAAAAGTATTCCAAACTATACAATATTGAATTCAAAGCTTTAAAGTACATATCAA
>JAOQMQ010000194.1:16998573-17010962 GCA_027563845.1 Erythroxylum subrotundum
TGAAAAGAAAATACATTTCTCTAGATTCAATATCGAAGAACATAAATTTCAAACTTTTTGCTTAGAAGATAATATAGTCATTGTTAGCATACCATGGCTCCTGCTTCGTTCTCTCTACCAATTCACTATCGAAAAGAAAGAGAATTCCTACATATACCACATGCAGAATCACCAATGCAGCTTTCATTCCCAACGACGATCTCCTCGCTATCATAAAACAACAAAGCAAAATGAACTAATTGCAAAAGAAAGCTTGTGGAAGGATTACAATTGAAGACGGAAGTTCAAGTCTTTTAAGTGAAAAGAAAAAGGTAACCGATCTTTTCGCCAGATTTCTCAGGACCCAAACAGAAATCGTACCAGGATCGGCGAGGCACGGCACGACACGGTAGCATCGATCCAGAGCTCGATTGCAGGCGTTTTGGCACATGCTCAGAATTGACATCGGAGCAAAGTCATGAAAAGGATTGACTAAAAGAGGACGTTGGATACACTGAAATCAAGCCAAACCACCTCAAAACCGGTAAAGTTTAAAAATTTCTGGGAACTTTATCGGGAAAGTGTACTTGACAAATAAAGAGAAGATTTTGCTTAGCGCAAAACCAGCTTGTGAGACAAACTCATATGGGCAAGTAAAATCATAAAATTTGCTTTGCTCGTTGTAACAGTTGAAATGTTTTCTTACTTAAATCAATCTAGACTCTATTTCACTTGATTTAAACTCTTTTCATGATTCAGGCCTAGGATGTTGTTTTGAAAATGTTTTGGGCGTGACGGCATTGGCCCAATTTGTACAAAGTAGTTTGATTCGATAAAAATCTGGATCAGAAAGTTACTAATTTATAAGTTGATCATCAGACAATCTTGTCTATGATGTAGGCTTATTTTGATACTAAAAGTCTAAAACTGTTTAAATGTAAAAACTAAAAAGTTCAAACATTTAATCATTAGGAAGTTTATTACACTCCACTTAAACTGATGACCTATTTAAAAAGTTGTTGAGTAAGAGATCGCATCTATGTGAGTCTCGAGTTTTCATGCATAGGACTTGCTTACATGTGAGATTGCTTATGAGTTAGGTCATATGAGCACAAGAGCAAGATCACTAGTCTACAAGTGCAATACAGTCAATCACAATATACCAAGTGCAAATTGTGACTTAACAAGCACAAGATTGCTTGCTCGTAGGGTTGTGTTTTATCCAGTATGATACCACAAGTCAAGTGTGTTGCATCTTGTCAAGTAAAAATACAAGCCTGAGAGCCTGCGACTTATCTAATATGAGATCTCCACTCCGAGGCTCTACGACTTGTCAAGCGCGAAACTGCCAATAAATAAATCAAATTAGCTTTGTATGGAAGCAGACAACAACATTAAATGATAACCAAAATCATCATGAAGCAAGTGGAGAGAGACAACAAGCAACTTCACTAAATGGTAGCCAAATTTATGGAAAATGGGGCTTATTTCTTCCTTAAGCATTCTATATAATTTGACCAAATTTTTTGTCTAATAGGATAATTGCTTATATGAGTAAAACTCTAGTATTTTATTGTTTTTTTGGCTTATAAAAGAGTGTAATGAAGCCTTACATGAATTGTGTCTTGGGATTGAATTAAAACTCTCCTCTTCTCTTCTTTCCCCCCCTCTCTCTCTATCGTGTGTGTGTGTATGTTGAGAGTGTTGTGTCATATGATATCAACTTGGTATCAGAGCTATTTAAATCCAGCTCTAGTTTTAAAGCGATTTGTGAAAAGAAAAAATAGATAGACTGTTCTTATACTTATGAGAGAGTGGTTTATTTAAAAGTAAGAGATGTCCAATAGTTATAATATTTTGTGGTCAGGTCCTAAATTAGTTAATAAACTTAATTATAATTATTGAGAGATTTTAATGTCTAACCATTTCAAGGCTCACAATATTTGGAGTCTTGTTGATCAAGGCTTACAAGAAGAGCTAATGTAAACCCTCAAAGGAAGGATCAGTTGGCGTTATCCCAAAGTCACCAAAGAGTAGATTATTCAATTTTGGCAAAATTGTTAATGCTAAAACTGCCAAAGAAGCATTGAGTATCTTGAAACTAGCTTACAAAGGTATAGATAAAACTCAAAAATCCAAATTGTAGTTCATGCGTAGAGAATATTAAAGGAATGAAATGTCTAATTCATAAACTATTGAACAATTTTTTTCTCATGTTACTGATCTTGTCAACAAGATGAGGCTGTATGGAAAGGATATTTCAAATAGTAAGGTGGTGGAAAAGATTCTACGCACCATGCCTATTAAATCTGACCATGTTGTGACTACAATACTAAAGTCACATGATACAGAGACTATGACTGTAGCAGAGTTACAAGGAAGCATTGAAAGTCATGTTAACAAAATATTGGAGAAATCAAAAGAAGCCTTAAAAGGCCAGAAGAATTTCAATGATGTTACAAAGTCCAATCAAAATGCAGATGGTAGGCGTCGAGGTCGAGGTTTTAATATAGGAGAAAGAGGAGATTTTAGAGACAGAGGTAGAGGAAGTTTTAGAGGAAGAGGTCGTGGAAATAATTTTAACCAAGGGAGAGAAAACAATTACAAAATATTCAATCAAGGAAGAGGAGGAAATAATTTTGGGTTTACCAATCAAGGAAGAGGATGAGGTAATCAATATCAAGAAAGATGTAAATTTTAATTGCTTTAATTGTGGAAGGCATGGACACAAAATTGCTAATTATAGATCCAGATCTCAGAACAACTATTAGGATAATGTTGCAAAAAATTAGTACCAACATTTTGGTGAGAATTCTAATAACGTAGAAAGTTTATTTCTAACAAGCAACTCTTTTATGAAAGATGAAAAAATATGGTATTTAGATTATGGTTGTAATAATCATATGTGTGGGAATAAGGAGTTATTTTCTTTTTTAGATGAAGATGTTCAGTTAATAGATAAATTTAGAAATAATTCAGATATGCCTATTTTGAGAAAAGATCGAGTATCTATTAGGCTGAAGGATGGTTCTACAAGTTTTATCTCTGATATTTTCTATGTTCCTGGTCTTCATCATAACTTATTAAGCATGGGTCAATTATCGAAGAAAGGTTATAAAATGCAAATTCATCATGATTTTTGCACTGTAATATACAAGAGTGGAAGATTTATTGCAAAGGTAACGATTTCTTCTAACTGTCTATTCCCACTAAAAATTAATCATGAAAATTTTGCTTGCATGAATTTTGTGATACCTGATGCAAACTAGCTATGGCACATACGTTTTGGACTTTTTCATTTTTCTGGATTAAATTATCTATCAAGAAAACATCTTATGTCTGACTTACCTGTTGTGAATATTCCTAACCATGTATATGAGACATATGAGTTGGGGAAAAAAAGCATAGGGATGTATTTCCAGTTGGAAAGTCCTATAGAGCAAAGAAGCTATTGGAAATTATTCATTTAGATCTGTATGCTATTGAAGTTCCCTCTAATGGTGGTAACAATTATTTTATTATTTTTATTGATGATTTTAGTAGAAAGGCTTGGGTCTATTTTCTAAAATAGAAATCATAAGCTTGTGATGCATTTATATCATTTAAAATGTTTGTGAAAAAGCAAAGTGGATTTAATTCAGAATTAAAACATTAAGAATAGATAGGGTCAAGAGTATCCTGGATGCACAGAGATCTTTGAGCAATATGCAATTCAACATTAGTTAACCAGTAGATACATGCCTCAATAGAATGGAATAGCATAAAGGAAGAACAGGACTATTATGGACATGTTAAGATGCATGATAAATCTAAACAATTACCTAAAGAATTTTAGGTAGAAGTTGTTGCTTGTGCAGTTTATATTTTAAACAGATGTCCATAAAAAAGCTTTAATGACAAAACACTCGAGAAAGCTTGGAGCAGGAGGAAACCTTCCATTCGACATCTCAAAGTTTTTGGGTGTACTGTTTATGCCTATGTACCAGATTAGTTAAGGAAGAAGCGAGATGACAAAGGTGCGAAATGTATTTTTATAGGCTATAGTACAAATTCAAAGGCCTATAGATTATACAATCCAAATACGAAAAAGACGATTATTAGTCGTGATGTAACATTTAATGAGGATGGAATATGGGATTAGTCTTCAACTTCCCATAAAAGCCTAGTGGGAATTTCAAAAAGCTATGAAGAAGAAAATACTCAGGCATATTCAATATCCCAGCCAAAGACATGTAATAGACCTCAAAGACGTCGCTAGTTACCAACCATATTGGAAGATTATATGATAGGTACTGATAATGATCTATCTGATGAAGAGATTATCAATTTTGCTTTATTTGCAGATTGTGAACTAGTTAATTATGAGGAGGCATCAAAAGAATTGAAATGAAGAAAAGCCATGGATAAAGAAATATATGCAATTGAAAGGAATGACATATGGGAATTAACATATTTACCCAGTGATAAAGATCTTATAGGAGTAAAGTGGGCGTATAAGACAAAGTGCAAGCTTAATGGTGAAATTGAATAATTTAAAGCTAGATTGGTTGCAAAAGGATATAAACAAAACCCAGGTATTGATTACTTTGAAGTATTTGCTCCTGTTGCAAGATTGGATACTATTCACATTATCTCTCTATACTCAAAATAACTAGAAAATTTATCAAATGGATGTAAAATCTACTCTTTTAAATGGAACTTTAAAAGAGGAAGTATATGTTGAGCAACTTGCAGGGTATGAAATTAGAGGAAAAGAAGATAAAGTTTACAGTTTGAAAAAAGCGCTGTATAGAATGAAGCCAGCACCAAGAGCGTGGTACAAAAGAATTGGTTTATACTTCACAAAGCATGATTTTGAAAGATGTCCTTTTAAGCATACTTTATATGTTAAATTTGTAGAGCTTGGTGATATTCTAATTATGTGTCTTTATGTTGATGATCTAATTTTTACTGGAAATAACTCAAAGATGATTGAAGAATTTAGGGATGCTATGGTAAAATCATTTAATATGACAGACTTAGGTCTAATGTCTTATTTTCTTGAAATAGAGGTAATTCAACAGGATGATGGAATTTTTATCTCCAAAAAGAAGTATGTGAATGATATTTTGAAGAAATTTAAGAAGGCAAGTCGAAAGTAGCTCCCACCCCAGTTGAAGAGAAATTGAAACAAATTAAAAAAAGATAAAGGGAGACCTATAAATTCAACTTTTTATAAGAGTTTAATTGGAAGTCTGGGGTATTAAACTGCAATCAGACTAGATATAGTTTTTGGAGCTGGATTACTTAACATATTTATAGAGGAGTCTCGTACCTGTCATTTACAAAAAGCAAAGAGGATTTTTCGGTATATCAAAGGTAGTTTGAATAAAGAAATTTTTTATGCAAATATCAATTATGTGAATCTTATAGGTTACACAGATAGTGATTGAGGTGGAGATATAGAAACAAGAAAAAACACATCAGGGTATGTTTTTCATCTTGGCACTGGTGCAATGTCATGTTCTTTAAAGAAACAACTCGTGGTTGCGTTATCTACAACTGAAGCAGAATACATTGCAGCAACTAGTTGTGCTACATAGGCAGTATAACTAAGAAGAATGCTTGAAGTGCTACATCAAAAACAAGATGCTCCAACAGAATTATTATGTGATAATAAGTCCACAATAACACTGTGCAAAATTCAGATTTTCATGGGTGATCCAAGCATATAGACATTTTGTTTCACAAAATTCACGAGCTAGTAACTAAAAAGGAAGTAGTGATTAATTATTATCACACTAAAGAACAAGTTACAGATATGTTTTACTAAACCACTAAAGTTTAAGGTGTTTCACAAACTGAAAAAATTGTTGGGGATGATAAATTTCTATCAGCTTGATTTAAGGGAAGTAATGTCAATAAATAAATCAAGCTAGCTTTGCATGGAAGGAGACAGCAACGTTAAATGATAGCCAAAATCATCATAAAGCAAATGGAGAGAGACAATAAGTAACTTCATTAAATGGTAACCGAAATTATGGAAAATGGGGTTTACTTCTTCCTTAAGCATTCTATACAATTTGACCAAAGTTTTGTTCTAATAGAAAAATTGCTAATATGAGTAAAACTCTAGTATTTTATTATTTTTTGTTGCCTACAAAAGAGTGTAATAAAGCCTTACATGAATTGTGTATTGGGATTGAATTAAAATTCTCCTCTTCTCTTCTCTCCCTCCCCCTCTCTCTCTCTCTATTATGTGTGTGTTGAGTGTGTTATGTCATATGATATCAGAAACCACAAGTTTGTGGCTCTCTATTTTACTAAGCATGAGATTGTAAGTCTATGGCTTTACATTTTGTCGAGCACAAGAACATGCTTACAACTATGTGTTTTGTTACACAGGAGACTGCAACTTATCAAGCGTGATTTTGCATCTCGTATAAGTACACTTATTATTGAGTGTGAGGTCACATATTTGCATTTCTTCGTTGTAAAAGAGTGCATATGAGCAAATTTATGTCTCCATCGCATGAGACTGTGTATGATAGAATACGTATGTCTTTATTATGCAACATTTCCTTTAAACAAATATATGTGCATGTTTAGGAGCCAGCATAAACATGATGTCGTATTCCTTATACCAGAAGCTAGGGTTCAGTGAGATAGTCCCCACCAGGATATTGGTAAAAACGACAGATAAATCAATTCATCGTCCGAAGGGTATCATACGTGATGTACATGTCCGAGTGGACTTTTGCATACTGGACATAGAAGAAGATGCATCATCATCATCATCATCACACCCAGTCTGAAGTCCCGCAGTGAAATAGGGTCTGGGGAGGTCTGATAGTACGCAGCCTTATCTCAATATAGTAGAGAGGTTGTTTCCCGGTCGGTCATGCAGATGTGACAAGAAAATAGTTATGCAGGTTAATAGAAGAAATAAGTAAAAACTAGCACGCAGAATATTTAAGTAAATAGAATTACAATAAAAGACATAAAGACATACCTGATGTTTAACTAGATCTGCCAGTACCTTACACCTTTTAAAGATCGGCTTTTTTGTCACTAGTCGCGCTAGGAATCTTCACTAAGCGGCCCTGAGGATACGACAATCTTATGGTTTAGGCGTCCATCACGGGAATCTTTCCCCAACATTGGGTTGAACTTCCTATGCGATAAGTGTGTCGTTTACCCTTATCCTATCAGCCAAACTTTCCTATTTCTAGAATCTGCCTCAGTGAGGGTCAACTCTGACATATCTTTCTTGATCACCTCCCTCAAGGTCTTGTAAGGCCTTCTTCTCCTCCTCTTGTAGCCACTCAAGTTTATTATCTCACAGCGTCGTATCGGAGCTTCAGAGGACATCATGCGCACATGCCCAAACCACCTAAGCCTTGTCTCTCTCAACTTGTCTGTAATACTAGCCACATGTAGTCTGTCTCTCACTACTTAATTTCGTACCCTATCCCTTATGGTAATTTCACACATCTACCTAAGTATACGCATTTCTGCTACCACCAACTGTCTTGTGTGTCTACGTTTAGTCGGCCAACATTCTGCCCCATATAGCATGGTTGGACGAATCACCATTTTATAGAACCTCCTTTTGAGTTTTACAGGAACCTTTTTATCACATAAAACACCTGATGCACTCCGCCATTTGATCCACCCAAATCTAATACGATGTAATATATCGTCATCGATATTACCATCTCTCTGAACGATGGATCTGAGGTATTTGAAATTCGATTTCTATGGTATGATGTCAGTGCCAATCGCTACCTCTGCCTATTGTACCATCTGGCTACCTGAGAAGTTGCATTCTAAATATTCCATCTTGGACTTGCTCATTTTAAAACCTTTCGACTCTAAGGCTTCTCTCCAACGTTTTAACTTGGCATTGACCCCCTCCTTGGTCTCATCCACCAGGACAATATCGTCAGCAAATAACATACACCAAGGTACCTCTCCTTGAATATGTTTAGTAAGTTCATCTAACACTAATGTGAACAAAAATGGACTTAAAGTCGAGCCTTGGTGTAGTCCAACACCAATAGAGAACGCTTCTGTGCCGCCTCCTACTGTCCTAAGGCTAGTCAATGCCCCTTCATACATATCCCTAATCACTCTGATATACGTCATAGGAATGGTCTTTGCCTCCAAACACCACCATATGAGTTCTTTAGGAGCCCTGTCATACACCTTCTCCAAATCTCCAAAGCCCGTTGTCTTTCCCTGTAGCATTCCATTAGTCTCTGAAGTAAATATATTGCTTTTGGCGTGGATCTACCAGGCATAAATCCGAATTGGTTGACTGATATAGAAGCAGCTCTCCGGATTCTCTTTTCAATTACCTTCTCCTACAGCTTCAGGGTATGACTTAGTAATTTGATGCCTCGATAGTTTTGGCATTGTTGAATGTCTCCTTTGGCCTTGTACAAGGGGATTAACCTACTCAACCTCCATTCATCCGACATCTTGTCTGACTCAAGGATCACATTAAAGAGCTGAGCTAACCACTCAATGCCTACAACACCTATTTGCTTCCATACCTCTATAGGGGTGTCATCCGATCCTACAGCCCTTCCGCTCCCCATCCCCCTTAAAACCTTTGTAATTTCTCCCATCGTGATCATCCCCCATGAGTACCCATTTAGACATAGTCCCGATTATCCTAGGGAAGCCATTTTTAGCTACTGCCCAATCAATTATTGATGTAAATAGGGGTGAGTTGATTCTAAGGGTAGGAGAGGAACAGATGTCTTTCACCGTAACCAAGAATGACAAAAATCCTCTCCAACCCATGACCACCATGATCAAAAGTGTTCCTTGGAAAAGAATAAATCTTGCAAAAGAAGGAGAAGAAAGAATTGGGAAAAGGAGGGAGCTGGCATAAGCAACCAAGTGGCATGTGTAGATTTTATGAGATTGACAACAGAATCACCACTGAAGAATTTTCTTAAACCACCTTAAGAAAAGAAGAGCGTCAAGCTAACGATGTTAAAAGAAGCGTTGCATGGGAGGCAACTCATGGTTTTGAAATTACCAGTTATTTCCTTGATTTTAGATAGTTGAATTATGTAGTTAGGTTATACCGTTTCCAATTTTCGACTTAACAAAATACGAACAGAATCACGCTCTGTAGGATTTGAACCTACGACATTTAAATATCACAGAAGAGTAGGACGCTAATTTTGATAAAGATGATGGGAAGGAAAGTATAATGAAGTGAAAGTTTTAAAAAAAGTTAGGAAAGGATCTCGGGGGCTGGGTGGGTGGGTGTAGGGGGTGTGTGTAAGGACGAAAAATAAAAAATTAGAGATTATGAAATTATTGCAGGCCATGATCGTGGCCTGCAACAGGGCATTACAGGCACAAGCATTCCAATATTTTTTCTTACAAAATTGCCTTCCTCTCACCTATATATTTAAGTCTAACCTCATTTCATCCGTGACTTTTATTTAGACTCTCTCTCTCTACGCATAAGACATTCAAAGACTCTCACTTCCCTCTACCTATACTCAACTCCCTTACTCACGCAACTCTTGCACACTCTCATTCTTAATATGGTCACGGATCAAGCAGATTGTTAAGCGCACCCAATCCAAGGGGAAAGCCCAAGTTTCAAGCAATGGCAAAAGAGATAAGGCAGCGGATTACAGAGCGCCTTTCCTGATCTTCTCATATGAGGAAGGAAATTACTTTCACTCCCTTAACAATAAGCAAATTATGGTTCCCAAGTATTTTCATTTTGAGACTTTAGATAAACTAGAATTGAGAGATAAGGTTGAAAATTTAGCAGAGAGAATTCAACGGGGTTCAGTTTATTCATTTTCAATATCCAGTTTACGAAGAACTACCCTAAAATTCTTTACATCCCTTTATTTCAAGTCCAATAAACCTAAGGAACTGTGGTTTAGGTTATAGGGACAACCTTATGAGCTTAGTTATGATATTTTGTATGAAATTTATGGTTTCCTCGAATTGTCAATAGTGGATCAGCACGATGATTTTTGTGTCACCCCTACTGGACTGAACTAACTAGGTTAGAGCGCTTCGACACTAAGAATGCACATAATAGGATCATCAAGTGCCACGAACACTTGTTGATGTACAAATTCATGTGTCAAACTGTTTTTGACAAAACAAAAAATAACAAGTGTTCGACGAAGGAACTTTTCCTGTTGTAATGCATGGACCACAACATCCCAATCTTGCACAACCACCCACATCTTTAACGTAATTATTGCTACTCAACGTAAGAGGAGCAATAACTTAGGAATGGATTACTTAGTTTCGGCCATAGCTGATTATTACAGAGTTGAATGTAACAAATTTACGGTCTACCATCTTGAATTCATTAACCATTATCATTTGTGGCAAGCTAAAATCCTAAAGTATCATAATATGGAACTTCGGGATATTATTTCCAAAACACACGTCAAGATCAGGACCATTCAAGCGAGTTCGAGGGCTCAGCAAAAACAAGAAGTTAATTTGACTAGCGAGGAGTTCGAGGAGAAGGACAAAGAAGAAGAAGAAGAATCGAGATGGAAGAAAGTAATGACAACGATGTCTGATCAAACCAAAACACTGACAGATACTTTGGCTGAAAACTCTAGGGTAATAAAGAACATGGCAAAGGAACAAAGGCACCAGAGTCGGGACATTAGAAGTATTCACAGGTGTAGGGAGTGTGTGTAAGGACGAAAAACAAAAAATTAGAAATTATGAAATTATTGCAGGCCACGATAGGGCATTACAGGCACACGCTTTCCAGTATTTTTTCTTACAAAATTGGCTTCCTCTCACCTATATATTTAAGTCTAGCCTCATTTCATCTGTTACTTTTATTTAAACTCTCTCTTTCTACGCATAAGTCATTCAAAGACTCTCACTTCCCTCTACTTACACTCAACTCCCTTACTCTCACAACTCTTGCACACTCTCATTCTTAATGTGGCCACAGATCAAGTAGATTGTTAAACGAACCCAATCCAAGGGGAAAGCCCAAATATTAAGCAACAGTAAAAAAGATAAGGCAGCGGATTACAGAGCACCTTTCCCGATCTTCTCAGATGAGGAAGGTAATTGCTTTCACTCCCTTCGCAATAAGCAAATTATAGTTCCCAAGTATTTTCATTTTGAGACTTTAGATAGACTAGAATTGAGAGACAAGGTCGAAAATTTAGCCGAGAGAATTCAACGGGGTCAGTTTATTCATTTTCAATATCCAGTTTACGAAGAACTACCCTAAAATTCTTTACATCCCTTTATTTCAAGTCCAATAAACCTAAGGAACTGTGGTTTAGGTTATAGGGACAACCTTATGAGCTTAGTTATGATACTTTGTATGAAATTTACGGTTTCCTCAAATTGTCAATAGTGGATCAGCACGATGATTTCTGTGTCACCCCTACTGGACTGAACTAACTAGGTTAGAGCACTTCGACACTAGAAATGCACATCAAGAGCCATGAACACTTGTCGCTGTATAAATTCATGTGTCAAACTGTTTTTGACAAAACAAAAACTAACAATTATTTGATGAAGGAACTTTTCCTGTTGTAGTGCATGAACCACAGCATCCCAATTTTGCACAACTACCCACATCTTTAACGTAAGTATTGCTACTCATCGTAAAAGGAGCATTAACTTAGGAATGGATTACTTAGTTTCGACCATAGCTGATTATTACGGAGTTGAGTGCAATGAATTCACGATCTACCATCCTGAATTCATGAACCATCATCATCTGTGGCGAGCTGAAATCCTAAAGTATCATACTATGGAACTTCGGGATATTATTTCCAAAACACACATCAAGATCAGGACCATTCAAACAAGTTCGAGCGCTCAGCAAAAACAAGAAGAGAATTTGACTAGCGAGGAGTTCGGGGAGAAGGACGAAGACAAAGAAGAAGAATCGAGATGGAAGAAAGTAATGACAACAATGTCTGATCAAACCAAAACACTGACAGATACTTTGGTTGAAAACTCTAGGGCAATAAAGAACATGGCAAAGGAACAAAGGTACCAGATTCGGGACATTAGACGTATTCATAAGTGTAGGGGGTGTGTGTAAGGATGAAAAACTAAAAATTAGAAATTATGAAATTATTGTAGGCCACATTTGTGGCTTGCAACAAGGCATTACAGGCACACGCTTTCTAGTATTTTTTCTTACAAAATTTCCTTCCTCTCACCTATATATTTAAGTCTAACCTCATTTCATCTGTCACTTTTATTTAGACTCTCTCTCTTTATGCATAAGACATTCAAAGACTCTCACTTCCCTCTACCTACACTCAACTCCCTTACTCTTGCAACTCTTGTACACTCTCATTCTTAATGTGGCCACGGATCAAGTAGATTGTTGAGCGCACCCAATCCAAGGGGAAAGCCCAAGTATCAAGCAGCGGCAA
>JAOQMQ010000194.1:17032361-17043875 GCA_027563845.1 Erythroxylum subrotundum
ATGAAAAACGCGTCTGTAAGGGAGAGGTATCCGTACCCTTATAAGGCGTACTTCGTTCCCCTCTCCAACCGATGTGGAATCTCACACTCTCCACCCCCCTTAGAGCCCAGCCCTCTTTTGGGTCTAGCCTAGCTGGCACAACGGTTCGGGTACTAGCTCTGATATCTCTTGTAACATCCCAGATTACCCGCTTACAGATATTGTTCGCTTTGGGTTTTGACCCAGCCAAGCCCTCACAGTTTTGCTTTTCCCAACGCCTTCCCAGGAGGTCACCCATCCTAGTACTACTCTCACCTAAGCACATTTAACCTCGGAGTTCTGATGGGATCCGGTACATTAGGCCATGGAAAACACATCTTTCAGGGTTAGGTTGACACCTAGTATCACCACCCACTCATCTAGATATTGTCCTCTTTTGGCCTAGCCATCAAGGTTTTGTTCCTCCCGCACACTCGCTCAGGAGAACGCGTCTGTAAAAGAGAGGCATCCGTACCCTTATAAGGTGTACTTCGTTTCCCTCTCCAATGCACCATCACAGTAGCATCTCCAAGTACCGACAACCATGTATATTTGGAGAGGGTAGTGATACTAGGTGTCAACCCAACCCTGAAAGACGCGTTTTCCATGGCCTAATGCACCGGATCCCATCAGAACTCCGAGGTCAAATGTTCTTAGGTGAGAGTAGTAGTAGGATGGGTGACCTCCTGGGAAGGCCTCGGAAAAAGCAAAACCGTGAGGGCTTGGCTGGGCCAAGGCTCAAAGCGGACAATATCTGTAAGCGGGTGACCTGGGATGTTACAATCCGTCGAGCTTATTATGTTAAACAAGCTTTGTATGGAAGGCAACCCATGAATTAGGATACATTTCATTGCATTTGATTTCTTTATTTCATTTTATTTTGGTGTTAGTATAACATTTTATTAAGTTTTGATGTGTTTTATGTTAAGATAAAAAGAATCCCGATGTGATTGTTCATGTTTATCATTTTAGGGTTTACATATTAAAGTTTCATAACTTAGAGTAATCAATTTTTAAGGTTTTCCAACTATTTTTCATTATGTACATGGTTATATATACTTACACTGCCTCTGGACACAATCTTGTAAACTTTGAATCTTTTAAAAAATTTCACATATGTTTATAAAGAGCTACATGCCCTTTAACATGCCTATATAGACATACACAGTTAGATACATACCCGTGTAACAGATTGTGTAAGTCTGTGACGAGTTACATGCTAGTGTCTGAGATTTTAAAGAGTCTATGACTTACACGCTTAGCTAAACAGCCATGTAGCAAATCGTATAAGTCCGTGATAGCCTTTAAATTACCCTACTTCTTTCATTCTCTTCATTTTATCTCTCTCTCTCTCTACTCTCTCCAACCCAATTTTAGCATTTTTCTTACCAATTTGCAACACCCAAATAAGTATTTTCAACAATTTCACTTGTCTATGCATGAATAATTAGGTTTTTTGAAATTTTTAGGATTTTCACCCCCAACAAGGCTAGGGCTAGGGTTTTGTGATTTAGTGTAAAATTGCTTGATTTTGTGCTTAAATATGGTTTAATTGTTTAATTTTATCTTTACTCATATGGTTTATTGCTTCAATTTGATGAATTAAACGAAATTTCAATTGGGCACGTGATTTTGCTCACTAATTGTTAAATTGTGGTCATTTATCATGAAATTAGGATTAATTAGTATTTAGGTTAGATGAACCTTATGTTAATACTTTAATATGATTTGATTCTTTTATTAATGCAATTGGTTGTTTGATATATTGTGATCTGATTACACATTATGTTTTAATAACCCAAAAATATTATATCATAATCTAATTTCATACATAGAGAATGAGAAATCCCAATGTGAATAGATCTACCATATTTAGGAGTTAATTCCAATCCTAGAGATAGGATGACATAAATCATCTAGATTAGGGTCAAACCTAATAGAGGGACTCATAAATTGGTAACATAATCCTATAAGAATTAACCTGAGTAATTTGGTTAGAGACCTTAGGATTAGTTGTTAGCATACCATAGGAGTCTTTATGATCCAACACATCATCAAAACAATTGTATGATAAAAGATCAATCTATTAAGGGTTTAAGGGGATTCGAGCCTAGATACTAATTTCTGATAACGATAGCTTTCTAAGTGGGTTCCACTATCTTTGCATTCATTATCATTTCCTATTTCTTGTTTAGTTTTTATTTTCTTTTCATTAAAAATCTAAAGCCAATCCTTAGGCTAGATAATAGAAGGGTAAGTACTAGTATTAATAGTCTTCCTGAGATCGATTCGTACTTGTCAATAATAGCTACAGCTATGCCGTGCACTTGCAGTTTATTACAATATTGACTAACATAAAATAGTCTCAGCCAATAACCAATGATGAAAATAATGAAACCCAAATGACTAGTGATCTTAATTAAAGAAAAAATCAATTCTTTAGCTCCAGTAATATAGACAAGCAATGGAATTCAAGTAAAATCTAGATGACTTACCTTTAAATTGAGAAGTTTCGAACAAGGGGTGTACAAAGAAGATAATTAGAGAAAAACTTGTGATTACAATTTGTCTTAAGAAGGGAGAGAAATTAAGTAAAAAGAGTTTGACATCGGTCATATACATTCCCACAGTAGTCATTTTAGGCTTACCAATAGGAGCATTTCTCATGGGGTCGTAAGCTATAAGCAAAGGAAACATAGTAGGATTTGGAGGAGTTAGAGGATAAGTAGATGAGACTGTTGTAGTTTCATCTATACTAGACTGTTGAACAGGCACATAATAAGGTATGTGTTATATAGCCTGCATAAAGTACACTGGGTATTGTTGCTTAAGTTTTTGATGATGATTTTGATGTTGATGGTGATTTTGCAAAGGATAATAAGTCGGGATAGGGATAGGGATTGGGATTTGGGTTGGGATAGTGGGATGACTGTGAATGTAATAAGGAGAAGTATAAACATATTACGGTATTTGCTATTGTTGTTGGTCTAACTGCAATTGTAAAACATACCCAGCATCCTGAACATGACGTTGAATTTGAACTTAATCATTTGGATATGAGACATTGATCTTACAATCCAGATGGTTAGTTTGAGCCTATTTTACTAATTGCATAAATGATTCTTGTTATATTAGAGGCTTTAAACGATTTATTTCATTGCTATGAATACTATCACTAAGACATTAAAACAAACACAAAGAACCCAAATAAGATTATAATTTTGTGTAAGATAATTCTCAAATTATGATTGTTTATAAGCTAACAAAACTCGAAGTGTCATACAAGTACCTTGAAACTGAATCTAACGTAGGTAAATTGACCATACCACTGCTTACACCATCAGCACCACCACTTAACTTCTGTATATATATATATATATATATATATATATATATATATATATCATGTGTTTTATTTTTTTAGAAAAAAAATGAGTCATTTTAAAGCAGGGATGACACCTTCTGATATGAAATGGGAATGAGTAAGTTGAAAGTGAAGAAGACCCCTTTCAATAACCTACTTATCATCGTTTTTTCCTATCTTCTAAAAACAAAACAAATGAGTAGTTCAAAGATAGGAAGACACCCACCACATAACTTACTTCTGGTCCTTGTCAATCCTAACATCACTCTGTTTTGGTATTTGTTTAATTCTGACGTAAGGTTTCCAATTCAATGTCTCCCTACGAAGTCTAGCTATATATCTATCATTTGTGTCCTCCTTACACTTTAGCTCTCCAAGATATTATTCTAGCCTCTCTTTATTATCTTCACCTATCATAAGAAATTCAAGGTGGGTGGTTTGGTGGATGCGAGTCTCAAGCTCAAGGATGCGAGAGTTGGTAATCTACATAACACAATAACTAATGACGCCAGGAACCACAATGTACACAGTAGTGAAGGTGAAGAAGAAAGGCTTCGAGTTTTTAGTCGTCCTCACTATCCACCTCCATGTCTCACTCTTCTGCCATAATATCGACTTATGTGTTTTAATTTTACTAAATAAAAGTTGGTGGGTAATTTAGTTTTGCTATACATATTCTGGATACTCATTAATAAATAGAAAATTTTATATTTTAAATATGCATCAGTAAAGATCTATAAAAATAAATATGTAACATTAGTAAATACCCTTTAGTAAATAGGTGACTGGAACTATATAAACAAGTTCAGATGTTGTATATATAAGACTTTATTGTCACCATTTTTTAAAATTTGTTGCCTTTTCTTAAATTATCATCGCTTTTAAATATTATTAAAGATAATAATTTAAAAATTGTTGCATTATATTAATTTTTGGCAACACATTTTAAAAATGTTATAAGCATGTTGTTACTTAAAGCTTCTTTTTTTTTTGGAGCCATCATAACATTAGTTCCTAACTACATTATGTTTCTCAATAAAAAGGATTTAGTTATATAGATAAGATATAACTCCAGAAGATTCATAAATAACTCTTTCCTAACTCTATTCAAAGAGTCTAAATAGTTAGTACCATGGAGAAAGTTAATTTGGTTGAATAAAAACATACCAAAAGCTTTGTTCATACCTTAGTTAGCCATTAACTAGAGGCTCAAAACTATGGACAAAATTTGAGGAGAGAACCCAAGTAATATATATTGCCATCTCTATAAACAAATGAATAAGAATTCAGATAATATTCTATTTGGATGTAGCAACTTTAACATCATCTAGAGTTAGATCCTAAGGTTATGCAGACTACATTGTTAAAAAGAAAGTTGGTCTCAAATAATGAATTGGTCCCTATGAGTTAAAATGTTAGAGCAAGAGTGAATCTAAATTTTTAGATTGGCCATGAGCTGTTGTGTCTATAGAATTTGAAGAAAAAAGAACACAAGAGTTTTTCAAAACATCAAAAAGGATATGCAAACATTGCCTTGCCAAAACATCATCAACTATATTAAAGAAGTCATTATTATGAATGGCATTCACTTAGACTGCATTGACAACTTGAAAGTCTGTAGGAACTTGCCACAAATTCTTTATTGCACCACACCTTAGTGCTTATAGCTTCTTTTCAGTCCACCAGAAGAAGCACTTGATAAGCTTGGGTAAGTGGTAATTTGACAATAAATTTAAATATCACATGGACTTCCTTGTTTAAATGATGATTAATATGTTATTTTAGATTATTATTATTCACACATGCAAGTAGTCAACTAGAGTTTTCTTTGGATATATCGGGAAGCAATGGACTTTCCTATGGTTTTTGTCAATTGGATTATAAATGTTATCCAAACCTCCTCCATTTGTATTCTTGTGAATGGCACGCCCACTAAGCTCTTCAAGAACTCAAAAGGAATAAGACAAGGGGACCCTTTTTCCTTTTATCTTTTCACCATCATAATGCATGGCTTTTCTAGATTAATTTTGATGGTTTTGACGCCTAATGGACATTTTACCAATCACCAAAAATGTGCTGAAGTTTAGTTTACCTTTCTTGTATTCCCAAATGATCTCTTGTTATTTAGTGGTGTAGATACATGTTTGATCAATATCATGCATCACACACTCAATTTACATATCTCGTCGGATCTGAGGAATGGTGAGGACTTAAGCATGTGTATAGGGATGAATGTACAACATCCTTCGATTAAATATCTCAAAGTGCTTGTTACCACTTCAAAATTGAAATACGCAAATGATAGGTGTAAATTATATATGATTTGATATATGTTTAAATGTTCTTTTGAGTATTTCTTAGATGATTATCATGTATATAGGCGTAGAATTATGTTATTATTAGTATTTGTTTATGTTCTAAGTGTTTGTGTGGTTTTGAGCATGATTTGGATCTTAATTTTATGTTTCAAGAGGTGTGTGATATGTGTTTGGGTGTATGGAAACAAGAAATTGAAGAAAAGAGAAGATTTGGAAGTATGGAAGTAGGTCACAATCATGACTTGCTTGTCATGATCAAGTCATGATCGTGACAGAGAGCACAGATAACAATTCCAACGAATTTCAGTTTTTCCAGCATGTGACTCTTTTTGCAATTTTAACATTTTGGGGCCATTTTTGGAACCAAATTAAGTGGGTAAACCCTAAAAAAAACCCTAGAAGCCTCAAGAACTATTTAAGAACATAAAAAACTAGAAAAAGACTAGCCTCCATTTGTCCAAATTAACAAAGAACCTAAGGAAGATCAAGGAGAGAAGAGAAGAGAAGCATCTACAGCTGCAGTCTGGCCACTCTAACCCATCCATTCCAAGTTCTTTTATACTTTCTCTTGTTTATTTAATTCCATCTTAATGTATGACTTGGGATTGAGAATGTTGGATATGTTAATGTTGTCTAATTTCATTGTGGGATTTATTTTTGAATCATTTTGTGACTTGATTGCTTTTGATGTCAATGAAATATTTGGCATTGTGATATTTATGGTTTTGCATATTATAATTGTAGCACCCCACTTTTGCAAGACACGTACCCGACATCCTGAGTGATATCCGAGTCCATGTCCCGCGAGGGTGGTGTGCTAACATACTCGTTCAGATACTCAGACATTTAAAACTCACCCAAAATTTGCAATTATTTTTTAGGCTCTAAAGAGTACCCCGTTAGACAAATGGGAGTATACCTACTGCATTCAAATAAGGGATAGAAGTTAGGATCAGTTCGCATTTGCATTTGTTTTCTCATTTTTGTATCCAATTGTATGTTCTGAAATTTATGCAAATTGTATATGTAAATATTTTTTCCAAAGGCTTATCTTCCAAATTACTGAACCGAATTGAATTATTTTGGTGTCAATGGAAACTTAAGACATAGAGGAACACTTTTCTAGAAGAGAGTATGACCAAATTACCTCATTTTCACTTTCTAATTGAACGTGAATAGTAGACCCAAAAGTGTGTTTTGGAAAAATCTGAAGTAAGCCAATGAGAAATGAATTGTGAGTTTAATGGTTTTAGTGAGGCATAAACCTAATTATAAATTACACTTAAGATGAGATTTGATATGGGAATGGTTTTGTGATGAAATTGATGGAAAGATACTCGAGATTATCATGAACATGCATTGTGCATATTTCATTTCATTCATGTGCATTATTAAACACTTATGATTGTACAAATTATGATATATGTGTATGTTGTTTAATATAGAGGAGAAACTTGAATGTCAACCTCCAGACATTGCCGGAACTTCCAGGTATTAGCTTCGGGAGCAATTGGTGAGTAACCTAGACGGTCTCACTTAATTACTTGTTTGCTTAAATTTTATTTTGAGTTATGTTACTCAACAATGACGTTGAATACCGGACCCTGGGTCCGATGAAAATTGTGATCTGAATGTGAATGTGCAAGCATTTGAATGATTGAGACAATGATATGTGAAGCATTTCAATACATGAATGCATGAAAGATAAAAGAAGTTGTCATCGGAGCTGCCAGTGAAAAAGAGCTTAAAGCTCATATTATGATTAGAGCCCCAGGCTCGGTTGTGAATGTACCCGATATCCACTAAGGGATATGGGGCATAATTTCATATAGCTCGGTATCCACTAAGGGATACGAGCTAGTAAAAAGGCCCTCGATCACAACGACAATAATCAATAAAAGGGAGTCTCACGTGCATTACATTTATACTTGATATGTGTACTTTATATGATTGAAATGATTATGATGATTGTTCTGAAAGTGAAATGTGATATTTGGTGAATATGTAAATATGTGAATAAGTTGTTACAAGTATTGATGTGATGCATGAATTGAGTTGACCATCGATGATGGTTACCACATTGAGTTCGCAAAACTCATCCAAAATTGCATGTTGACTTTTTAGGATTGAGAGACGACATTAGCAACTGAGAGACGTACAAACAGTGTAGACTTGTACTTTTGGGAAAAGACGAAATGGCTTAAAGGTCAGTCAGTTGGGATTGGATTGCTTAGATAGATTTTGTATATTTCCTCTCTTAAGTAGCATATTTTTGTTTTAGGTTTGAATCACGTACATACTCCGGATGATGTTGTAAAGGTTACATTGTAAATTTGGTTCTCATAAAATGAAAAGAGGAAATTTTGGGTTTTTAAAATATTGTGATTTTCTTTTGATGACTTTCATAAGAGAACAAGTTATATGATGCCATGTAAATTGAATGTAGTGATTGATTGTAGCGCCATTATCGTAGGATATGTATCGGAATGACCTCCGGGCGTCTTGGTTTGTACTCTACGGTAAAGGGCGCTACAGTAATAATAAATCAAGAGATTAAATCGATAGTCATATGATTAGGTTGGGTAATGAGAGTGAACAACCTAATAGGTCACAAGAATATCAAATCGATAATCATACAAAAAGAAATCTTATATGAGGACCTAATTATCTAATAGATCGCTTAAGAACTAATTGAAGACGTAGGTTGTTTTTATTAATTGAGAGATTTCAAAACTGGAATTTCAGAATTAATTAGGGATTATTAATTAAGGTTAAATGATTTGAGCTTGAAAGAGAATAATTAACCCTTCGAAAATTTAGGATCGATACCAATTGAATCAAAAGTGGTTAAGGTAACAAAATGACGATAGAGTAAATCCTATGTTCTCATAACTGATTAACCTTGTTTTATTGCAATATCTCCTTGGTTAAGTGGTTAGTGCACTATTTGATTTAATTGTGTTAATTTCATAATTTTAATTTCATTCAACTCGCACTTGATTGCTTAATTTTCTAGTTATTTTTATTTTTATTTTCATTTAATTCACAATTTTACAACCTTAGACAAAGTTAAGATTCAATTAGTTTTAGCTAATTCCTGTGGGAACGACACCTCAATTACTACGAGTTATGATCAATATACTTGCATAATATTGAGGTTTTTACGATCCATATACTTACTGAATATTGAGGTTTTTACGATCCATATACTTGCAGAATATTGAGGTTTCCACATTAGATAAAACTTAACAAGTTTTTGGCGTCGTCACCGAGAAATTAGTTTAGAACTTTTTGAATTTCTTTGTTTTAAGAAATTATTACCCTTTCTTATGATTATGATACCCAAAATATTTAAAAAAATTGAAAAGGAGGAATTTTGGGCACAAAGTAAAAGACAAATCAATTTGGACATCACAAGGCAACAATGAAGAATCTAAAAAGTTAAATGTCAAGAAGAAATAGGAAAAAAAAGATGATAAAGGAAATACATCATAGAGAGCAAAGAACCCTTACAGATTTTATCAAGCTAGGATTCAATGCCTATCATCAAGGAATTTCAAAACCACCAATGCAAGAGACACATAATTTGTTTAAAGAGATGACAAACAATAGTTGTCTTTAGATATTAGAACGAAGTAGATAATAGCCAACCTTCCCGAATCCATAAGGAATGATTACGGTAGATTCAGTAACAACATTACAGGCTAAAATCTACAATCTCACGAAGGAATTAAATAACTTGACAACCACCTCGTTCTCTCCATTCAAAGTAATTCAATAAGGATGTTGACTATATGGACGAGGGAGTCATATCATAGTTGATTGCTTCCTAGTGAAAACAAGAATATGGAGCAATTAACTTCATTGAAGCATAATTTGGTCAGGGAAGTGATCATCCTTATTTGAACACATACAATCCAGGGTGGCATAACTACTCAGATTTCTTTTGGTTTAATAATGTAATGACTCAAATGGGAAATCAAAACCTACTAGGATTTTAGGAAGAAGAGTTCAGTTCATGGGATTCTACATTGGATAAGGTCATGGACAAGCTCATAAACATGGAAGAGGCCTAGAAGAGGATGGAAGGGTGATTCGATTAAGTAGCAGAAAATCATGCTTCTTCTAGTCATAACTTAGAGGTTCAATTGGGCTAGCTACCCAATTCATTGTCTATAAGAAGTGTGGGGAGCCTTCCGAGTAATATGGAAGCAGATAAAAGACAAAAATTTAAGGCTATCACACTTAAGAGTGGGAAAGAGCTAGAGAACCAGCAGAAAGACAAGTTGAAACCCACCTTGTAAAAGGCCAAGAGAATAAGAAAAAAGATGAATAAAAGAATGAGGACCCTCCCTATACTCCTCCTCCACCTTACTCACCAAAATACCATTCCTAAAAAGATTTCAGAAGAATGAATTGGATCTACCATTCACAAAGTTCGTGGCAAAGCTAAAGAAATGACAAATTTACTTAACTTTTGTGGAAGTTTTGAAACGCAAGCTCAAGTATGCTAAGTTCCTTAAAGACATATTATCTGACAAGCAAACTTGGGAAGATGACTAGACGGTAGCCATGACAAAAACTTGTAGCTCCTTAATTACTAACCATATGCCCTTAAAGTGGAAAGATCCAAGGAGCTTTAGGATACCCTGTGTAGTTGGTAATTTAGAGATTTTGAAATTTTTATGCGACTTAGGCGTAAGTATAAACCTTAAGCTTTGTTGATTTTTAGGAAACTTGGGTTAAGAGATGTGAAGCCAAAATCTATGCGTATTCATTTGATGGATCAATCAATAAAGAAACTGTTACGATTGGTGGATAATATGCCTATAAAAGTGGACAAGTTTATAATTTATATGGATTTTGTTGTGCTAGACTTTAAAGAGGATCAAAATTGCTTGCTAGTTCTTGGTATACCATTTTTGAACACTAAAAAAGATTCAGTAGATGTCTATGAATACAACCCCATCCTTTTGATTGTAGATAAACAAGTGAAATTTAACATGAATAAGGTATTAAAGAATCCAAAGGAGGGTAGCTCATTCATGAGAACTGTTGAAGTTAAATCTTTAAAGGAGCGAGAGGAAGAAGAACAGATGATAACATATATTGAGTTTTAAGAATTTAAGGAAGTCTCTGTTCAAGAAGCTAATGAAGAAGAGAATGAAAAACATATGATAGCAGAGGTTGAGGTTGAAGAAGATACAAATGTCTCTATTCACGAAGTGGAAGAAAAAGAGGAGACAAAGGTGATTAAGGAAGAAAGAGAACAGTTCATCTTTTTAGAATTCAAACTGTTGGATTCGATAGAAGATTTAGGGAGTTTCATTATTCCTTAATTTTTTGACAGTTTGTTACCAAAAAGGACAGCACTTGTTGGCCCCTGAAATTTTTTTTAAAATTTAAGCATGATTAGATTAATTTGAGGTCTTGATAGGTTAATTTGTATTGGGATTAGTTAGTATGGTAGCATTAATGAATTAGGTGGCATGAGTTGATGTTATTAATGTGTCAGAATTTGGTAAGTGTCATTAAGGGTAAAAAGGGCATGTCACTTAAACCTATAAGAACTAAGGCTTTTCATTAACAGCATAAGAGACTTTCTAGTTTAAATGATGATATAAAAGGGAAAGAATAGAGTTGAGTCTTGCATTTTAAAGAGAAGAAACGAAATTAGAGAGAGGGAAAGAGGAGAGAGGTTGTCGTGGGTGGAGAAGAAGAAGGAGAAAAGGAGAGTTGCTTAGGGCTTTGATTTCTAAGAGTTCAAGGAGGATTTTGGAGTAAGTTCAAAGAGGAAAAACGTGGAGGAAGGTG
>JAOQMQ010000194.1:17056781-17067772 GCA_027563845.1 Erythroxylum subrotundum
TTAAGCATACAAATTTACTCAAAAGTCTCAAATCATCAAAATCACAATCGATTAGTCACTCTTCATTAACTTACTACATTCACTACCTCAATCTTATATAACATTTCAAATTCAAGAATTTTCCTTGTTCTTTACGCATAACTAATCACTAAAAATTTATGTTCTAACTTCCATTACAAGTTCGAGGTCCAACAGGAAGTCAACACCAGGAGCATGGAAGGGAATACATCCAATAATGAAATTTCCCTCATAGGAAGTTTAACGGGAGAGATTGGTCTTTTAGATTCAAATGTGTTGTCAAAACAACTATGATGCCAGATATTGAGGATAGATCACATACAAGTCCTGAGATAATATCTAACCAGCCTATTCCTTGGATTCCAATAACTGCTATTGATCAACCAGGGAATGTAAACCAAAGTTTTAAAATAATCACTCAGAGGAGATCCAATGGAAAGAAGAAGACTCCAAGCATGGAGCCTGCATAATGAAAATCCTCTCTTGTAATATAGGGGGAGCCAATACTCCTACTAGAATTAAAAAGGGAAATGATAGCATACTAAAGTATTTTCCAGCTCTTTGAAGAGTGATCACTAACCACAATGCTCATCCTAGTGACAGATTAGTAATCTTCTATAACTTTACTATGGTTTCTGCCTGTACTACATTCATCTTTAAATAATTGATCAATCTGGAGATATCAGATAAGTATTCTCATCAATCTTTCTGCGTTTCCTTTGTGTATGCATTCAACACTTTTTATTAGAGAGCTTTTATCTGGAGTTAGATCAAGGATCTAGCATCCACCATTACCACACGAGAGATTTTAATTCCATTCTTAAGTTGGAAGAAGCTGAAGGTCATAGTTCTATGGAAATTCCATGTAGAGAGTTTAGGAAGGCTGTTGAAGAAGCTCAACTTGTTAACATTCCAACTAGAGGTAATTATCTAACTTGGAGTAATAAACAACTTGGGGTTAGTTTTATCAAAAAAAAGATCGATCGTAGCCTTGCAAATATACAGTGGATGGTGGAGTTTCCCAATTTATTTTCTACCTATCCTAGTAGCAGTTTATCTGATCACTCACTTGTCATTACTTAAACTTGTGCTTTTAATCCCAAAAAGCCTTTTAGATTCAACCATTTTCTAATTGAGCTAGTAGGTTTTGAAGATGCTATATAAAGGGCACTGAGAGCAAGGTTTATTAGAACAAAGCAATACATTATATTAGAAAATTGAGGCTCATTAAGTTGGAAATTAAGATATTATTCAAAAACAAGATTGGCAATACACACCATCTGTTGAATACAACTAAGTACAATTTAGATCACTTTTAACAATAAGTTTATAACATCATGGATCTACCCAATTGTTGGAAATGGAGAAAGTGGCTCTCTATAATTACTCCAAAGCTCTATGGTTTGATTACTCTCTTATAAAGTAGAGATCAAGACTTTAGTGGATAAAAAATGGGGATAGAAAAACTGTCTTTCACAGATCTATCATTGCTAGGAAGGTTGTTAATAAAATTGCCTCACTTGAGCTTGATGATGTTCAAATGAATTCCTAAGATGAGTCGCTAGAAGGGGGTTTTAACTACTTCTTTGACTTGATGAACAAACCATTTGGTGCTCACTCATCTATTCCTCTTCTTTAGTAACATTTACAAAGTGGTTTATCTTCTCAAGAGGCAGATCTTCTTATCCAACCTGTTACTATTAAGGAGATTGAAGAATCACTGAAATCCCTACACCTTAACAAAGCCCTTATTCTTAATGAATTCAATGTGAATTTCTTTGTAAAGACTTAGCCACTCACAAGAAACACGGTGATTGAAGCAACCCTGGAATTTTTCAACAATGGTTCCCTTTTGACTGTTTATAATAAAGCATTTATCATTTATTCCCAAGTGTGGGGAACCCAAACACTTCTTTGAATTTTGATCCATTTCATACTACAATTCTATTTATAAGTTGATCTCTAAGATATTAGTTCACAGGCTCATAAAGGTACTTCCTAATCATATTGGAGACTTACAAGGTGCCTATATTCTAGGTAGATCAATTGGGGATAATGTATCAATTCTACAAGAACTGATCAGATCATATTCCAAGAGAAAAGGGAGAGCCAATTGTTGCATTAAAATTGGCCTCAAAAAGGCATATAACAGTGTGGATTAGGAGTCATAAAAAACATTCTAACTGCTATGAATTTTCCATATTTATTTATACAATGGATTTCTAATTCATTTCTTCATCTTGGTTCAGTTTCCTAATCAATGGTCAGCCTTCAAACGCCTGTAGAAGTTCCAAAGGGATTAGACAAGGTGATCCCATATCACCATATCTATTTGGATTGGTAATACCCTCAGTATCTAGAAAGTGGTGAAAGGTACCAAGGGATTTAAATTTCAGTCTAAATGTAGAAGGTTTGAACTAACTCATTTGTGCTATTCTAATGGTCTCATTTGTCTATCTAAAGATAATCCTACTTCTATGTCAGTGCTTATAAAAGGCCTTAAGATGTTTAGTAGGATGTCTGGACTTACTATTAATTCCTCCAAAAGTAGTTTATTCTTATCCTTTAAAGCCTCTAATCTAGAATTCACTCTATCCACCATTACTAGTTTCACTATGCAACGACTGAGTTTTATGTATCTTGATATTCCAATGACAGATGTGACGATGGGCTTTAAGGATTATGCTTATGTAATTGATAAAATAAATTTCAGAATTGCATTTTCGAGCTCTAGAAATCTCTAATTATAATAATTTTCACATGTATGCACTATATATATATATATATATATATATATATATATATTTGGATCATAAATATGAAATATTTAAATTTTGAAAATATTTAAATTATGTTAAACTAATATATTTAGTTATTTAATCTATAATTACTTTGTATAAGTCTAATTACATTAAAAATTATCTAATACATTTTTATTTAAATATTTATTGTTTATTAAATAAATTTTAGACAATTATATCATATTTCTTTTTATATATAGGTAGTTATTATTTTAAATAGGAGAAATTTTAAGTTTAGTCAATTTAGTCTTATAATTTTTTTAAAATTAAAATTCTGATCAATATTTAACTAGTATTTTAATTATTGGTCAATACCAATCGATACCAGTGTTCGTACGAGACTTTTTTTGTTTACTACCGATTTTTTGATGACATAGTATTCAAAATAATGTGAAAGACTTGTAATAAGCTTTAACGAAGCACAATTTGAATGCATTCATGAACATGGGCAATCACTTTTGAGAATAAGAGATAATTAGAGACGATTCTCGATGATGGGTGAAAGTATGTGATGAGTGTGCGTTAGTTGAAACTCCTAACGATGTGCAAGAACCACACATGGATGAATGATTGGAACAAAAAACTAGCATTAATTGAGTGTGAGCGGAGGCGTCTAACTGGATATAAGATCCTTCTTAAAAATTTGAAAAGATGTAGTATTGCAAAAATATGGTTCTATTGCAGTTGCTTTGAACTATATCTGTGGTTGCTTGATAAAGCAACTGTATCAGCAATTTATTAATTTTCTAACACAACCGAAAATAGAAAAATTAAATGTGAAATAAACAAATCAACACTCGAGAATTAGTAACGCAATTCAGCACATCTTGCCTACGTCTGCGGGTCACTTTCACCAAAGAACAACAATAGTTTTCCTCAAGGCATTACAGAATCGCCTCACCTTACCCTTGACACTATCCCTCGTTCTTACAACCCGTGAAAGAAATCACACCTAATAACATGGCCACTACGTGCTATCCTCAACAGAGGATTTTCTCAACAATGTTTGATAATAAAAAGAAGAAAATAAACAACTTAAGTGATTAAAACAATAAAGGACGTAAGTAAAGACACTTGAGATAAGAACAACTCCCTTAAAAATTCAGCTTCTTCAACTAAAGATCATAAAGTTGTCTATTAAGAAATCTGTTATGAGCCTTCGATAATATCACTGAGATATCCCATGCACAACAGCCATGAAAACTCAACGATACAATAAACATTTCATCATCGAAACGTTAAACCAATGGAGCTATAAAACATATGAAAACTACTGGAGATTTTCTCCACAAAACAACAACGAAGATAGCCTAGAAAATCGTGCAACCTAGGGGAAAACGTAGCTCACACAAGTTTGGATTGAATACCCATAAAAGCAAAAGATAACCCCAAATCTCCCAAAATTACAACTGCCAAGTCACCATATACTAGTTGTTTTTCCACACAACAACAACACACAATAAGCTTAGAAAATAATGTAAAACCTAGTAAAACCATAGCTGTAAAATAGTTAACAGAATCTCCAAAAATCCAACTACCTTAGATAGCCATTGTCACCAAAATAGGTTCTTAAGAAGAGTCCAAAAATCACTAAAACTATAAATCTTATCTTAGTCAAGATATGGTGATTTAATTCCAATTAAATCCTATCATGATTAGCATTTTTTAATCCTAAATAAAGCTCATCTTCAAAGAGTCCCACATAAGGTAGAATATTCATCATAATAATACTCCTCAAATAATCAAAGATGTCTAATTATAAATAATGCCCAAAATGTCATAACACATAGCATAACAATCTCCCCCTTTTTGGCATTATTTGTCACATATCGAAACTCCCCTTTAAGAAGATAATTGGACACATATCATCAAGTACACATAACATATAGAAACTCCCTCTTAATTGAACACTAAGTTTCAAATAACTTTCAAATGACATTAATTTCAAATAACATAAGTTTTCCAAGTTCACATAAGTAATTTTTAATAATCCCTAATAAACAAAATAGCCAACAATCATCCAAGTTCTCCAAGTAAACAAAACAGCCATATCCAATAATCATCCATTCTCCCCCTTAGGATAAAAAGATGCTAAAAGGTAAGAATAAGAATCACAGAGATAACTTAAAATCTCCCCCTGAATTGAATACTCATTAACAAAGTACAAATATCATATGAAAATAAACAATCTTATATCTCCCCCTTAGGACAAAATAATGTCAAAACAAAGAATGCCTTCAATGTCATCAATCTTAGCGAATAAAGAGGCATAACAATTAGTAGTAGGTGTAGCGGAAAAATCATAAGCACGTTAAGATGACAATTTACCACCAGTCAAAACACTAACCAATATATCATTACTTACATCAAAGTCATTTGCATATAACTGATTAAATTTATAAATCCCAAAAATGCATTCAACAAATCATAATCAAACTTAATCGATCTCTCCTTCATATAAACCATATGAAAGTGTAAAGCTGTATCATCTGACACTCCCTTGTCCACATCACGATAAAATTCTCACACCAACTCAACATCAAAATGTTGTGGCAATAAAGAATCATGCAACAAATTCTTCTGAGTCAATAGAGCATCCAAATCATATTGTTTATATTTAGATAAATTTATAGAATGATCATAAGCAAACCCGATTGAAGCAAGAGTATCCCATCGTTATTGCTTGCCAAAGAGATGAAGTGGTTGACGATGATTAGAACAAAAAGTGTTATTAAGGTATTATCTCTAAGGAGAGAATCACCTCAACTGAGAATACACTTTTCTAGATTCTCTTAAAGAAGCTTCATAATCAATTATCAAGGTTTATATACTTTAAAGCCAAATACTCTTGAAACGTAGCTCTGTGTTTATTTCTGCGGCTTAAGATGACCATACATCATTAAAAATAGGTGAGAGATCATTTTGTCAAATTACGCTCCATCAATGTTGCTTTGATATTTTGATTAAAGGTAGTATTTATGATCACATCTTAGGCAGTAAACGTTGACAATGCTTGAACGTGGGATATCTGACTAACTTATGGGAAGACATGACTGTCCACAATAGTAAACCCTCGGGCATCTCCCAAAGTCATATTTTTTGTACTTTTCAAGCATAGTTGCCATTCGTTTGCTAGTCAGTATGTATCGGACATGAATTAGACTATAAAACATCTCAACAACTGATTAAACTAATTCATTATGTTCCTCATTAGAAACACTCATAGAATAACTAGCTAACAACGGATGTTTTCCTTTCTTGATTTCATTGAAAAACCAAAAGTGTATGACTAAATCAAAATTTAATATCTCAGGTCTCTATAACATAAAATAGCAAATGCTCCTTCCTTACTAAGGTTTCCCAAAGCAAGCTATAAATTGAAAAAAAAATGAACAATATATGACTGCAAGGGTTGTGCAAGAAGAACAGAGGATCTTTTCCACTTCTAAATGACAAAACTTGGTCCACTTAATAGCAACGAAAAGTACCAATAACCACTCAACAACATGATCAACAACACAACTTTCATCCAATTTATATGGTCATTCAAGTTTTTCAACTTCATCCCACTAGTCTCAAACAAATTCTTAGAGAAAGCATATTGCCCAAACTCATACAACCCATGATATAGAGAAAAACCAAGATAAAACTTGAAAAACTCAAATCATAAAAAACCTAAATCTTCATATAGGTCTCCAACCAAACATCAACATTTTCTTGACATATTTTGTAAATCAAAATCCAAAAGTAAAATTCTCAAATCATTAAACAGAGCCTTATTTTCCCATCAAATATATTATTCAACAACTAAAGAAAAGTCAAACACACATCAAGCAGCTGAACCTTAGAAAACCCATAAAAACTAAAAAAGCCTAGATGTTAACTCCTTCGAACCTCCCTTTTTTGTTTTTTTAATAAACAAGATCAATATACTTCAAAAGTCCTTGTGCCCCTTGAAGAAATTCAAACTTAAACTTATTCCTCATCACTTTAACTTTGTCATCAGATGTCTTTTTGGTTTCTTCCTCCGAAGCAACCAACTGGTCCTTTGTTTTGACAGTTTGTTTTCCAGCAGCAATTAATTGTGGATTTGGACAGTTTCTAGTATTAACTCCCTTATATGTCTGTTCTGATGTGTGAGACTGCAATATGTAGCAATTATTCGCCAATCTTCTGCCACTTACTAAGCACTCTCCTTATTCATTCAACTCCTTGCAGCCATCATTAGTAAATTTAACCAACAATCAATCATCATAAATTTGACTAACTTACCAAGTTAGCTTTTAACCTATCAACGTGAAGCGCATTCTTGAAGTGTGGCAATCCATCCATGCATAGACCTCTTCCAATAATTGTGGCCTTCTTTCCATCTCCAAAAGTAACGTGGCCATCCATACAACTTTGATAATCCATTAAGTGGCTTCTTTCACCTGTCATATGACGTGAACACCCACTATCAAAATACCATCTATTGTGCAAAGTGTCATGCATTGATTTAAGAGCCACAAGTGCTTGCGGTTTGTTCTTTTTAACCCAAATCTCCTTTGGTGGCTTCTTCTGCTGAAAGTTCTTCCAAAAACGTTTGAATTTTCTGTTTTGAGCATTATGGAATAACATTTGCTGCAGGTTATAACAATTTGACCTTATGTGACCCTTTACACCTTAAAAGTGACATATGGGCATAAACTTTTTGCTTCTTTTTGGTATTTCTCCTTGCTTGCTTGATCTTGCTTCTTTGACAAATCTAACTTCACCAATTTTCTCATTATTCAACTTGGAATATTCACCTTTATAACTGACACCTTAAAAGCCCCTTTGTTTTTACCAATTTCTAGTAATTGATCTAACTTCTCGATACCACCATGCAACATTCTTATTTCTTTTTCAATATTGACCAACTTTAGCTTTATTTCATTAGGTTCATCTGTTGTTGACAACAACTTCATCTCTAAATCATGAATGACGTCATTTATGGCTTCATTTTCCCTCTTTAGCTTCTCATTTAGGTTACAGGTTTTCATCAGAGTTGCCTCCTAAATCATTCACGGATTTAGTAAATTCAGCTTGCAAAGCTAACCCTTTGTTCTTCTCAGGCTTATCTCTTAACAAGTTCATCTCAAAGTTCGTGAGAATCTTAATTACCTTATCCAAAGATAACTCATTAATATCATGGGCTTCTTCAATGGTTGCAATTTTCGGTATGAATCTGGGAGGCAATGATCTCAATGTTTTCTTGACAAGTTTTAGATTTGAATACTTCTTCCCAAACTGATGTGCTTGATTGACAATATCACACAACCACTTATGAAAGTGTCCAATAGTTTCACTATCCTCCAACTTAAGCTCTTCAAATCTAGTAGCTAACAATTAAAGTTTTGAAACTATCATCAATTTTTGATCCCTCATATATTGTTTGTAGTGTATCCCATGCTTCTTTTGCTGATTCACATGCTAAAATCATGGCAAAGTGACCTTCATCAACTGCACTGAAGATGGCATACATAGCTTGAGAATTTCCACTCAGATGATTCTTTAACCCTTGTCCACTCAGATGAATCTTTAAACACTGGTTCTCCCTTTTCATTGATCACTACTGGATGTGTCCAGCCATTTAAAACTGAATTCCATGTTTTTGTTCCTTGTGCCTAAATGAATACTCTCATATGTGATTTTCACTAAAGATAATTGGAACCACCTAGCAACGGAGGCCTGGTGATTGATGCCCTTTCTCTTGTAGCCATAATTGTGAATCACAAATCTACACCAATTTGATGTACCAAGTTCTGAGTCGATGACACGCTTTGATACCAATTGAAAATCCAAAAGGATATAGTTTCGCAAAAACTTGGTTCTACCGCAGTTGCTTTGAACTATATCTGTGGTTACTTGATATAAAGTAATTGTAATTAATTTTCTAGCACAAACGAGATTTAGAAAAATTAAATGTAAAATAAACAAATCAACACCCGAGATTTAGTAATGTAGTTCGACACACCTTGCCTATGTCTGCGGTTCCCTCACCTAGCTTAATCATTTTCACCAAAGAACAACACTAGCTTTACTCAAGGCATTACAGAGCTGACTCATCCTACCCATGACACTATCTCTTGTTCTCACAACTCTAAAAGTAAATCAGACTCAATAACAAAACCACCTCATGCTAACCTTAACAGAGGATTTTCTCAACAATGTTCAACAATAAAAAGAAGAAAAAAAATAATTCAAGTGAATGAAACAATAAATGACACAAACAAAGACACTTAAGATAAGAACAACAACTCCCATAAAAATTCAGCTTCTTCAACAAAAGTTTGGAAAGTTGTCCATCAAGAAATCTGCTATAATCCTTCAATAATGTCACTAAGTTATCCCATGCGCAGCAGCCACAAAAACTCAACGAAACAATAAATGTTTCATCACCAAAACGTTAAACTAATAGAGCTGCAAAACATACGAAAACTACTGGAGATTTTCGCCATAAAACAACAACGAAGACAGCAAAGAAAATCATACAGCCTAGGGGAAAAATGCAGCTTATAGATTTGGATGGAATAGTTGTAAAATCAGCTGCAAAAGATAACCTCAGATCTCCCAAAATTACAGCTACCAATTCACCATATACTAGTTGTTTTTCCACACGACAACAACACATAATAAGCCAAGAAAATCATGTAAAACCCAACAAAACCACTGCTGTAAAATAGTCAGTAGAATCTCAGAACATCCAGCAACTTTAGATAGCCATTATCCCCAAAATAGGCTATTAAGAAGAGTCTAAAAATCACCAAAAACTTACATCTTATCTTAGTCAAGATATGTTGATTTCATTCCAATTAAATCCTATCATGACTAGGATTTTTATTCCCAAATGAAACTCATCTTCAAAGAGTCCCACATAAGGTAGAATATTCATCATAATAATATTCCTCAAATAATCAAAGATGTCCAATTACAAATAATGCCTAAAATGTCGTAACACATAGCTTAACACTTCTGATAGGAAAAATTGGATTTTAAAAAAATTGAGTCACAATATTAATGAACTTAGTTATGGGACAATGAGGTTGCATTGTATACATGCTTAATTAATCATGTGAAAGGTTACTCACGATGGCTTAAGAAAGGCTCGTAAAAACACTAAATATTCTTAAGAGGTCATAACATGATAAGAGGATAGAGGAAGTGAGTATGAAAAGTGGAATACATTTTAATAATATGAAAAATGAGGTTGATAATGTGGTGAAAATAAAAACTCCCTATAAGACTATGCTTTTCATGAACTTAGTGAAAATGTAGATAAAAAGTCATATTTTTCCATTAATTTAATAGTGAAAATGTAGATAAAAAGTCATATTTTTCCATTAATGTAATGGACTTAGTGAAAAAAGTGGTTGTTAACTTTACCTGAGCAGGTTTTTTATAAACCTATATAAAGATAATTTATATATCTCATTTTAGGGAATGTAAACACAACGTACTTAATTTCAAATTTATTCACAAAGAAATAACTTTATCAGTAACTTCGTGAACAAGTTCTTTGTAAAGGTTTTCTATACGAAATTTGTACAAAGTCTTTGCATTGTTATTGTAAATAGTGCAACAAAAGTTAGATATTTTGCTGTTTTCTCATGTCCCTTTTCATTATTGAATTGAATTTTTTATGAGAAAATTGAAATGAATATAATTGTATTCTAGTTTGCTAAGAACACCCAATGAACAAGATGTACTTATCTTCTATGCAATCGTTTATGATCACATGAAAAAGACAGAATTAAGTATCGACAAGACCGAGAATTGATTATCGTATAATGGCTTTGTCCAAGATATTTATTAAAAAATAAAAATTTCTACACCTTGAAAATACTCATGACACTTAGGGGCGGTTGACTAGCACCAGACAATGTCAATAGGAATGAGAATGAATATAGTGAGAAATGAGAATGGATATTATCATTATAATTATGATGGTTAGTTAAGAGGAAGGAATGATTACCATTACTATTGATAATGGTTGGTTTGTAAAAAATATTGAAATTAATTAGTAATGATATTTTAATTAATTAATAACAATATTTTAGTTAATGAATGAATTATATTTTAATTAATTATATTGCAATTAATTAATTAATAACAATATTTTAATTAATGAATAATTATATTTTAATTAGTTAT
>JAOQMQ010000194.1:17070661-17084427 GCA_027563845.1 Erythroxylum subrotundum
TTTTAAGTTTTATTTAATTTATAATTATTATTAGTAATAAAATATTTATTATTATTTTAAAAACTTTGAAAAAAAAGCGGGGGAAGGAGAGGTGGGAGGGTATTTGATCGATATTTTGAATATCGGTCAGTATTTTTTAAAATTTCCAGTACCGGCTGGTATTTGACCGGTATTTTGAATACCGACCGATATTTTTGATCGGTACTACCTACACTTATACCGGTACCGGTTTCCGGCCGGAACGGAACGTATCGGTCGGTACTGGTCGGTACGGTACGAAATACAAAACACTGTATGTATGTTATTTTGGAGAAAAATGATTGACATACATATCATACAAGATAATTCAAAATAAAAACACCTAAATAAATGATTAATTGTTAATCAACTATTAAACAGATGATAGATTAGAAATATGGTGGCTTTTTTTATTTTATAGATAATTGTGAAAATAATCAAAGTTTATATTTAGAAGATTTCTTCAAATACATTAAAATTGTGTGATTTAGAAAAATGATTATTGTTTTTAAAAATTATGTTATAGAATTTACTAGAGGTGAAAACTTTAATGGCAATAATTTGGAAGAGCAAAAAGCTCTTGTATCATTACATGAAATCACGATAATCTTTAAAGACACTATGACTCACAGGAAAATGATGAGGCATGTGGTACTCTTTAACTTATACAACATATATAATGATGTTATGCTAAAGATATAACCATGTCAATAACATATGGTCTGCGATGCTAACATGTTAACATGTTGTTGTTGCATTCTACTGACCATATTATGATACAATAATATCAACAATAATCTCTAATGAGATTCTGGCTAAAACACATGGTTTGGGAAGATATAGTAATAATCAACTTTACCCCTACCTAATAGACGTTATTTTCAATAAACTCACATGTAATATAAAATATAGATAATACAAAAATATAAATGAATATGTATAAATAAAAATATACAAATACGTAATGAAATATAAAATCCCGTACGTATAAAACATGATAAAGATTAACAATAAAAGATAAAATAATTAAATAAATACACAAACCAGAAAAAAAGTACAAGAGTAACTTAAACTAGCCATGTTAAGAAAGTAATTAAGCTAAGTAAGAAACTAACAAAGCTAACTAACTAGAAGGTAAGTACTACGTATTCAACTAAAAAAAAGACTAACAAAAATTGAAGGAAATAGTCTAAAATACTTAGGAGAATGAGAAAGACCTCTTTAAGAGAGATCCTTTATTTATATTCTAGTACACTAAAGTTTTCTATTACCCGTTATGTTTTCCGTAAGTTCTATCAGAGTCATATCATTCTTGATCACTTTTCCTCAGTTCTTCTTAGGCTTTCCTTTTTTTTTGTTATAATCTCTAAGTACTATTTTCTCATATTTTCTCACTAGAGTGTCAGATTGTCTCCTTTTAACATATCTGAATCATCTAAGCCTCGTCTCTCTCAAATTTTCATTAATACTAGCTACTTTTAATTTTTCTTTTACCATTACATTCTTAACCTTATTTCTTCTAAAATAAATCATAAATAAGAATATAAGATAGGAGAATTCAATGTTGAGGCATGTGAAGCTAATATCAAACATAATGAATCGAGCAATATTAGTCATTCAGTGTAAGTTATTACACATTCTTGCCTCCACGTTAGGAGCATATGAAAATACACTTAAGCTATAATATGAATATCAAGATGATATTAGATGCTATAAGGCACCTATCAATAAATATCTTGAGGCTTTTAAGCTATATATTAAGGCATAAATGGCTAAGTTATGCTCACAAAGAGTTAAAAACTAAGAAGAGGAAGCACTATGATAAATCTAAGTGAAAAGTGGATAGAAAGCCTTCCACAATTCTTAGTATTCTAAGAAGAACTAAGGCAAACTAAAATGGGAAAAAGGTCCTCCCACAGAGAAAAAAAGTCTTGGTTATGTAATATTTTAGTTAGACTTTGATTCAATATTAATTTTCACTATGTTGGAAAGGACATTTTTCTTGGAATTATAATAGTCATAGTTTTATGTTGGATGGATTTGCGGTATTAGATGTTTATTAAACAAATAAAATTAATTTTCTTTTTATAACATCATTTAGTTCTTAAAATATCTATGCCAATTTGTAGTATGCTATACTTGATCATATTATATAAAATCAAATAAATCTATTGGTTAAGCATATTTTGTTTAAAGGACCTACATAAAGTAAAATAATCTACTTGTAAACATTATTTAGATAAAAAATAACATAAAAAACCTTGAGCATAGGAAAAAGAGCTGCTAAGCTATTGCAAGTAATTCATTATGATATTTGTGGCTAAAAGACCATAGCCTAAAAGTACTTATTTCATCAATAATTATACTCACTATAGTTATATTTATTTTATTTCTCAAAATTTGAAACATTATGTTGTTTTAAAAAGTAAATGACTTTAGTTGATTATCAATAAGATAAAGCTAATAAAAATTTTAATAACTAATCAAGTTTAAGAAGAGTTATTTGATCAATTCAAGAGGTCATATGATGAAAATTGAATGGAGAGCTGATGACTATCATATGAATCCACCAACACGATGGTGGTGCAAAGAGGAGAATATAACTCTTCTCATAGTTAGGTATATAATGGAATAGGAAAATTTTGCCTATCACTTATTAAGGTTATGTGTCATTGATGATCAAATATGTACTTGATAAGGTGCTTGGACATAACTCAAAGACGTTTGTTAGGTGATGCACTATATGAGTGGTATCAGATTGTAGCTTGGTGTTCAACTTTAAACATGCATGACAAAACAAAGCAATGGTGCCTTTTTATTGCTATGCCATATATAGTAAAATCTATATAGGATGAAAGGAATATAAGAGTATTCAAGGACATGAAGAAACAACATTCAAAGATGCATATGAAGACAGTCAAAGAAATCAAGTTATATTTTGTCATCTTTGAAGACAAAATGTGGATTAGCTTTAGTCTTATGTTAGCATGAGATTAATGACTAGCATGTACACTTATGTTTGATCCTTTATAATACCATCATAGTGGTTTGTTAACCCAGTCATTTGATGGGATGGTTTATGCTTGTAACAATTGTTATTTCCATTCATGGCTTAATCTAACTTACAATTTTTTAAAAAGGAATTCATAAAACAATATGAGATATTAATAGGTAAGAATTCTGATAAACTATATTTGATTTCTTGAGAATGTATTTTTTTTATCTATATTTACGGTCCCAATTATAAGTATGATAATTTAAGTTCCAAAGGAAAGAAGAGTATCTTTAAAAGATAATTTTGAACATTTCAAAGGTATATAGTTAACGGTGAACAAGGTAATAAACAAGTAATCAAATTTATGTTACAAGATATCTTATTCTTAGAGAATGATTTTCAAAGCAAGAAAAGATAGCTAAAAGATTATCTCTATGTGAGAGATTTGAATTAGAATATGATTTTGTAAGACAAAAACAATTAAATGGTATTTATCCAGGTGGGAGCAATTTAAGAGATGATAAATTGGTTTATGATCAATGACAATTGCAACTCAATAGGAGCCCTTTATCACTATCTGATTTGAGTAGGTGCAATATGAATTTAAAAAGATTCATTTCTCAAAATGTCATTACACCTATATTGTGAGCATATTATTCCTTATACAATTTTGAAGGTGAAAGGAATAACCTCTATGGTAATTCCAAAAGAAAATAATAATTAGAAAAATATGAAAAGGTTCCATCTAATCTTGCCAAGGATGAATAAGCTATAGTATTAGAAGAAGAATGAACTTTAATAGTTTGATTTAAGTATAAGACTTGGATAATCTTCCAAAAAGACATGGATATTAAGTGAAAGACTGACGACATTTTTGAAAGATACAAAGCATGTATAATGGCAAAATGATGCACGTAATTGAAGAGATCGATTATGAGAAGAAATTATCATTTGCTGTGAGTTTTACACCAGTTTAATTGATTCTTACCTTAATAATAAGAATGGATCTTGACATATATAAAATGGATGTAAAGATGATAAATGATTAATTAACTATATTTATATACCCATATTTAGTGTGTTTTGCTTGTTATTTAATATTTTAATAGTATTTTTGGTATTTATTATACTTTAAGTGTATTTTTAGGTGCTAATCGCCTTCATACACCAAAAGGAGAAGAAATTGGGAGAAATTAAGACATAAAATGGAAGAATTGAAGAAACGTTAAAGATACATGACCATATATAGGAACCATATAGTCGTGTATGTTGCCCATATAAGCCTCTATAACCCTGTTAAGCTATAATTTAAAGGATGTTTTGAGATACATGGTCACCTACATAGCTATACAAGTGGCCGTGTGCATTCCCAAAAACTTATTTTTGCTATAAAAGGAAATTATGACGGTTAGAGATAAAGAGAAGTGACTATAGTCGGGCTAGACGCCAGAAAAGCAAAGAAGAAGTAGTTTTGAATGAAAAAGGAAGGAAAACACGAAGATTACCTCACGAGACCAATAGTATTTTATTTAATACAATTTTATTGATTGATTTATTGTGATTCAGTTATATCTTTATATTCTTGAACTAATATGTCCGAAATATTGGTCTAATGTTTGATTTCATATGATTGAGATTGATCAATCCTCTCATGTGAATAGATCTACCATAATTGGAAGGAGTTGTATGCAAACCTAGAGGCAGGTCGACATAAATCCTCTAGATTAAGTTTAAACTTAATAGTAAAATTCATTAATTAAGAAATGTAACCTTAGTTTTAATTATAAAGAGATTTTAGTTATTCAACCGAGGGTTAGTTGCTAAGGGTCTTGAGAAAGATATTAACATAAAATAGGAAATTTTACAGTCCAATAATCAATAATTTAATTGCATGATAAAATATTAATATTTAAGATATCTTAGGGGATTCATCAGTTAGGTACTACTTATTTAATATTGTTTAATCGTAGTGCTTTCTTTATATTAGTTCATTATTGTGTTAACTTTAGTTTAGTTTATTTAATTTAATTTTCAATTAAATTCATAACCTAATGTGGCAGTTAGATAATAGAAAATGGTTAATACTAGTACTTATAATCCTTGAGGGATCTATTTGTACTTACTAGTGCTAGTTACCGCTACACCGTGCACTTGCGATTAAAACTTATAATTTTTATAAGCACATAAACAATCAATCAAGTTTTTAGCACCATTTTTAGGGACTATAATATTATGGAAGCCTAGCTTTTATTAATCTAACCATTATTTGTGTTCTTATTTTTATTTTTATTTATTTACTTATTCATTTATGTGTCTATTTATTTATCTTTTAAACTTCCCTATTTTGACTTTGTGTTTGTGACTTATTTTAGAATTTAAGATTCAGATAGAGAGGACAATATTATCATGATAATTATAATATTCATTTTAGAGGCAACATCACAAACTTGGTACAAAAGGCATAGTGACATGTATTTAAAAGCTCAACCGATATCCATGTTGTGTTGTGACATTTGTGGGGTAACCATTACAGTAATCAATTTTAGGTACCAAACTATATGTGGGAGACCTAAAGATCCTCTAACGACATACATACAGACTGATCGAGAGATTGGTTGACACAGAGACAATTTGGATGCTATATTAGTGTTTTTCTTTTCTTTATGTCATTATTTGTGTGTTTTCTTATTTTATTTGTTATTTTATTTTATTTTCCCTATTAATGATGCAATTTTTTATTTTATGCCATTTTATTTTCATGTTCTTTATTTGTTATGTTCTTTTATCTTTTTATCACTTGTCGGGATGGTTGTACATAGTATTAGATGAATGCTTCACCATATTTACAACTTTGTAAATCTTATTATTCAATGAAGTACCAATTCTTACCTTTCTCACTTCTTATGCCTTTGTTGATATTTTATCATCTATGCTTTTATTGTGAACATTGAGGACAATGTACAATTTTAAGTGTAGGGAAGAGGTTTCAAATTTCTTAAGCCTATTGTACTTTTTTATTAATTCTTATTTACTAACTTCTCGATTTAGTTAAATCTGTCCAAACTACTTTAGATTATTAATGATTATTGAATTGAATTAGTATGCAAAAGGATGAAAGTTAGAATAAACTTGCCTTTATAAGTTATTTTTTATTAATCATTGAGATAATGAATTTGAATGAAAAATGCATATTATTTACACATATAAAGAATTTTTGTGAGCTTTTGAGTCTAATAGCAAATACATTGCTATTTTAAGCTCTTCTATTATTGAATGTATGTTATCATACATAGTTAGATGATTCTGGAACTTGCTCTTATTATCCATATTGAGATAACATTTGTTAAATTTGAAGCAATGAAATGATAAAAACATTTATTTTTAACCCCTTGTTTTAGCCTATTATTTTATTATTAACTAGCTATATTTTATCCCTTAGGAGTAACCATTTTTAAGACTTGCCTTTTTATTGATTAAAATCATATTAATATAACCTTATCGTATTTTTCTTGAAAGCCTTTTCATTATTTTTAAGCCTTGAAAGATTTACATTTATTTGATTGCTTGAAACTAGATTATATTTAATAATTAAAAAAGATCCAATATTTGTTTGATTATTAGTACATGGTGAATGCTTAAAAAAAAATGTTTCGAGCATAAAAAATGTAGTGTTAAAGTTATTGTACCAATTAAATTACAGTGTCAAAGACCTATGATGTGAAGAACTAAGTTTTATGTAATTTTGTTTACATAAATTTCCTTTAATGTAATTACCTTTTTTATTATCCCTATAATACTTTTGCCTAAGCCTTAATAAAACCTTGTAACAAAACCTTTTGATCTTTTTTCTAGTTTACTTATAAGTGGTGGAGATATGATTTTATTGAAAGCTTATGGTTAATAATCTTCCTCTGTATTGATTTGAGAGTTCCTACTTTTTTAACCTTAAACATTTTGAGTGCATAGAGTGAATCCTTGGTGAGGGTTTGAAAATTTGTACTTTTGATTTCAAAAAGATTATCTATGTTATTGTTATTGATATTAACTTATGAATGTTGGTTTTAGGATAACTTGAATTTAATTGTATATTAATTTGATTGTTATAACATAATGATTTAGGGTATGGATGGATAGGTTGAGGTTAATAAGGGATGAATGTGTGTATGTTTGATGATTTAGATTTTGATTTGCTTGGGGACAAGCAAAAGCTTAAGTATAGATATGTTTGATAAATAATTAATTGGCTATATTTATATACTCATATTTAGTTTGTTTTGTTTGTTATTTAATAGTTTAATAGTATTTTTGATACTTATTTTACTTTAAGTGTGTTTTTAGGTGCTAATTGCCTTTATAGACTAAAAGGAGAAATTTTCAAGTGAAATCAATGCATAAAATAGAAGAATTGAAGCAAATTTGGAGGTACAAAACCATGTATGGGTTTGGGGACCGTATAAGTTACCGTAAAAACGTGAAGCTTCAAAGATGTTATTTATACCCATATGGAGATACACGCTGATGTATGTTACCCATGTAAGCTTCTTTGACCATGTAAAGTCACGATTTAAAGGGTATTTTGAGATTCAAGGTCACCTATACGGGCATGTAAGTGACCGTATATATTTCAAAAATCCTAGTTTTTGCTATATAAGGAAATTGTGAAGGCTAGAGTTGAAGAGAAGCAACTAGAGTAAGGTTAGACACCAAAAAAGCATATAAGAAGCAGTTCTAAATGAAGGATGAAGGAAAACACGAAGATTAGGTCATAAGATCTGATAGAGAGTAGGCTTTGATCCAAATCTCAAGGAGATTTCATTAGAGATAAAAGGGGATATAGGTTATGAATTATTTTATTTCTATTTGTTCTTCTGAATATTTGATGTTGGACTTGTTTTCTACGTCTAGGTCCTAATTTGTTTAGTGCCTAGGTGCGATGAACCTTAAGTCAGGATGAATAGTATGAGATAATCTTTTATTCAATGCATTTTTATTGATTGATTTATTACGATTCAATTATGCATTTATAGTTTTGAACTATATATCCAAAATATTATTCTAATATTTGATTTCATATGATTGAGAATGAGAAATCCTTTCAAGTGAATAAATCTACCATAGTTGGAAGGAATTGTATGCAAACCTAGAAATAGGTCGGCATAAATTCTCTGGATTATCGTCAAACCTAATAGTAAAATTCATGAATCAAGTAATATAATTTTAGGACTTTTAACTAGAAAGAGATTTCAGTTAATTAATCGAGGGCTAGTTGTTAACAATCTTGAGAAAGATATTATTATAAAATAGGAATATTCATGATCCAATAATCAATAATTTAATTGCATAATAAAATATTAATTTTAAAATATCTTATAGGGATTCATCACCTACGTACTACTTATTTGATATCATTTAATTGTAGTGCTTTCTTTATCCTAGTTCATTATTGTGTTAACTTTAGTTTAGTTTGTTTAATTTTCAATTAAATTCACAACCTGATTTGGCAGTTAGATAATAAGAAAATGTTAATACTAGTACCTACAATCCTTTTAGGATTGACCAATACTTTTTTTTTGAAAATAGGATTGACCAACACTTATCAGTGCTAACTACCGCAACACCATGAACTTGAGGTTAAAACTTATAATTCTTATAAGCATATAAAACAATCAATCAAAGACTATTTTCTTAAATGAAGAACTAGAAGGAATCTATATAAAACACCATTTAGGTTTCATTTAGAAGAACTAAGAGTAATATATGCTCGGATTCTTAAAGTCAATCTATGGTCTAAAACAATCTCGAACTAAGTGGTATATTATATTAGTACTATGATTATGTCATATGATTTTAGTATGATTGAAAAGGACCACTTAGATATGTTAAAAAATTCAACAATAAATGTGTAATTTTATCATTTCATGTGGATCATATGTTTTGGTAGCTAGGGATGTTAAGTAGTTTAATATCATAACAAAGAAATTGGCTATCAAGCATGATCAAAATGAAGAATATGGATAAGGTTACATACATTTTTACGGTTAAGATCACTAGGTAATGTTCAAGTAGAGATTTCTCACCATTATAAGCTGCATATATATTGACAAAATACTTAAACAATTTTGTATACATGATAGTAAAGTGCTTTTGTGACGTCAATTGCTAAAGGTGAGCACCTAAGCAATATATATTATCCACAGATGCTACAAGAACAACAAGAAATAAATATGGTTCTTTATTTCAAAAAAATTAGTAGTCTTATATAGGAATGTCAATTTTGTCCGCCTTGGCCTGGTCTGAGTTGATCAGGCCACGGGGGGAGCACGGGCCGACCCAACCAACCCGTGGCCCGACTGTAACTAGAAAAATGACGTCATTTTTTTATTTTTTAAAAAATATAAGGTGGGCAGGGCAGCCCGTGGTCTAGCCGGGCCATGGGCCAGCCATGGGCAACCCCAGGCCTGACCCGACCCAGTGCATTGACATCCGTAGTCTCAATTACACCACATTGTGTATGAACAAGTATATTAAAAGACTAGAGAGCTCAAATATCAATATCAAATCAAACACATAAAGTGTAAGTATGTCAAGGATATAGTAGTACAAAGAGAAATGAAAATTTCTAGTGACTATCTATAATATTTGTTATCAATGTTGATAGTATACTTATCAAAGAATATTTGATGCAATATATGTTTTATTGAGAATTAAATAACATTTTCTAAAGTAAATTTTAAATGAAAATTCATATTTTGAAATAATAGAAAGCTTAATTTTGAATTAAGTTTTTTTGTTCTAGAATGAAAAATGAGTGTTGAATATGCAGTTCTAGATACTAGAAATATGTTGGACGGATACGAGATGTCATTCCATATGAGTGATCACCTCCATTATTTTGTAGAAATGGAGATGATACAAGTTTTAAGAGAATTATCTAGGTGATAAATGATAGCTTAAGGCTTAGAACACTAGTGTCGATGTAGTGCACGTTGAAGGGTATAAAAAGGTTATTAGTAATGACATAATCTAAAGAAATGATATGTTTTCCTAATCTATCTTAACATGTCGTATGTGAGTTCTGAAGGATGAATTAAATAAATGAATAAGTGAACTCAAATTAGACATTTGGCATGCCTCAACTAGCATCTGTATTAAAAGAGAGTCAATATTGTAGTACATCAATTATACCATATGTGAATTTTTGACTAATGAGGATATATAAGTCATATTCTCAACTTATATTCAGTAATGATCCTTTAAGGTTATGTTAACCTTAATTTAAGTACTATTTTTACTCGGGTTCTAATTTAAGAGAATTGAATTAGTGTTTGCTATCCTAGAATGTTATTATAAAATTTTTAATGATTCAATATATTAGGACATTCTAAAAAAGAGAGTTAGTATAATTTAATGGATTGAAAAATGAGGAAGGTCATTTCAATTCCAAATTTGCATCAAGATGTATTTAAAAGAGCCTACCTTCTATGTAGAAGGTAGTACAAATACAAAATATTTATATGATGAGAATGAGACAATGATTAATGCAATAAATGATCTAAGGTATATCATAGAAAATTCACCTAAGGATCGATTCATTAGTTGAGAAGTCAAAAAGTTCTAATGGATATATGACAATATGCTCCTATCATATTCTAGTTGCATGAGTTATTAGATAAGTATAATGTAAAAATCTTATTAACTAAACTCATCATGTGTAAGTAGGAGATCATAATAAAAGGACACACTTGAAGAGTTTAGAAGTTATGACCATCAGGTATGTATCATCAATTTAAAACATATAAATGGACAAAGAAATAATTTATGTGAGGAAGAAAAGAGTTTTTTAATTAAGAGTCTTAACCAGTGGAATAACAATCAATTCCAAGTAAATGATTTCATTATTTTTTTTTGGAAATTAAGAGAAATTACATTGACCAAAAGTAATACATATAAGTCAAAAAAATCTAGTTCTCTGAAAAAACTACAAGTTAAAACATACTCACAAAGGAATCGGTCAAAAAGGAAAACTTAGAGGCTTCTAATCAATAGGAGATTGCATTTTATATCAAGGGACACATTGAGTCTGGCTGCATTGACTAAGGCATATCATCTGATTTTGAGTAGAAGATTCTTACTTATCACCTCAATTGTACAAGGATTACTTTTGAATAATATGACATTTCTTTACATTATTAGTGTAGCTATATCCAAAGAAGAGATTATTTAAATTTTTGAGGTCACCTTGATAAAGCATATAGTAGTGATCATTCAGTTGGAATTTCAGTTTATCCTTGGTTCTAAGCTTTTCATAAGTAACTAGTCATAGAATGAAAGAACGTGAGGGAACAATATTTGTATCCCATATGAGTTTATACTAGCGAAAAGGACTTATTGGCTCGAGGAAGATGGTTTTACAAGAGGCAAAGGAGAAAGTTTGGGATTTATCAACTTTATAAATAATGACATCCTTCATCAAGTGATTAGGATGATAAGAAGGCTAGTTATTAGTAATTAGATTGCTACTCCTTGAAGAATAAGGCCATGACTTCATCTATGATGTTGGAGGGAATTGCAGTCCTGAGGTTGCTTGCTTCATCAGTTTTCTGTAAAAGCCCTATAGATAGCCAGATGTTAAAAAAATGTCTATTGCTTTACCAGTTCCTATCCTATGTCATATATTAGGCTGAATTGTCTCCCTCAAGTGTATAATTTGTTGAAAAGTCCATGATTGAGCGTCATTAGTTGTGATGGCCTAAATGCTCTGCCTTTTAAGGTAGTAACTATGAATCCATTATACCCATCTATTTTCTTTTTTCTGTATATAGCTTCCACAGTCTTTTGGAGAGTAGAACTTTGCTCATCCTCTTGATAGGAGTAATTGCTAAACCTTATAGATTTTTAGGCTAGCAAATTTGGAACCATTTAATACAAGGAGATTTATTTGGGGAAGAACACCATTCTAGATAAAAATTTCTGATAAGCCTATCGATTTCCTTCGTTATTGCTTTAGGGATAGCTAAGTGTGAGATCCAATATGTGTGTAAGCTAAAGAGGTTAGATATTGCAAGCTGAACTCTTCCTCCATATGATATGACTTATTGCACCAATTATGCAGTCTTTTAGTGATGGAACTAATGAGTGGGGAGCAGTCACTCGTAGTCAGCCTCTTAGTAAATATAGGGACTCCTAAGTATTTGACAGGAGGCTTTGTGATTATCATTCCAATGAAGTTGACATATTTATATAGGTTTGAAGAGATTGTTGCTGAGAAAATAGGAGAAATCTTGTTAGGAGTAAAAGCAAGACCTGAGCATTTTCTGAAGACTTCTAGGCCATCCAGTAGAGTATTGATGGAAGCTTGTTTAACACCATATGACATAAGGAGATCATTAGTAAATGTAAAGAGTGAGAGCTTGAGCTTTCTACTTCTATAGTGATATTTGGAGGGAAACTTGCTTATTTGAAGACTTGTAATCCTTGATAAGACTTCCATGCAGATGGTGAATAGGTTGGGGATAAAGGGTCCCCCTGCCTAATTCCTTTAGCTACTTTAAAGATCAAAGTGGATTCTTCATGAATAATAATTGTATAGGACACTGAGGTTACACAAGCCATAATCCAGATCACAAATTTGCATGGATATCCTAGGCTTGTTAGTGAAGATTTGATGAATTTCCAATTTGTTGAATCAAATGACTTTGTGAAGTCTACTTATAAAGCTAATTTTTAAGGGATTTGTAAGTGTTGTATCCCCTGAAGATCTTTTGTTCTATAAGGATACTATCACTGATTGATCTGGCCTCTACGTATGCTGCCTAACTTGAATTGATGATTTGTCCTAAAGTTTTGTTCAATCTATTAGTCAAGATCTTTGAAATTACCTTGTACAAGACACTGCAGTAAGCTATATTCATTTAGACTAGTGGGATTTTGGCACTTTAGGATTAGGCAAAGTTAGTTATTGTTGAGTTTAGTGAGCATCATACTAGAATGGAAAAATTTCATTACTACATCAATTGTTTTTGGCCTAGCGATGTTCTATATAGCTTGGTAAAATCTAGCATTAAAGTCATTTAGGCCAGGAGATTTATCAGGGTGGATTGAGAAGAGTGTGGCCCTAATTTTCTCAATTGTAACATCTTTGATGAGTTCATTGTGAGAGTGAGGTTGCACTGATCCTGTTAAGGCATTGAGTGTAACATCCTGTTACTTGAATGAAGGTTAAAATGGTGTTTATTAGAGATTAATGTGAAGTTAGGAGGCATAATTCATGCTTATGCATAATGTGACATATACATACATGACACTATTGATCTTGCGCATTACAATTATTTGTACATGCATTCATTGACATTTTTCGGGTATAATTAATTGTAAAAAATACAATTAAAATGTGAATTGTGAATTATTTTGAGCTAAAAAAATTATTTAGAAACTATTAGTATTATTTCAAAATTTTTGGTAAATTTTAGGAAATTTCAAAAAATTTGGAGTACATTTGGACATTAATTGACAAATGGATCAATCATTGTGTGACAAATGGCATAGATTAATTGACAAATGGCAAAATGATTGAGTGACAAATGGTAGCTTATGTAAGGGATAAGTGGCTTACATACATAAGGACATGTGTTGTTATGTAAGGGATAAGTGGCTTACATGCTTAAGGACATGTGTTAAAATAATATGGTGACATCTAGCACCTTAGGTGTAATGTTTCTGCAGCATTGTTTCAACCTAACTCATTCTTCTTTTC
>JAOQMQ010000194.1:17107075-17121576 GCA_027563845.1 Erythroxylum subrotundum
CTCTTCTAAGCCCAAAGCCTTTAAGCCCAATTCATACATTTAACTCATTAACTCAATTTACCTAACTTAATTAAATGCTATCATACTTAATTAATGTTTTATTGTTTTAATTTCATCTAATCATGCTTAACTAACATAATCATGCTTAATTAACATAAAAAAAAATTTCGGGCCTAACATAAATGATAATGTGTTTCTTGACTTAAGTGTTGAATGCCGGACTAAGGTCCGATGACAATGTGAACGAGAATGTGATAGTGGATATGATTGTGTGATATTGAGCACTTTCAATTGATTGAATATATGTGAGGCATTCCATCTCATGAATGCATGAAACATAATGACAGTTGTGACCTGAGTAGCCACCGATCAGAGCTTAAAGCTCAAAGTGTGAAAAAGAGCCTTGATCTTAAAAGTGATTAAGAGCCTAAGGCTCACTATGTATAATGAGCCCTGTATCCCCATCGGATAAGGGACAGTTAGTAATGAGCCTAGTATCCAGTGGATACGGGACAGTTTAGGCACTCAGTCACAACAAAGTAACAAATGAAAAGTGAGTCTCATGTGCACTGCATATGCATGAAATGAATTATTATAATGTGAGGAATGCAAAATGTGGAACGATGAATCAAGTGTATGTGATTTAATATGATTATGAATGAAATGATGTGAATTATGTGAATTATGTGTTATGTGACCGAGTGAGCCATCAGTGATGGTCACTCACTGAGTTCGCAAAACTCACCCAAAATTTGCAAATATTTTTTAGGATTAGAAGAATACCCCGTTAGGCAAACGGGAGTATACCTACTGCATGCAAGTAAAGGATAGAGGTCGGGATCAGTTCGCATCTGGATTGTAATTCTTTATTTTTGTATCGAATAATGTATTCAAAAATTTTTGCACAATGTGTATACAAATGTATTTATGTTGTAATGTAAGTATATTATGACTAAAGTATTTTGTATTTGTAATGGGCCCCAAACGGCTATTAAAATTTTAATGATTGCGTTGCTATGATTGAAAATGTTTATGAAATAAAGTGGGCCCGAATAGATATTGGATTTCAAAAAATGTGTGTATGTTGTTATTTCAAAAAAGAATTTTTACTGAATTTTTGACTGATTGAGTGCTCTAGCATGCCACCCTCGCGGGGCACAGATCCGGACATCGCTGATGATGTCAAGTACGTATCTTGTGGGAGTGGGGTGCTACATAACTGATGTATAAACAGTTGTTCTCTTATGCTAGCTATAATCAGTTCTATAATAGAGGGTATGGTAGTAGACTTCTGTTCAAACCTTCTGTGGTTCCTTTCCTTCCAGATTTCTTAAGTGCAAGTAGCAACTGTGATTAGAGTAACTGCTCTATCAAATTTAGAAACCTATAGATGGGGTAACTCTAGTAGTATATCATAGAGTTTGTTCGAAATTGGATCGGCAGCACTGAGTCTTGAGATTTTTGCCCAAATTTCTTTAGAGAAATTACACTCAAAGAACATATGGTCCCTTGTTTCTTCCTTTAGATTACATAGAATAAACATCTTTAAGGAGGGCAGGAATTGCAGCCTATCCATTGTGCTGAGTCTGTTCAGCATTGCTAACCAGAGAAGAAAGTTGGTTTTAGGTCTAAGAACCTTATTCCATACCGTAGAGTACTACCCCACTCTATTAGTTATCCCATCCTTCAATTTTTTAGCTTCCTTTAACGTTATTTCTGAAATTGGAATCCCTTTCCATAGATAAGTATCCCTTTCTCCGAGACTTATGAACTATGGAATGGACAGAAGTCTAGTTTCTTCAATTGATAGTGACCATCTTCCATTTGTGATTATTTCTGTAAGCTTAGTATTCATAGAAAACCTTACCAGTAGGGTTTTTACCAGCAGTATTCTCCAGATTCTCTTAGTCATAAGTAATCTGTTCTTCATAGTGATTCATTCCAGACTCAATCCCCCCTCTTCTTTTGGTTGACAGATACTCTTCCAGTTGACTTTTGCTTTCCCTTTCTCTCCATTCTTATTCCCCCATATAAACTGCTTCATCATTCTTTCTATGGTTTTGGTAAACCCTTTGAAAAGAAAAAGATAGGGGCACCAGTAAGTTTGCATTGATGAAATATCTGACTTCAAGAGCTGAAGTTTTCCTCCATAGGATAGAGTTCTATTAGTCCAAGAACCCGGTTGCTATAGTTAAAGCATTTGAGAGGTGAGAAGCACTTTTTGATAGCATGAAGTAACTCTTTTGAAGATTAATACTCAACCCCGATATCTCTTTGAAAGAATTGAGAGTGCTCATTAGTAGAGAGACTGAGTGGACATTCGCCTTGCTTAGGAGAATGAGATCATCTGCAAAACATAAGCTAGTTAGTGAAATCTTCTTACATTTTGAATGGTATTTGAAGCCTGGGTCCTTAGAAGAGTTATATTTCAACATTTGAGTGAGAACCTCCATGCAAATTAGGAATAATAAGGTGCCAGAGGATCCCCTTTCCTAAGTCGTTTTTGCCTTTAAACATCTTCGTAGGGCTTCCATTTATCATAATTCCGTAGGATGTAGTAGTAATGCATTTCCTAATCCACCTTAAGAACCTATGAGGGAATTCCATGACCTCTATAGATTGTAGCAAAAAGCTCCAATTCACACTATCAAAAGCTTTATGTAGGTCCACTTTAATAATACAGTTGTGGGGACTTTTCCTTCAGTTATACCCTTTCAATAACTCCTGGACTATAAGAATATTGTCCCTAATATCCTTATTCTTTATAAATGCTCCTTGATTTTCACTAATGAGAGACTGGATAGCCTCCTTCAGCCTGTTTGCCAAGATCTTTGCAATGATCTTATGGAGAAAGTTTGTGCAAGAAATAGGTTTGAATTCATTCCAATAGGATGTATTTGATTTTTTAGGGATTAGACAGAGAAAAGTCTTGTTAACCTCATTTAGCACTACCGCTTTTTGGAAGAACTCATGAACTGCCTCTTTTACTAATCCCCCCACTGGACTCCAAGTTTTTTTATAGAAGAAACCATTCAAAACATCAGGGCCAGGTGCTTTAGAGCCATTCATATCAAACACCACCCTCTCTATTTCTTGATCTATTAAAAGCCTAATTAATAAGGAGACCATATGGTCAGGAATTATTGATGTGACAAACTTCCTAAGGTCCTCTCCTATGTCTGGAGAGGAATCTATTGTGCCTAGAAGTTTCTTGTAAAAAGAGATTGCTTCCTTAGCTAATCCTTCTTGTCTAGCCATAACCACTCCATCTTCAGTTGTAATAGAGTTGATTCTATTTACATTCCTCCTAGCTTGCACTGAGTTAAAGAAGAATTTAGTACATCTGTCCCCATCCTTTAGCCAGTTAACTCTAGATCTCTACTTCTATAGTAAGCTTTGGTTATCCACCAATTTGCAATTATTCCTTTAGAGCTTCCTTTTCAGCCGAAGCTAGTAAAACATCTGTAGGGTTTTCTGCCAATGAAATCTGGACAGCTGATAATTTATCTCTAGTCTTATCAATTTCCTTCGAGAGATTGTGTCCTTTTTTTAGAATTGAGGGATTTCAGTTCTTGCTTGATAGACTTGAGCTTTTATAGGCAAATGTACTGTTTAGTCCCAAAACAGTCATACTCCAACGCCTTCAATATAGCTTCATGAAAGTCTTCCATAGTTGCCAAGAAATTATTAAATCTGAAAGGATGAAGGATGAAGGATTCTTGCAGAATTGAACAAATTGTCAATCCTTATAGGAGTATGGTCAGAAATACTAGGGTCTAGATATTTTACTATATTTCCTGGAAAGAAATTAAGCTAATCTAAATTTACCAAAGCCCTATCCAACTTTTTCCTGATATGCCAAGTAGAACTTTATTTGTTAGACTAATTGAATCTATGGCCTTCAGATTTCAGATTTGTAAGATCCACCTCCTGCATACAATCATACATATCTGAAGAATAATTGTGTAAATTACAATTACCCTCTGCTTCAGATCTGAATAGTGTGGTGTTAAAATCACCACATACTAATCATGGAGAATTTGTCAAGGCCTTTAATCGTCTGATAGAATTCCACAGATCAGTCCTTTGAAATCCAAGTTTAAGACCATATACAAAAGTAGCTAAAACACTAGAGTTTTCCTTCTTGAAGTAGATCTTAGTGTGAATAAATTGCTGATTTGTTTCAAGGGCTTTCACCTCCACTAAATCACTATCATAAGCAATAATAATTCTACCATAGGCATGGCTTTGGTGGTTTGATAATAACTGTCATTTCCTACCCAAACAGCATAGCTTATTCATATTTATTTCCCTAATTTAAGTTTCTAAAAGACAAAAACCCTGAGGTTTCTCCTTCAGGATAAAATCCCTTAAAGCATTAAGCTTGAAAGGGTTATTTATTCCATGTACATTCCATACTATCACAGTCATAGGAAATTGCTCTTACCTTTGGAGCCTTTCCTACTGCTCCTGTTACTATTCCTAGAAGTCACCTGTTCAAAATGCTCCTCTTGAATTCCTCCATTCAGTGGTTTAGCCTTTTGAATGCCTTGTTCATTCCGTTGGGGATTAGAGACTTCTTCTTCTTGATTTGTATCACAATTTTCCAGTCCTTTCACCTCCTTGTCCATTTGAGCATTATTTTGGTCAATCAAAAAAAACATATCTGATCCTCCTTTCCTATCTGAGACTGGACAATTTTTTCCTTGACTGTTTCCCTCAAGTTTAAGAGAAACTTCTTCCAACTGACTTCGTTTAGAAATTTCAGCTACCTGTTCATCCTTCTCATCCTCTTTCTTGCCTTCCGAATCACTCTTTTCTATACCCATCACCTCCCAATAGTCTCCTCTAGTAAATATTTTTCTAGTAGGTTTCCATTCTTTACCTTCAGCTTGAAGCGATGGTTTCCATTGGTATGTAACCATAACTATATCCTCCATAAGAGAATGCTCATTTGCCAACCTTAATATAGGAATGCAGTCCTTCATTTCTTTGGAAATATCCATACTCACACACAATCTGACAAACCTGACCTTTTTCCTCAATGTTGTGTTCTCATTCATGCATATAGGTTTCCCCAAATAACTAGCTAGCATACTCAAGCCTTTAGTAGTCCAATATTCTAGAGGAATGTTGTGAATGTTTACCCATAATGGAATGTTTTTCATTATGATTTTTTCTAGTTCCATTCTCGGTTGCCAACTTTGAAAAAATAGGGGGAGTTGTGAAATGTGCCACGGACCTTCTTCAATTATTTTTTGTGCTTCTTATTTTAAGGAAAGATAATGTTATCCTCCTTAGTGAGCATTACCTCCATTAAACCTCTTCCTTTCCAATTCCTCTGAGCCCAAGCTTGTATCACCAAAAATGCAAGTCTTTTGTCCATGAAAAAGCTAGGGTAGACTCTCATGTTCTAGCTCCTTCCTGTAGAAGTTCTAGGCTAGGAGCCACCATTAGCTTCCTTCAACCTCTACTGTAGGACTAAAAACCAAAGGAGAATCAAAATTATCCCCTACAACTTGTTTCTATGTCTTCCTAGCTCTTATAAAAGAAACTCCTTTTGTTGGATCTGTTTTCATAGGGGGAAACTCTGAAGTTGAGGGTGGCGTGTTTTTAGAGAGGGGTGGAGAGGAAGAATGGGTTGAAGAGGCATTAGAATGGGAGTAGGAGTTCATATGAAGGTTTGCAGTGTTGTGGATCGGTAAAGCAAGGGAGGGAGTAAATGAGGAAAAAGGTGAATTGGTCGAGGGTAAAGGGGGAAATTCATAAGGATTGGGGGGGTGTGGTGTTAGTCATTATAAGAGAAATAAAAAAGAGAAAGCTAGTTTTGGTAAGGTAGCAGAGTTTTAGAAATTTGTGCAGGGAGTGTAGGTTTTTTAACAGTAAAGAAAAGTGGGCGGGAAATGTTTTGTGGTGGCATAGACAACAATGCCCACAGACTAAGAAGAGGTTACAGAAGGAGGAGGAAGAAGGATAGGGGATGGAGTATGGAGGGCTTGTTGGGGGACAAAGGGAAATGGTGAAAAGGAAACAAACAGCTAGAGAAAAATGGAAGATGAGGTGGTAGGGAAGGAAGGAAGCTAGATTGATCTGAATGGTAGGGAGAGTTGGTTAGTAAGAAGGTAGAGTCTCTCTCTCTAACCCATTGATCGATTTATCAAATGAGTATTTGTAGTTAAGAAGAGCAATCTTGGGTCACTTTTTAGGAGGATGAAATCATTTGTTCTACTTTCTATGTTCTTACTTTTTCCATTTCATCTCATCCATACATTTTTTTAGGTCCCATATAAAAGTGTGGATGAGATGGGATAGAACATAGTAAGAGCAGAGTAAATGGAACAGGTAACTCGTTCCAATTTTTAGGTTTGGTTGATTGTAAGGTTTAAATTTCATCTCTTTTTAGTAACTCAATTTTCTTTGTTTTATAATATCTCTTTCTTGTGGCCCAGTGCTTTTAATTAAGGATCGTTTTTTTTTTCTCAAGTTAAGTTTATTGGAATCCATATAACCTCGGTATATTCTTCATATATCTTTTACTTTTAAAAATTATTAATAACTCTTTTTATATTTTTAATTTTATAACACTCATTTCTTCTATCTTCAATTTCTATCAAATATTTTATTAACAAATTCTAAAGCGATGTCATTTTTATTACATGACATTATATATGGTATTACATATTGCATTATACGATGTTGTTTTAGAGTTTATAGTTAACAAAAATTGACAGTAAAGACAAGTGTTATAAAACTAAAACTAAAAAAATTAAAAATATAGAGGTACATTAATAATATACTAAATTATATTGTTAGCCCTCGTTTCTAGAGCCCAACATTGGACATGGGATCATGAAGCTTGAGCGTGGAGGAAGACATAGAATTTGGAAATTTAAAAGAAATAATCCTTCAGAAGCAAACGGGCTTTGCCGCGGCGAACATATGAGAGATATTCTCCTGACCTTTCGGGTTAATTTCGTCGTGGCGACAATTATAACTTCGTCACGGCGAACCTTGGAAATTATCTTCGCTGCAGCAGAGTCGCCGTATGGAGAAGCAGAAAACCTTCGGGTGAATTACACCGCAATGAACTCCTGGCATCACCGCGGCGAAAACCTTTGTAGCAGAACCCATAAACCCAGATCAACCTACCTTATTGAACGCAACCATAAATCCTTTCAACCACCCTCATCAATTTAACTCAAAAACCTAAAGGATATGAACCTAACCACAAACAAGTTCTCAAAATCTTAATCTCATTTCCATAATAGGATACTTTGCGAAAACATGAAAAATCATAGACAAAACCAAACATATATTTCATTAATATCAAAAGTTAAGAGTTTTACAAAGCTTTACTGACATTTCAAGCTACAATACATCAATTGAGTTTGTGAACCAAAATACAAAATACACTTGAACTAGTAAAACTTGAAATGCAGCTAAAGCCTTGAATTCCCAAAATCTAACTTAAAAATACAAAAGTATGCCAAATCGGTGTGATGCCGTAACTCTTGACTATTTGATCTCTAGCTCATCACCTGAATATGGGGAGGAGAATGGGGGTGAGCTTAAAGCTCGTGGGCAACAGTTTTATAATTGGTAACAAGCAAAAACCATTTAAAAACATTCATTTCTATTGAAAGCTCACATTGAATCATGAAACACGTATTTTCCAATTCTCAATTTATCAAACAATTTATAACAACATAAATCATGCATTCGACAAATTTGTCAACACATAAGCACATCAAAATGGTTTGGGAGGTCCACAAATAGAACGAACTAACACATTCCCATATAATGGTCCTGTGTACTCGTGAACAGAACGAACTAATACAATCTCACATAGTGGTTTTGTGTAGTCGTAAACATGAGGGAGTCCTTGAAGGAGCTCCATGCCACTAGCGGGTAGGTGAGAGAAGCCTTTAGTCAAAGTGCACTTGATATACATAATGGACCAAACCAAACCCACATAACATATATTTTATAACTTGTAAACTTGTTTCCAAAAATGGCATTTTTTTTAACTTGCTTTCATAAACATAGTATCTTTTAAATAATCATTTTTCACATTCTTTTCATAATTCATCAACACCAAAATCACATACCAAACACAGAACAACTTCACAGAGCATTCAAAGAGTAATAATTTCACTTTCATAAAATAGTTGAAATCATTTATTTTCCATCATTTGTTAAAAAAAAATATTTGTGGCCTATTACTTAATTATAAAAATGTAACCCACCTTGAATTTTCTTGCTTATAGCTTACTCAAATGTGTCCCTCCTCTTGCTCCTCTTGCCTCACTTGATTTCCTTAAACAATAACCAAAATTCCATTCAATTTGGTTCAATAATCAGAAAGTTACTACTTAAACAATTGCGGACTGTTCTTATACTAAAACAATATTCTATGCTTAACTTCCATCAAAAAATTGAGATTCTTAAAGACTTAATTAAGACTCAATTCCTTCATAAAATTTGTATCCATATGTCTCTAGTTTACACCAAATCAAAAATTAATCCATTTAGACATCTACAAAAAAAGTTATGCTCAAAATACCAAAGTATGTTAGTGTAGGAAAAATTAAGTTTGCCACGGCGAAGTCAGGAGCTCACCGCGGCAAACTTGTCCAGAAACCTACCCCGAAGACATATTTTGTTTCTTTTTCCAGTTTTTAACTTCCCACCTTTCACGTATAACCCATCTTAAACCTAAAGCATCACTTCTACTTCATTTTCAACTTCATTTCAACCCAATATCATTCACAAACTCATTCATGACATATCTTTGATCATTAACCCAAAATGTAAAACATTAACTCATACCATTCGTCAACAACTTCCTACCCATATTCGACCTTGTTTTTCACTTCTAACTATCACTAAATATGCCTCATCCAACAATCAAGAAGGGTTAATGCTTATACTTACTTGAGTTAGCTTCAAATTCTTCAAACTCTTCAAGATCTCCCAAAAACTCTAGCTTTTCTCTTCTTTTCCTCTCTTCCACGACACTCTCTTTTTCTCTCCTCAATTTTTCGTGCTTCTCTCTTCTTACACAAGACAACAATTACTTCTTTCACTTATACCCTAAATGAATGAGCAATGTCTACTATGCCCTTCCATTAAGCCTTAAAGCCTTTTAACCTTAAGTGACTTGCCAATTTTGCCTTTTAGGTTATACACTGTTTACACTTTAATTTAATACTCCAAAAAAAATAATCTATCAAGATCTCAAAAATTAATTTAAATCATGCTTATTCATTAAAAAAAATTCGGGGGCCAACATATATAGAGTCCAATAAATTCCAACTACTCTTGAACCCTTCTTTTTCTTGTACATATTTATATGTTATGAGTCGAATCATTATAAGAACGAGTTGAAAATTCTAACATCTCTTTTCAAACTCATATTATGTTGAACGCATAGTCTTAACATGAAAGTTTCACACCAACTTCCCGCAGGACATTGTTCCTCTAGCCTATATTCAACCAAATAAAGCTACATATTTTTTATGAATTAGAAAATATGAGTCATATAAATAAGATCTCACGAGAATTGAGATGAATATTACTAAATTGAACTTGGTAGGGATAGTTTTTAGATAACATCAATTTTACCTAAGAAACAAATTGATTAATGATTATTTTAAGTTTGGGGAAGTATCTTCTACCTATAAAAGGGAGATATAATGATGTATTTAGAGACCTAATAAATGAAAAGTTAAGTCATAAAGTTGGCTTTGTACCTAATGTAGATATTAAGGCTTGTGAGAAAATAAAGTTCAGTTATTGTTTTATGTATGAACACCTTGACAAGAGGACGTCATTTAAGTTAAGTCAAAGAATGGGATACAAGTATTAAGATGCTAGTAATTAGGGGACCGTATTGAAAATACAAAGATTGTTGTATATATAGAAGAGGGGCATAAAGTACTTAATGAAATTGTGATTAGGAATTTGTTCAATAAAATTGATTCTTAAAGTGTGCCAAGTACAAATTGATTGAATAAGCAAAAAATTGGTTTAGGAAACTATCTATCAAATGTATAGTTACTTGGATTATAAAAATTATTATTGGTACAAAGTATTGGGCCTCCAAAAGTAATGAAATGTTTGAAAAAAACATAAAATGATAGGCTATAATTGACAAAGTTGGCCTAATTGGAGTGATCCTAACTTATGCTCAATTTTACTTTGCAACTATATTGGCTCAAATATGGAAGAAACAAGAAGATTCGTCCCTAATTACAAAGTAGTTTAAAATGTTGTTGAGTATAGCTTGCATGATGAAACTTAAAGTTATGGATGTCATACCTTCTCATTTAAAGGAAAGAAAGGTTCATATCCACAATAAATAAGTCGAATATAAAGTGCTAATGGATGAGAATAGTGTGTTAAGTATGATTGTCATAAAGTTAATTTTTACTGAAGAGATCTTAGGTCTGATTTAATTAGTGAAAACTCAATAGATAATATTTCGAAGTTTTTGAATGATAAAGTCACTAAAATAGTTATCATTGTTCCAAATATGAATGGTAAAATAAAAATAAGGGTAAAAGATATAGTCCTCCCTTGTTGTTTAAGAAACTTTAGAAAATTTCTTTGATTTTTAAAATTATTGAAAACCTCCTTTTAGTTTTAAATTTTCCAAAAACTCATTCTCTTAGATTTTGATTAAAAAATAATGATGAAACACACACAATATGAACATTATACATTGATTAATCAAATATCACTAATATGATAACTCAACTCAGCTCTTAACCTGATTCGAACTAATTAAACTAGCTTTAAATAATAATTTATGTTAATTATAATAAACTATTAATTTTAGTTAAGCTTGATTAGTTCAATTTGAGTTTAAAAATTTGATTAGATTATCATGTTAGTTATATTTAATTGTCCACTTGTAATGCTAATGTTCAGTGAAGTCTGAATGAAGGAATTTTTTTCTAAAAATTCAAAAATCTCAAAGAGATTTTTTCGATAAGTTTAAATAATAAGGAATTTCTCTAAAATTTTTCGAACTACAAGGGTGTTTTATGTCTTTCATCTAAAAAATAAAGTACTAAAGAAAATTTTAAATAGGAAAGAGCATGTTTTTATTCAAATATAAATAAGATAATATTACTCAAATAATATTATCTATGTATATCATCACTTAAGTATTTATAGATTATCTACAAATTAAAAACCTTTTTGAAATAACATATCAGTAAGTTTCCTAACTATTTTAAAAGAATTTTGTATCTTTGTTAGCAATGCATGTTTTAGGTCTTTAAAATGTGATTATCTGCTAAATATCTTTTTATATACAATCAACACATTAATTATATACATGTGTCTAATATATCGTTTTCCCGTGTTCAATCCAAGTAGGACACCTTTTAAAATCATATATGCTAGTTCACTTTTATTTCGTATCATTTAATTCAAAACAAAATTTTGCAGAATATACTATGAGTAACCCAATTAAAATATCCTAACATCTTCCGCTCACACATGATGAGGTCTAAAGAGGCTTTACATTTCTAAATTTCATATAATATACTTATGTTTACATTTTTTTTATTTAGAGAACTTATATAAAGGATGATAAAGATAGTAACTCATGCCATTATTTTAACTTCAAACTTTGAGGACAAAGATTTTTTAAACATAAAGAATTATTACAAAAAAATTAAGCTCAAATATTAAATATAAATGACCCAATTTTTTAAAGTATTTTGCTTTATAGTTGTATTGGTTCACTTGTAGTTGGAATCAATATTAAAGAATCGAATCAAAGTACTGAACTCTAATGTAAAAAGTCTAATAGGTTGAATCTAACTGAATAAGGTTAAATTAAATGTGAAGTAATAATTAAAATATAAATTGTATAAAAGATAATTTTAAAGTATGTAAAAAAGGTGTTAGAGCACATTTATTAATTAATTATATATGATGTATTATCATATAGATATATTAAAATTTTAAATACGATACTTCAAAAGAAAAATAAATTTTTCAATTTTTCAATTTGAAAAAATTAGCCAAAAGTTTAACACTAAAAATTATATTTTTTAATATAATCACTGCATTAAAATCTAATGCATAAATAACATCATTTTCATAATTTCTTAAAGAGAAAATATATAAATTTTAATTTATTATTTATATAACAAATTATATTACAAGATATAGACAAATAATGTAAAAAATATATAAACTTTTAAAGTCTAAAGTAGTTGTTCCTACAAGCATAAATAATTGTTTAGTTAATGTCACAAAATAGATATGGTTAAAGTATTATTCTTCTTCCCTAAGGTCATGTGTTTGAAACCCTCATCTCTTTAAGATTCTGCATTTGTTGTCCTTTCTTTTGGTTAAACTGAATTAATTGATTAATTTTAAGTTCAACCGAAGAGAAGTTATAAAAATAGTGTATTTGACACTCACCTTTCCCTAAGGTTGTGTATATAATGGATTCCTTCTTTAGGTTGAACTAAATTGGTTAGCTAATTCTTAATTAAATCAAAGAGAGACTACAAAGTTAATAGGTTATTTTAGGATAAATTATATTTTAAATCTCAACTTTTACTTGATTTTGTAATATTATTCATAACTACTAAAAATATCGATCAAAACTTCAAACTTCTAATTTTTTACAAAAATAGTCCACCATTAGATTGGTCTATTTACCTGTCATTACACACTTGACAATAAAAATAATATAATTTTTAAATTTTTAAAAATAAAATTCTTATTCCATTTAAAGCTGAAAGCCTAAAACTATCTTCACTTTTTTAGAAAGCAGCAACTCACTCCACTTTATAGACACCACCTTAAAATTTTAACTTTGCTCTTACTGTCTCAATCTCTACCTTACTCTATTTAACAAATTTCCATCCTCTAGGTCTCACCACATTTGCAAAATTATTAAAGCCTGCATGTTTGGCTTTTCCACGCACCCTATTATTATGAAGTTGGTGAATGTGACTCCCTTAAAAATGATGAATTAAGCATTGACACAATGTATAAGCCTATAAGTGCCATAAACTCAGACTCCTAATTATTCCTCTCCATAATGATGATCATTTCTTGAGCTTAGTGAGTAGCCTAATGATAGTATCTTTGACTAGCATCGCATTGTTACTGATGGCTCAAACAAGTCATCACCTTTAAGATAAGATCTTTGTCTCTTACGTGTAAGCTAATCCCCTTTATCATCCTCATCCTCTAGATTATAAACAAAGATGCACAAAATATATATGACATATTTTTACCCAAGTGCCTATCCATCAATTCCTCTAATTCTTGTTGGAATTCATTATGAGTATTAGATTTATTGAAAATCTTTCATTCTCACAACAATTGCAACAACTTCATAACCATAATATTCAAAACCACCACCTGTTAGTTATATTTCTTCTTTAAAGTCCACAAAAGACAAATAATACCTAAACATATAACACTCGTAACAAATGATCAAAACTTTCATAAGAATAGAAGACAAAAAATAATCATTAAAGAAAAATGACTAAGAAACAAAAACTAATTTGAAATTCAAGCTTGTAAGTATATAAGATTCTATAAAAGAGCATAAGAAGACCCTATTTAGTAGGAAACAGATAAAGTCTCATTTCATCACCTAACAATATACAAGAAAATCAATGGGTAAAGGAGATGATGTGAAGATCCCTCTCATAGATAATGAATAGAGATAAACATGGTGGTAGAGAGAGATGTTATGAAGATGCTCCATGATAAATCTTATTATCGACAATTATAGGTTTCTAAACTTCTTCTTTTCTTGGTTTCTTCCTAGATCTCCCTTCTACTCCAACTATGTTTCTTGTTTTTGCTTGCCTTAATCCCTCGTTGACCTTTACTCCTATCTGCACTTTCATTCCTCCCTTACCTAGGGATTTGAAGGTATTTTACTTAATCCCTATTTTCTCGCCTCTGGTTCTTTACCTTAAATGGTAATGAATTTTTAAAAGCTCCTTTAGCCATTTCCTTTCTAGGTTGGGAAACTATTTCTTAGGCTTTATAATTTAACTTTTCTAAACCCAACTACACTCCCTCCCTTTCCAATGACTTCCCCTCCTTAGCTAAATCTATCCACCAGAGCTTATGTAATATAAGGATTTAGTTATTCATCACCTAACCAAACTAATCCCCCACTCCTTATCCCCTTGTTGTTCATAACCCCAAGCTGAATTGGGAGAATGTGGTTGAGGATACTTCAAACATCTCACTTCTACTGCCCTCTATAGATCTTGGAAGGTAGAATAATAATCTTTAACTTGTCCTTCAAAAGCTAGAAGAGTGTTGATTTGAAATAATTCCTCTTATTTGAAATTGGCTTTATGTTATTCAGGTTTCTCTCTAAAGCTGACTTAAATAAGGTGCTAGGAGTGAGTCCTTAGCACATCCTGCTGGACCCCGATCCCGAAGCCCGGCCATCGGTGCCGGACCCCGTTCCCGGAGCCCAACTATCCAAAACGGAATCA
>JAOQMQ010000194.1:17133257-17145618 GCA_027563845.1 Erythroxylum subrotundum
AATGATTTATAATGTCTTCTAGATTTCTTTCAATCCAAAACACCTGCAATAAATTTCTTAACCAATTCTATATATTTGTTATTATCAAAACATAAGTAGGATTAATTTGTCAACCACCATTGGTCCAACAGTCCGTGTACTGAGTGCCAAGTATAAGTTTCCTAGACACCACTTCCCACAATCCATTTCGATTCCTATAAGCTCAATGGTATGGAGAGGGATTGCGTCGATATGGGTCCATGTCCTTCAGGGTATCAAATGGGTGGTGGGCAAAGGCGATACCGCTAAGTTTTGGGAGGACGCATGGGCACAAGGTCTCGGTCCCCTTGGTCAACGAGTCCTGTGTCCTATTCCCAGCCATCTGCACAATCTCACCGTCAACTCTTTTGCAACTGCCAGCGGAGGATGGAATTGGCCTCTATACCAACCATTTTTACCCCATTCCATTTGCATGGCGATAGCAGGTACATTACCTCCAAGCACCCTTTTGGGACTTGATCGGTTGATATGGGGAGGGTCCATAAATGGTCTCTTTGCAACCAAATCTGCTTACCGTTTACTCGATAACCAGTTGCACAATAATAGTGACAGGGAATGGGCAAGAATATGGAAATGGGACGGCCCACAATGGATCAAAGCATTCCCATGGCTTATGGCTAGGGGGATTCTCGTCACTAATCAACAACGCCAACTCAAACACCTTACAACTGATCCCTACTGTCAGGTTTGTGGCGAAACCGAAACAATTATGCACGTCCTCCGAGACGGATGTAAAGCTCGTACCTTCTGGCGGCGTTTCCCCATTGTTGCCACCATGGATGAGTTCTTCGACGTCAATCACTCCACTTGGCTATCTGACAATTTGCATCAAAATTTCTTGGTACATGGGTTTAAATGGTCTATTGTCTTTGGTACAGCTTGTTGGTTTTTATGGTATTGGCGAAATAAAACCGTGTTTGATGCACACTTTTCTTGGCCTACAAATCTTCATCAGCTTGTGTTCGATTTTGTAAGATCAATTGGCCAGGCCAAGGAAGTGCTAGGCAGGGCTTTCTTATCAGAAAGGACACGAGTAGAGACTCTTGTGGGTTGGCGACCTCCTCCTTCTAACTGGGTTTGCCTTAATACGGATGGTGCTCTTAAAGTGTTGTCCTCGTGGGCGTCTGCAGGAGGACTAATTCGAGACAATACGGGAGCTTGGCTAGGAGGGTTTGCCCATAATATCAGTCTTTGTTTAGTTGTTGACGCTGAATGATGGGGAGTCTTTACAGGATTACAACTGGCCTGGGATCTTGGGTATCGAAGAGTGGAATTAGATGTCGACTCGATGATTATTATTAATATATTATCCTCCTCAGCGACCCAGCAAGCTTCATTCACTTCCCTGATACTAAGACTCCGCCAATTACTAACTAGAGATTGGCTAGTGAGAGCACGACATGTTTACCGCCAATCTAATAGGGCTGTGGATTGGCTAGCCAACTATGCCGGTTCACTTGAACTTGGTATCCATCAATTTCAAAACCCGCATGTGGGTTGTTTATCCATCTTATTAGAGGATATATTGGGGGTTTCATTTCTCCGACTAGTATTGTAAGATCTGTACCCCTCCCTTTCTGATTAAAAAAAAAAGTAAAAAAAAGGGTCAAAACCAATTAAGTATTATATAATTATTTAGAAAACAACACAAATCACAAAGCTTATTCTAGTTTGCAAAGCACAAAGCTTATTCTAGTTTATACCAAGTCTAAAACCCTATAAAGCCAATTACTTTTCTTAACAAATGAAAAAAATAAAAGGTTAATTATAAAAAAAATATAAACGTATGTAAATTTTGCAATTCTAACATATATTTTAAAAAGTGACAATAAAATACTCAAATTTTTATTATTTTTGTAAAAACAACCTACTGTTTGTCTTCCCATTAATGTTGTAGAGCTAGTAGCCACTAAATGACAAGTGGACTTTAATTTAAAATTATGAAAAGAATAAATTTGTCTTGTCTTCATAATTATTTTACTTTTCTTCGTGTAAAGTGCAAGTTCTTTATGAAGTGAATGAGCAAAACCACTAGATAGGGGTCATCAATTTAACTTTTCTTCTACCTAATGGAAAAAAAAAATAAGTGCTATCAAAATAGTATAAGTACTAGTATTTGACAAACTTGCACTACTTAAGTACTTCCACTATTGCAAATTCTTCTAGTAAGATCAACACAACCACATAATCACAATAAGCAGAAAATAGATTAATATAAGCATTCAAACACAAGAGCTAAGACAAACAAATATTTTACCTAGAAACCTCCCTAATGTGAAGAGAGAGAAAAAACACAAGATTCTAAGTTAACCAAAATTACTCCACTATGATCAAGGAATATTACGCATAACCCAATTTCAATAATCACTAACAGGTACGTAACCTACATAGTAAAACAACAACTAACATAAGAAGAAGAATGAAATAGGTGAAAAACATCACCAAAAAATAACTCAAAGAAGTAACAATTTCTCACGAACTAGAGCAATAATCAACAATCCAACCATTAGATTTTAAGAAGTAGAAGTGCCCAACTTTTTATCCAGATTTTAGCTAATTTGAACATGTTTGGTCCTCGATTAGAGCACTTGACCAGAATTATGCACTGAAAAATGTGAACAACATCAACCTTTTTAAAACTCATGATTCTCTTATATTTTTCATATCCGATTCAAAACCTAAAGTGCAGCAATAAGAAGCTTATTTATGCCTCCAAAAATAAGCTTTAGGCTTAGGCCAAAGAACCCCAATGGATTGCCCAAAAAAAAATAGAACAAGCTTGGGCTCATATAAAAAGGTACTTATGACTCAACAAATATCTCTGTCTTGACTATATGGAGGTGATTGTCATTCTGACAATAGTATGATAAGTCTCAAACTTTCCTCTTAGTGATGGTTTTGTCATTATATCATAACAGTGTCATTGATGAGAATTTTCTCCAACTCAAGAAACTTAGCATTAAGAACATCCTGAATCCAAAGATACCTCATATCGATGTGTGCTAACTTAGCATGAAAGGTTGGATTCTTTGTAAGATGAATCACATTTTGACTATCACAATATAACACATATCTGTTATGTAAATTCAAGCTCATAAATGAAACGCTTCATCCAAAGCAACTCTTTATGAGCCTCTATTGTTGCTATAAACTTATATTCAGTTGTAGATAATGTAACACATTTCTTTAAACTAGAATGCCAAGCCACATCTCCCATACAAAGTTTATCAATTAAGATGAAGTAGATTTCCTATAGTCAATGTCACTTGTACATGTTAAAATATGAGTAACCAACAAGAATAGGCTTCTTATTCCCAAATCCAAGCTTCAGTTCAATAGTGCCTCGAGGATAACTCATAACCCATTTTACTACACTCTAATGCTCTTTTCCAAGATACCTACTAACTAAGCCAATTGTATGAGTAATATCAAACCTCATACAAACCATGACATACATCAAATTACCCATAGCTAATGCATAAGGAACATTCAACATAGCTTACTTATCTTCAAAGAGTAAGATTTTGTTTTAACACTCAACTTCAAATGCATAGCAAGAGGAGTACTCACTAGTTTAGCTTTTTCCATATTAAACCTTTCAAAGACTTTTTGAATGTATGCCTCCTATGATAGCCATAATGTTTTAGCCTTTTTATCACGAATGATTCTCATGCCAAGTATCTGTTTATTTGGCCTAAGCTTTGCATTGCAAAAGTCTTGCTTAATTCTTGCTTCATCCTAGTGGTTATAGGTACATCCTTGGCAATAATGAGCATATCATCATCATATAAGAGAAAAATTATAAAATCATTATCAAAGAATCTCTTCAAGAATACACAATTATATGAACAAGATTTCTCATAGCCTTACTCCCCCCCATGAAATAAATAAATGTTTGGTATCATTGTCAAGAGGCCTAGTTTAGGCCATACAAACTCTTCTTTAATTTACAAAAAAAATACTCTTTGCCCTTTACTTTAAAGCCTTTTGGTTGCTCCATATAATTGTTGCTCCATATAATTGTCTTCCTCTAGGTCACCATAAAGAAAATAAATGTTCACGTCCAATTGCTCAACCTCCAAGTTCAAACTATCAATTAAACCCAACATGACTCCAATTAAGGACACCTTGACAATTGGAGAAAATATCTCTTGAAAGTCTACCATTTTCTTTTTATTACAGCTTTTCACAATATGCCTCGCTTTGAGTCATGGTTACTTAGCATTCTCATTTTGTTTCAACTTGTGTACCCATCAATTTTTTAAATCTTTCTTACCCTGAGGTAGCTTAATAAGATCAAATAATTATCATGTTAAGATTTTATTTCATATTTCATTACATCTATCTAAAGCTACTTGTCATCACTCTTTATAGCTTTTTGAAAATATTTGAGCTCTCCATCGTCAAGCAAAAGTATATAATCATTAGTAAATTATCTTGTAGAAGGTTGTCACTCATGGGTAGACCTTCTCATGAGGGCTAGCTAAATTTCTAGAGTGTCTTGATAATGACTACCAACATTTTGAACATTATCAATAGAAGTTTTTTATTAAAGTTTACTGCCATCAACTTTATCAACTTAATGGTCATCTTCATTATAAACTGAAATAGGGGTAGATGTGAGTGGAGTTGGATCTAGGTTAACCAAGTCATCTCTTCTTGGATATTTAGTCTTCTTCACCTATATATTAGATATTGTTTGGTCCTCAACAAATATCATATCTCCGTTTCAAATAAGTTTCTTCTTAGTTAGATCATATAAACTGTATCCAAACTCGTATTGGCTATAGCCTATGAATATACACTATCATGACATTCAATCCAACCTTGTTCTTTCATCTTTAGGTATATGCGTATATGCTTTGCATCTGAATACACATAAATGGTCATAGGAGATAAATAAGTTACTATATTCATTCCTTACCTTAAACGCCTTTAGGAAGCTTGGTTTCTACTAATAAGCAAACAATTCTTTATATCAGACTTCTTTTCATCTATTCAACTAATCCGTTCAATTGATGGGTTGCCTTATGATTTGCAAAAATCATTAAGTGGTCCAATATACTCACCTCTGTTATCATAATGAAGGCCTTTTAATTTTCTCCTAGTTTTTCTTTCAACCAAAGCTAGAAACTGCTTAAAAACATTAAACAATTGATCTTTAGATTTCAAAGCATATACCTAAAGTTTTTTAGAACAATAATCAATAAAGGTAACAAAATAAAGTGCACTACCAAAAGACTTTACCTTCAATGAACCAAAAACATCTAAATGATCTAACTAAAGCAAACTTGCTTTTCTCAACAAATGATAGCTCTTGAATAAAACTTTAGTTTATTTCCTAATCATACAATAAGGGCACTTTTCTAACTTTGCACTCTTTGCTCTTGGTAGCATGTTTTTCTTAATCAAACAATTAAGTCCCTTATCACTATATGGCTAAAATATTAGTTCCATAATTTTGTTGGATCACTATCTATAATATTGAAACAATCATTTGAAATTAAAGCTTACTTCAAGTAGAGGCTTATATGCTTCTTTCCACAAGCTGCCACTAAGGAGCATTTAGTGAGCTTCCATTTTTCTTTACTAAAGGTGTTGCAAATGCCTTTATCATCAAGCTTACTAGTCGAGATTAAGTTTAAGTGAATGTCTAGTATATGTCTAACATTCTTGAGCAGAAACCTTGCTTCAATACCAGTTACTAAATAGACATCTCCAATTCCTACTACCTTTACCATCCATAATTACCTATTGCCAATACCTAATAATCACCAAGAGTATAAGAAGTGAAGAAATCCTTTTTTGGTGTAATATTTACTAAGGCACCATTATCAACTACCTAATTTGATTCATGACTAGCAAAATTAACCAAATTATCATCATAAATAATGATAATTCGTCATCAGTTGCAATAACAACACAATCACCATTATCTTGATCCCCTTCTTCCTACTTTTTATCCTACTTATTGATTTCATTCTTATTATCTCCTTTCCATTTTGAACAATTCTTTTTGACGTGACCCATTTTATCATAATAATGTCATTGCATACTTTTATATCTTCTTTTAGACTTGCTTTGACTTTTGCTTATACCAGATGGACCCTTGCTCGTACTTCCCCCCTTATTCTCTGTGACAAGTGCCTCTTCAAATTGTGTTGATGAGGAGATTTTTTTTTCTTATCTCCTTGTTCAGGACACCTATGTTAGCAATGTCCAAGTTGATTTTTCCAAATTCATTCAAAAAACATACCAAGTATCTGGTAAAGTACCAAGTAACATAAGTCCCTAAACTTCAACATCAAACTTCATCTCTATGGTTGAAAGTTGATGAACAACACTCTCAAAATCATTTAAATGATCGGATATAAGAAAACCTTCTTTATACTTCAAGCCCATCAATTGTTGAATCAACTATAACTTGTTATTACTTTTTTACTTGCATATAGAGATTTAAGTTTGTCTTACAAAGTCTTGCAATAGTTTCATTATTGATATGGTTAAGAATATTATCATTTACACATTGATGAATATATGCACAAACTTATTTGATGCTCAAAATTCCATTGCTCATATGTTTTATTTGTAGGCATTTTGTGCTAAATATAGATAAATTTTAGCTTTTGACAGATAACAATTCTTCATCTTTCCTTTCCATAGATTATAGGTAGGACCATTCAAACTAACCAGCCTACTTATGTTGGCACTCATCTCAATGACTTGAAAAATAACAAATATAACCATAACTTTGATAATAGTTAATGAAAAAAAAAGAGTGTTATCAAACTAAAGTACTTCCACAATTGCAAATTATTCCTGCAAGATCAACATAACCACAATAATCCTGGTAAGTATAAATATATGAAAATAAGCATTCAAATATAAGAGCTAAGACACATAGATATTTTACGTGAAAAATCTCTCCAATGCAAAGAAGAGAAAAAATCACGAGATACTAAGTCCATCAAATTTGTCCATTGTGATCAAAGAATGTTACACAATACCCAATTCTAATGATCACCAATGGGTGCACAACCCACACATCAAAAACAATCACCAAATTGAAGAAAAGGAACAAAATTGGTGAAAATGATAATTAAAAAAATAGGAGCTTAAAGAAGAAGTAATTTATCACAAACTAGAGTAGTAATTAGTGATTTCAATATTAAGCTTGAAGAACCAAATGTCTCAAACTTGCTATCTAAATTTTAGCTAAATATAACCACGTTTGACCCGCAATCAGAGCACTTGATTAGAAGTATGCACTAAAACACAAACATTAGCAATCCTTTTGAAAGCCATGATTCTCTTCTGTTTTTCACAACCAATTCAAGACCTAAATTGCAGCAGTAAAAAGCTTATTTATGCCTCCAAAAATAATCTTTGGATTTGTGTAAGTAACTATCTATGTACCAAGTGATTGCAATTTAAAAAGAAAAACCACAATAACTAGTGAACTCCCTTTGTGTTTCCACTTTAGTGTTAACATATAGGACATCTCCTGTAAAATCTTTTTATAATTAAATATTTTTAAAAACCAGTCTTTAGATTTATTTTGATAGTTATTATTAGCTATATTAGTTCTTACAATAAATAATAAACCATTAAGTGTCATTTTCTCTTTAAATATCTATACGTATAATAAAGATTTGAATAATCGACGTCTTTGTAAATTTTTATATTGCAATAAACAACATTAAATTAAAATGTTTACCTAAAGTCTAAACTAGGATTTAGATATTTCCATTTTCTTTATAAGGAATAAGAGTGAGTAATAAAGAAAATTTTAAATGCCGAATCACCGTGGCAAAGTCTCAACTCTGAAATCTCAGGATCTCACAAGCGAATTGGTTCATGGTACAAACTCTGTTTCTAGTTACTAGATCTTGTAGTTAGATTTTTCTCTTGGCTTCTCTAAATCGACTCGGCTATTCAATTTGGGGGGTTCGAAGGAACCAGCAATGGCGAAAGGGAGATACTCTCGTTTTCCACCTCGGAAAACGTCCTCTTCGACGCTGATAATGGGAATGCTCCTCATGTTCACTTTCGTGATTCTGATTCTTCTCGGTCTTGGAATCCTTTCAATTCCTAGCAATTCCGAGGATTCCCGTAAAGCCAACGATCTCAGCACCATCATCCACAATCAAGTCGGCAGGTTCTGCATTTTAAGTGTTATTAGGCTGATTTTGTCGGGATTGTTGTAATCTTGTAATTTGTGATCTTTGCGGGTTAGGGATTTATTGTTTCGGAAACTTTGGGTATAATTGGCAGAAGTGCTGGAGATGAAGGTAAAAGGGAACAGTGGGTTGAGGTGATCTCGTGGGAGCCTCGAGCTTTTATTTATCATAATTTTTTGGTGAGTTATTCTTCGATTTGTTTCAATTTTTCACTGAAATTGATGTTTTTTTTAACCTGTTTTTTCAATTGTTGAAGATTTTGCTTCAATTTTTATGATTGCGTGTTGTTAAGCAATTTCAATTGGTGGAACCTAAGTTTTACTTGCAACTAAATTGGAATGGATCAAAAATGACAATTTTTTGAAGTGTTTCAATTAAATCCGGTCGATTTTACGATCTCAAGAATCTAATATGAAACTCAAAATCTGAAATTGTGTCCTTTGATTAGTAGAATGCCTTCCTTTACATTTTCCTTCTGGTCCTTTTCCATTACAATCCTGCTTTCTTACATGGAGCTTTGTGTATGGCTATTATTTGGACTTAGTGGTTTTTAGTTCCATCCTTAATTATGTTATGCCATCTGGTGTGATCAAGAAATGCGGTTGATTGTTTTGGCAGAGCAAAGACGAGTGCGAGTACCTAATCACTCTTGCTAAGCCTCATATGCAGAAGTCAACTGTTGTTGATAGTGAAACTGGGAAGAGCAAGGATAGCAGGTGGTACTTCTTTCTATCTTTAGGTTGTGCACTTTTTAAGTTCAGTTATCATTTCATGTATGCCAGTTGTCAGATTCTTCTTTTATGAATCTGTATTTAATTTTTGTAACCTAAATTGATTGTGTATGTTAAAGTGCAGAGTGCGTACGAGCTCAGGGACATTTCTGCAAAGAGGCCGCGACAAAATCATTAGGGACATTGAGAAACGGATTGCTGACTTTACCTTCATACCTGTAGGTATGCATTTGAACTTCATAACTGATAGATCTTCTTCTAGTCGTTATTCAGTTAAATAATTGTACATGTTTGTGTAATTTGATCCATTTTTGTATTTAATTTGGACAGCATAAAGCTGCTGCTCGGTATGAACAAAATGCTATCCTTTCTGTGGTTATGTAATCTGAAAGAATAAAAAGTATTAGTTGATTGCATGAAGTTTACTGTTACTATGTTTGTAGCTTAATTTATCTGGTTCTGGTAGTTGAAAGGAGTTCAAATTTAATTTGTTAGGCTAGGCAATTACTATCTGTTTTTCTATTGTGCCAAATGCATCCTCATCATAAATCCGTCAGCACTACATCAACATCATTAACTAAATTTTGCCTGTTGGCGTGCTGAGATATTTATGCTTCACATTTTGTTTCCAAGGAAATGAAGTGACAGAATCTGTTAACTATTCTTTAAATGCAATCCTTTTTGCAATCTGCCAAACAGTGTTTGGTTTGGTTGAATTTGGTGCTTATTGTTGGTTATCTTGATCATACTCGCCAACACAATGTTTAGAACATGGAGAAGGACTTCAAATCCTCCACTATGAAGTTGGACAGAGATATGAACCTCACTATGACTACTTCATGGATGATTTCAACACCAGGAATGGGGGCCAGCGTATAGCTACCATTCTTATGTACCTGTAAGTGACATCATACATCTGCCACAAATATTTTTAACTGCTAGTGCATTTCACATACTCTTATTCACTTTCTTGACTGTCCTATTCCCGCTGTTACTGCTATACACAGCTCAGATGTTGAGGAAGGGGGTGAGACAGTGTTTCCTACTGCTAAAGGAAACTTTACTGCTGTGCCTTGGTGGAATGAGTTATCTGAATGTGGGAAAAAGGGGCTTTCTGTCAAACCCAAGATGGGCGATGCTTTACTTTTCTGGAGCATGAAACCTGATGCTTCACTAGATCCTTCAAGTTTGCATGGTTGGTTATAGTCAAAATGATCATGCTTGCAATTATACTATTGCCAATTATTAGTGCTTTGTATTCCAGTTATTGTGATATCTGAATACAGTAATGATACCATCTTTACTTTGCTGCAGGTGGTTGCCCCGTGATTAGGGGTAATAAGTGGTCATCAACCAAATGGATGCGTATAAATGAATATAAAGTATGATTCAGCATTATAAAGGTTAGTATCTGTTACAAAATAGAGAATTAATTATCTGTTGTTTGAAGCCTTTTTTGTTATTTCTACTACCGGTTATTATAGAGCTGACCCTACATTGGTTAGGGGCGAGTTTTGGCTTTGAACTACATTTATGGGCAAACTGATTAAGGATAATTTGAAGTTTTGAGGTTGTCGGAGAAACTTATATATGCATGATTGGACATTTGATTGAACTGACAAATTGCGATCATGCAAAGCTAGTTTATAGGCACACTTGTTCTCCTTTTACTAGGATTTTTTATTGTGTTTCTGAACTGAAGAATTCCTCTTGATATATATCTCAACTTTTACTGCCTCAAGTTTAGTCATAAATTTTACATTTCCTACACTGCCAAATATGCAGATGAGCATAGCTAATTAGCTTTGATTTTCTCCAAGGGTTTTATACTTAAAATTCTTAAGTGTATTCCAACACCCTATCTATTTATGTGAACTTCTTTTCTTCTTTTGGTACTCATACTGCTTTTTGTTGCATCTCATATGCAGGAATTTGCGTGACTTTACATATGCCTTGTAACTCGCATATCACCATAGAGTTGTGGCATTCATGGAGTGAAAGTGGATATGTTGTATACATGGAGCACTTTCTTTTGTTAACAACGACAATATAACGAGTAACTGGTTATAGTAGAGCGAGTTTTGACAACTTATTAGTCGCTGAAAGGGAAATTCTCTTACCTTAATTTCAGCTGAGACCATAGCAATTCATTCCTAAATAAAGTTATGGCCTTCGTGCTATACTATTCTTTTTTCTTAATTCCTTTCTTGTCGACAAACCTCCGCTCATCAAAATGGTTTTCTGCTTATAAGCTGTAGCTTGGCATTCGGTTACAACACCATCGACTTAAGTCTGGGTAAAACAAGATGAACAATTTGATGACAGGCCCATCGATTTAGTGCATTGATATTGTGATTGTTATTGCCTGTATTTACACTGGGGAACACAACGGGATGATGCCCGTTCCCAGCAATTTGATGGCCAGTAAGCCATGTGTCAGCATTTGCTCGACTCATAGCTCTTCATTATCACTGTTTGAGTTTGAATTAAGAAAGTACTAGTAGCGTTCCAAACTCAGCACCAACCAAGATAACTGTGATGGCAGATATAACAAAATCACCATGCCTGAGTGAGTTGTCATGAAAATTGAACTCCACAACCTTAGTCTGAAAGTCTTTTGGCACAGCAACCCTGTAATCCTGTGAAAGTATTAAAAAAAAAAAATTTTTGAGATCCCTTTGAATGGGGCGTTTTTTCTTTTTCAGTTTCTTTCCTTTGACAATTTCTTTGTCATATTTACTTCTATCTTTTGACCACAATCTATCCTATGCGGAGAATTTTTGTGCAACTTATTATGATTATGTCCTCAATGCAACAATATCGATTTGACAATCATCTTTAGTTATAATTCTTGGTTTATGCCCTATAGTCAATCGGTTGGTCGTAGTTTAGTGACAAAATAATTTAAAGACAGTTGTTATCTTGTACATATTTAAATATATGTGATAAAGTCTATGAGATAATTATATATTGCACGTAAAATCATAACGAGATTATAATTATGAAATTCATATTACCCTTATATATTATCCTTAAATTGTTTATAGTCTTTATCAATGTTTTAAAAACCGGACCGGACATCGAACCGGTCAAAAGAAAGGTTTAGGGTTTAGAGGTTCAACCGGTAGTGAACTGCTATCAAACTGGAATATAATAAATAAAATGAAAATTTTATAGGAATAAATAAAAATAAAAAATTTTATTGAAATGAAAAATTCACCTGTGTATTTTTTCCTCATTATATTGTTATTCAAGAATTGAAGATAATCAACTGTGTTCTAGTTAACTCACTCCTTCAAACTGTATTGACTAATATAGTTTGAGTGTAGCTAAGGGCTAGAATTATGAAATAACATGGTAAGCAGGTGTAACTCCAGGTCCAGGCCATAACATGAGCATGAACCACGCATC
>JAOQMQ010000194.1:17145718-17171477 GCA_027563845.1 Erythroxylum subrotundum
AAAAAATCAACCACGGACGGAGGTGAGCGCGGAGAAGAGGAGAGCATGGAGAAGAGGAGAATACCTTGACCAAAACCACCAGCTCGACGGCCAGCTCGAAGAGGAGAGACGCACCAGCTCGACGGCGAACACGCAGCTCCACACAACAGCGAACAGAGACAGACGCGACAGATGGAGGAGGAAGAACGACGAAGCAGTAAGTGCGGGGTTTTAATCCGGTTATCAAATAACCGGTTCGTCAAAAAACCGGCCGGTTTTCTGATAAACCGGCCGGTTTTCATATTCAAGGATTATTAAATAAAACCGAACCGGACACATGGCCGGTTCAGACTATTTTCGGTCGGACCGGCCGGTCCGGTCCGATTTTTACACCTTTGGTATTTCCTTATGAAGAAACTAGTTGATCTCATAAATTAAAATATGAAGATACTTAAATAAACATTGGGTGCTTATTAGATAACAAGTTCACTAAACTGACTTCATATGAGAAATCTATTTTACATGTATATTTATATAAATTCTCATTATGATGGTTGTATAAGTGATCATTTGACTTGAAATCTTTAAAGGTATCTTGTATAGAGATTGCTATTTTTGATACTATTTATGACATATTTTAATCATATGATAGCTCAATCAGTTATATTGGACGTAACATGAACCATATGAAGGTACTTAAGTGATTAAGATATAATTCATCATCTTAAAGTAATTAGGGAGAATGTTATGTTATTTTCGATTAGTATTAATTCAAAAAATCCTTAGCCAGGTTGAAATGACGCTTTGTAAATAGTTTATAAATGTGATTAATTGAATCAGAGCTAACGGTAGAGAACTAATATGATTATATTCAAAAATATTATAGACATTAAATACATGCTCTATGTCTAATCATAACATTGTATGATGAAAGAATTAAATTATACGAAAAGATCATACCCAGAAAGATTAGTCAAAACCACTTTGACAATCTTAAATATTTGAGTAGTCATGATGTGTTGCTAGATGTCAATCTCGATCTATGAATATAAATTATTGAATTAACGAATTAAAGATAAATTAAAAGAATTTAATTTATCTAATCCTAAATATAATTTAGGGTTATGATTTATATCTATTACTAATATATTTGGGAATATAATGTATCATACATAAAGATGGGTTAAAAAGAGCAGAGTCAATTAAGTCGGACTTGAATGGAAAATTTGAGAAACTTTATAATTAATATGAGATATTTAATAAATAAGAAACAATATAAGATATTAGATTTTATTTAGGCATAATTGGTATTGAATTAGAATTATTTGTAATTGTAATTAAAATTAAAATTTAATTTCAATTAATTTACTAAAATGTTTTAAACTTATTATAAATAAGTTTAAGTTCTAATGTAACTAACACTTCCAGCCTAACCATCTCTAAAATTGTTGCAGAGTTCTCTCAATTAGTTCTTTAGATACTATTAGAAGTCAGACACTTATGCGGCTATAGTGGTTGAGATAAGTCGGCTTTAGAAACAGTTCAAGAAATACTACAAGAAAATGATAAGGTATAAATTAAGATTTACGTTTTATTATGATTTATGTGTTAATTATTTTATAAAATTAAAGTGGTAATGATTTTTGGAATATTAAAATACGAAAAGGGTTTTATAATTATTCCGCTGAAGTCAGAAATTGGATGTCGTCTCAATTTTTCAACAATAACTTACAAGATATTTACATAATGAAACTTCATACAATTTCAATTAGTGGAATCAAACTTAAACAACATATTAAGCTATGTCTTGATCTGATAGTTTTGTTGAATAACTTCATAATGTGATTACTGAAAGAAGTGATACTTAACACGAAACCTTTATTATGTTAAGTTAAACCACCAAATATAGTTTAGGAAACCAGTATTTATTTTCCCTGTGGTCAAATATGAAATATCGGTAAGTATGTAGAAGTTCTACAGATTCGACAGGCAACTCAGAGATTGACGGCGGACATTTAACCAATACCGACCGCAAAGAGTGCAATGCAACCTCCATTTTAGGAGGCTCAGGAGTTGATTTATGAGATATGTCGAGAAAACTAGAATGGGTCTATGATTTGCTTTTCCCTCATTTCACTTATTTTGAACCAAAAGATGTTATGAAAACCAGCACCTGGTTTGACAGTAGTGGGTTTGTCCAAACCACTGCCTCTTTGCAAACGAAGACTGAATTACGTGCCCACCAATTAAATGTTCATTGGTATACTGTATACATCTTTATAGTTAAAGCAGTGTTGGGAAGACCACTATGACCTCCCATTTTCCCTTATCTTCTTTCAATTACTGAAGTTGCCCAAAACGTGACTTGACAGTTGCAAGTTGCCCCAGTTTTTGTAACCATCGCCATCTTGGGTCCTTGTTTAGCTTACCAAACCGAAAAGGGCAGAAACCTGTAAAGTAGGAAGAGCATAGACACATGAAAAGACAAAATCTTTTGTTTTTAAGGACCCAGGTTCTTGGTTTAACTTGTGACCCTTCTTCAGGAAATTAGAACTAAATCTTTGAATACCTTGTAGAAACTTGAAGCATTATTTTGTCCTCCTTTTCAAGCTGCTTCTAGGAAATCATTTATTATTCTCCCCCATGAATTGGGAATTTCTCAAGTCAGAGCATAACTAACTCGCCTTTGCCATTGAACATTTATCACAATAGTGCTCTACCATCAAGTTTCAAACATTAATTTACGTTTAAATCACATCATGATACGATTATAGGAGAGCGGAAATCTGCAGATTACCAAGGAATTCGCATACTAGAGTCATCACAAGAGAGTGACAACTTGAGTTGCGTTACCTGCGGTAGAGGTAAAGATTGTCGCCAAGCTTGTCTTTTAGCCATTAGATAGCTCCTCAACATCGCATTTTGTCTAACTAAATCTTGCTACATCTAAAGCGTATTGCACTTAAAATTTGGCTTTTTTTGGATTTAATCATCATAAGCTAGAATTTACTTTTCATTGGGTTAAGGGCTTCAATTGAAATGATCATGGATGTCACGAGTAGCAGTGTCCTTAACACAAGGACTAAACTACATGATCCATTGAAGAGAGGAAAGCAATGTGCTAATGTTAATCCTACTACAAGTTGGGGACACAGAGAAAGGGAATACTTGGACCAATTCGTAACTTCTGATTAGGAGATGAACGGAAGAAATAGACGGTCGTATCCCTTCAATTAATACACCAAACGTAGAATTTGATGGTGGGGGAACCTAGAATAATGTTTGCAACATAAAACAGCATTAAATGAGAAAAAGAAATGTAACATGAAGTAAGGCATGGTTTCTGTTTACCTTTTGTTTCAACAATTTATAGTTGCAAAGGTGGAAGAAAATTGGGATTAATTACGAGCCAACCATCTTTGACCTTTTGCCATTACTCTCTTGAGGACGGTATCAATCAAATCCAGTTCTTATAAGACCCAAAATGGACGGCATTGTCAACTTGATCTCAATCATTCAACTATGTCAGTTAACAATTTCCAGATTTTCTACAACTTTTCTTTTAATTGATTTGTCGAATTTTGGTATATTTAGCATCAACGCATCATTTTACAAACACAATAAAAAATACTTCTAATTGGAAGATACTGTAAAAATCCTTCAAGTTAAGTCCAATGTTTTGAAAAATAAACCGGACATCATCGAATCGGTCAATTTAAAATTTTGGCGGTAAAGAAGTGAAGAGAGAGTCAAAAATGAAATATAAAGTTTAACGTTAGGTATTTCCGTATATTGACAAACCGGTTTATTAAAAAATCGATTGGCTCGATTATTTTTATATTGAAAAATTATTGAATGAAACTAAACCGAACAATTAACCAATTTAAATTATTTTTAATCGAACTAGTCAATTCAATTCGGTTTTTAAAACATTTGTTAAGTCTGCCCATCCTTTTTCTTGACATCTTAGTGGTCTCATTTTTTTAAAAAAAATTCATTCTATCAAGAAATTACCGAGGAAAATTGAAGAATGCATTTTTGTTCTCTGATACAATATTCACGAACAGGCCTAAAAAGGGGTGCTCGTCGAGATCAATCATTGAAAGCCTACTCATCCTTTATAATTAAAAAAATAAAAATGTTTCAAAAAGTGAGAAATTTAATTTACTGGCCATCATTTATCAATTATTGCCACACCACTCGCCCTTATCAAATACTCCCTTCTATTCAAAATAAAAGTCGTTTTAGATGAATGCACACTTATTAAGAAAGTTAATGAAATATTTGGTATACTCTTATTAATTATATGTTGAAGTGCCTTGAAAATGTAATCTGTGCAATTAAGATGTGAGAGAAATTAAAGGGTAATTTTGGAAGTAAAATTATAAACATGCATGAAAAGTCATGAATGACACTTATTTTGAATAATTAAAATCTCTCTAAAATGACTTTTATTTTAGATAAGAGGAGTACTTGTCAATAGAGAGAAAAGGAGAGAGAGAGAGAGGAACTCCGACAGATTTGTGGCTTTCGTTAATGGCGATTGGGATTTACATTTTTTCAAATTCAAACATCAAATTTTAATTTCCAAGTCAAAGATCAATCGTTCGAATTCCAGTCAATCGACTCCTTATTGCTCCATTAGTGATTATCCTTTTGCCTTCTACCCTTAAATTCCAGAATTTTGCCTTGTCCTTGCCTCCATCAACACCGTTACCATCCAAGTAAAATATAAATCTCAATCACTCTCTTAATTCAAAATTTTTATTTTTCTTTGAATTTTTTATTTTCTTAGTAGCTCTTTTGATTTGGAGATTGGGTAAAAAATTGAAATTTGAATAAGAGTATGATAGTTTTTTCAATCTAGGTAGAATTTTCTATTTTTGAATTAAAACTCAGATTAAATTTTGGGTATAATTTATTTCTCTTTTATTTCTTTCTTCAATTGCTATTTATTCGGGTAAATTGAAATTTGTTACTTTAATTATGGATGATATTTTTCAATTGTAATTATCGGTATAATTTCAATTCAAATTGAAATTTATCTCTTTTTTATTTCACAAATATCATAGTTAATAGTTTTGATCCCTTATTTCCTTCTTCATTTGCAATTTATCTCTTTTATTTATTAAGTCATAATTAGCATTTTTTATTTTGACTAATTTTATATGTATAAAAATTTAATTTACTGGACTATTGATGAAGTCTGGTTTCAATGTTTCTATAATGTGGATATTACTATCAATCTTTGTTCATTTTGGTGAAAAGTGGATCACTATTAGTTTTTGCCATTTTAGAATTATTTGAAAATTGAAAATAGATTCTAAGTATGACAGCTTTTATTATAAAAGTTTGCTCTTTGTTTTTTATTTTTAATATAGGATATTAAATTTTGGTCTTTGTTTTTTTCCCTTTACATAGATATACAATACTACTAATTTATCTGTGTGATATATGATGGAGCTATTGTTGTTCTTTTGCACCTATTTGCTTTCTTCTAGTTCCATGCAAGTAATTTTTTTTCCTTTTCTAATCCAATTGTGATATAATTATTTTATATGATGTTGCTTAAAAAACATTTTTCTGGAAGTGAAGAAAGAAAAGAATCAAAATGAGTAGAATAGTTAATAGAATCCTAAAAAGGAGTTATCGGTAATTTATTAAAAGAGTAGGCTCCTTTAATGAGAATTATGAGGAATTAAGTGAAGGTAATTTTAAACAACCTGATGAAAATTTAAGTGATGAGATTCATATTCATGATGATATTAGTAATTTGAGTGAACATGATCATATACCAAATGTAATAAATTTAGAAAACTTAAGAGCAGATGAGTAACCAATCGCTCTGTTAGGTATTTATGATCCTAAAAATTGGGATAATATTGACAATAAAGTATGGGACATTTTTGTTAAAAATGGCTTGCAAGAGAATTAAATCTTATGCTTCCTTTAGACAGTACTTCTCAACATTTTTTATATTCTTATTATTCTAGAAAATTTATTAACGGAGAGATTAGCAAAAGAAAATGGTTAGTTTACTTTAAACATATGGATAAAGTATATTAATTTTGTTGTAATTTGATCAATTTTAATAGCAAACAAAGTGCATTAACAAATGATGGATTTAGAGATTTGAAGCATCTTAGTTAGGGATTCAAAGAACATGAGAATAGTATTGAACTAACATAAAGACTTGAAATGAACTAAGAGTAAGATTGAGCAAAAATCAAACAATTCATAAAGAGTAAAAACCAAACAATTGATAAAGAGAAAAAAATCAAACAATTGATAAAGATTTGCAATAAGAAATTATAAAGGAGAAAGAACATTGGAGACAAGTTTTGATAAGAATAGTTTTTGTTGTGAAATATCTTGTTAAATATAATTTGACTTTTTAATAATCCAATAAGAAAATTGACCAAGATAGTAACCGATTTTTTTTTGGGATTGATTGAGTCAATTGTTGAATTTGATGTGAAAATACAAGATCAAGTTAAACACATTGAAAATCATGCAACTCATTAGCATTATCTTAGTCATATAATTCAAAATGAGTTGATTTCTCTTTTAATCTATAGTATTAGAAATTATATTATAAGGATCATTAAAAAGACAAACTATTTTTCTATAATTCTCGATTATACCCTATATATGAATTATAAAAAACAAATGAGTCTGATAGTACGATGTGTGAATATGTCAAGTAACATAACAAAATAGAGGAGTACTTTTTAGAGTTCTTAAGGTAGATAACACATTTGGATTGGAATTTTTCAATGAATTGTTGAATGCATTTAAGCTTCTTAATCTTAATGTATACGATGTGAGAGGTCAAGGTTATGAAATGGTTCTAATATAAAGGGAAAGCACCAAGAGGTTCAAAAACGATTACTTGAAATAAATCTGAGAGCAATATATATGTCAAGTGCTTTTCATAGTCTTAATTTTACTCGAGTTGTATAACATATATATGTATTATTTTCAAGTTCTCTTAAAAGGTGGAAGATTTTACTTGATAATGTTCTAGGCTTAACCGTGAAATAATTGTCCAATACTTATTAGGAGACACAAATAAAAAGTTTTAAAGCTATTAGATTTCAAGCTCCTCAAATAAGATTGGCTTTGGTGAAATTATCTAGATCTTATGATGATACTAAGTCAAAGAGTGAAGCAGAAAGTTTGGTTAGTGCATTTAAGAGTTGTGAGTTTTTACTTGGTATGGTATTTTATTTATATTAACATTATGAGTAAAAAAATTGCAATCTAGATCTATGTGCATAGAAGCTACTATGGAGCAATTAGAAGGTTTGATGGTACTTTTTGAGAAATATAGAAACAAAGAGTTTGTCTCTAGTATGAATGTTGTCAAAAGCCTTGCACGTGAGATGAATGTAGAGCCTATACTTTCAACTCGGCATCATATTATTACGAAAAGACAATTTGAAAAAAATTATCATGATGAAGAAATACAATCAGCTAAGGAATCCTTTAGAGATAATTACTTTTTAATTGTTGTGGATATGACAATTGCTTCATTAAAGAATATATTTGAGAAATTAACAATATTTAAAAGTACTTTTGAATTCCTATCTGATTCAAAAGAACTGAGGTTGTTATATGATAATAAATCAAAAGAATGTTGCACTAATTTTATAACTATTTTTTCTCATAATAATGTGTAGGATGTAGATTTAGAATATCTTTATTTTTGAATTAAAAGTGTTGCAAACGATATTGTCAAATGAGTTAATGTCAACGGTTGAAATTCTTGAATTTGTTAGAACTGTAGATTATTATTCAAATGTTTCAATTGTTTATCAAATCTTATTGACTGTATCTGTGACAATAGTATTAATTGAGAGAAAATTTTCAAAGTTAAAATTATTGAAAACCTACGTGAGGTCATCAATGCCATAAGAAATAATGAATAGTTTGATTATTTTATATATCGAAAAAGATATATTGGACAATATTGATTTTGATACTATATATTACCAATGATCTTACATCTAGAAATGTGCGAAAAATTATATTTCTTGACCATCTATGTGTTTGTCAATATAGTTATGTAGTTACTTAATGTTTTGCAATTTAATGTTTTTGTTCAGTTGTTACTACTATTGTTTTGTTGTTGTTGTTGTTGCTATTTTTAGTCATTTTATTGTTGATGACATTTACAAGATACTACTAGTTGCTGTTATGATCATTTGACCTTAGTATTTTTCTTTTAATATATGAGCTTGTGACTTGAGTCACTTATGTATAAATATTAAATTTAGATAATAAAGTTATGCTTTTGAGATATATGTATATATAGTTAATTTATTAATATCTTTTTTTTTTACTTTATTTGGGCGTATAAAACGTTTGAGATTACTTTCACAAATACTCCATGATGATTTCGATTTGGTTATAAAGAGAACAAAATTTAAAATAGATGACGATATGAACATACTTGGAACAAAAAAAACAAAAAGCTTCTTATTTGATTCATCCCATTTCATTTAACCACCACGAAAGCTTAAGCATTTGGTGAAATGATCTTAACAATAGGGGCAAATTTGAAAATTATCCTTTCAAACCCATGTTAGGTTTGAAAAAAAAAATCCAAAGCCCTGATCTAAGGACAATAGGTATGGCACCCATTTGATTGGATAGAAAAAGAAAATAACAGAAAGGAAGTTGTTTAACGTGGGTGACTAATGCCATCACACTCTCAGCGAGATATTTTATGAAGATTTTAATTATAAGAAAATATCTTTAAATCATTTACATCCGATTTAATCCTTACTCAAATAGGGTAAGTCTTTTGTAAGAGGTAAAATTTTAATCTTAAATTTTAAACGGCTGCATATATAAGAACAATTTATATTCGCGATCTCACTTAAACCAAAGAGAACGCTTACCGTCAAATTCGTGTTTACAAAACATCTGGCGTAGTTATTAATAGCTGGACATTTCCATCATTACTGGAAGTTGTTTCTTATTGACTAAGGAGCAATACATGAAGACTTGGGGGTGCTTCTGCCTCTTTGTGCATCTCGTGTTGAGAATTAAATGCAAGTCACATAATTGCTTAATAAAATTAATTATTATTAAAAAATGGGGACCACACTACAAGTAGTCCATGGAGATGGTATTCTTGTATTGCTTCCTATATGTTTTCATTGCCAATAAAGTGTTTTAGCAACAAATATTGTTAAGAAGGCACAACTATCTCTACCTTCACCAATTTAGTCCTATAAATGAAACCAAATATATCATTTTAAAGTTCGGGTCTCACTAGATCCATTTTACCATAGATTCTAAATTATAGTATAAATAAAATATTAATTATTATATCACCTTTCTTTTTATTATTTTTTAACTCAATTAAAAAATGAACTAATTAAGATATTTGGAGCTTTAATTATATATATAATGTTTTCTTTCAGGTGCCTAACGAGATTGCGAAACTGACCATAGTTTTTGTTCGCAACATGCCTGCAAAGGGGTTTCATGTCATTTTCCCCCCCATGAACATGAAAGTGAGTTTCAATGGATATTTTGGGTTTTCGTACAGAGGCAAGTAAGAGAAAATGAAGAAAAATTGAAATTAGACGGTGAAGCCAAGGGGATGGAGAGAGACAGTTGATGATTCAAAGAAAAAAGGGTAGAGAGAGAGAGCTTTAGCCAAAGAAAAATTATAAGAAGCTTTAAATGCGAGTTGGTTGATGATCTTATTTCGTTTCTTCTTCTTAGGGACGAAGCATACCCGATAAGCCTACCACCTCTCCTTTTTGTTTGTAAAGTCAATTTAAACTCAAAGCTCCCTAGAGCAACGACAATCTTTAAGAAAGTTCCCGTCCTTAACCATTGGAAGCTGAAACAATGGAATTCTATCCATACCCATCTCGGTTTTCCATGTCTCCATTGTCTTTCTGTGGGAATTTCCTTGAAAGGGTTAAGGAAGTTTGCAACTTTGTGGTGTCTGCGGTCATTGGCAATGTTTTCTCTGCGATCTTTACCTTCTTTTTTGCGTTAGGTTTGATATGTTCTTCACATTGCCTATCTTCTTTCCTTCAACATGTTGATGTTATTTGCTCCTTTCGTTGTTTTTATTAGATTGCCCCTTTCTTGTTTGAATTGTAATTGATAATCGATATGTTTCATGTCCTTGGATGTGGGTCTTGGGATAAAACGACTTTTGAGCTTTTGTTCTCGGATTACTCTTAACTCATTGGTTGTTTATATGTCTCATGATCCCATTGTTAATTCAGTTCCAGGAATTTGTATTAGGTGACCTTATGTAGAAGACAAAAAAGTTTGGATTTTCTTTCCTATTCATCTTTAGCAAAAATGTTTGCAATAATTGATCTTGTTAGCCAAATCCAAATATAAAGACATAAAGGGCTAAAATTCTGGCTGAAAAAGTTGGCAGTTTTTTTTCTTTTGTGCAGTAGGCACGTTGCTAGGAGCCATGACCGGAGCTTTGATAGGCCAAGAAACTGAGAGTGGGTTTGTTCGAGGGGCTGCAGTTGGTGCTATATCGGGAGCTGTTTTCTCTATTGAGGTCTTTGAGGCCTCTCTTGTTCTTTGGCAATCAGATGAATCTGGGATTGGTTGTGTCCTCTACTTGGTGAGAAACCTAGCTTCATCCTTGTGACAATGGTTTATGCAATGAAAAATTCACGAATATTGAAGGTTAACACATTAGATTTCCCATAATCGCTGCATAGACTTGATCTTCAAGAGTTTAGTATTTATCCAATTTAAGTGCTCAATTGATGGTGTATTGATGGGACCAGATTGATGTTATTGCGAGTCTTCTCAATGGGAGACTTGTGCGCGAGCGAATTGGTCCGGCCATGTTAAGTGCTGTGCAAAGTCAGGTAATTTTCTGTCAACGAATCGATTGATCGCTGTATTAGATGTCAAGTCCATTCCCATTATTCTTTGCTTACGAGTTGACGGGGTCCAATTAGATGGGTGCTGTTGAAACACGCTTTGAGGAGGTTCCCAACATATTTGATATTGGTGGTGCTAAAGGATTGCCTGGAGATTCTGTTGAAAAGATCCCAAAAATCACGATCACAAGTAAGAACAATGTGGACACTTCAGGGGACAAAGTCTCATGTTCAGTTTGTCTTCAGGTATGATCCTATATCATGCTGTTACCTCCATTTGGTTCTTCGGAAGTTTACATTCCCCGTAGCTTGAAACGGGTTTCCATTGAAATGATGTTTTCCTAATTGATTCTGATTTTTATTATTTTTACAGGACTTCCAGCTTGGCGAGACTGTTAGAAGCTTGCCCCATTGCCATCACATGTTTCACCTTCCGTGCATCGATAAATGGCTTCTTAGGCATGCTTCTTGTCCCCTTTGTAGAAGGGATATGTGATGCTTCTGTATATTGTTTAACTGGCACTGGCTTTTGTGCCGTTGTAATTTTGTTCTGCTAGATGATTCGTTACCCTGTTGCCTTGGTGATTCCTGTATGCATCATGGGGTCGTTCCTTGTACTAGATTAGTGATCTTTATAAAAAAAAAAAAGTTTCAAATTGCTCTTCAGATGTCTATTTCAATAAGGAAAAGAACCTAAGAGGCCACATAAAGCTTTAGTCTTGAATTAGGCAAGCAAAACTTCTGGTTTTGCAGGCCATTTACAGATGGAGAAGGAGTGTAATTGACAAAAAATATCTTTGATCTGCAATTACGTATCATCTATCTTACAAGCCGATTACTCAGGTGCAGCTCTTACGTTTTACTGGAGAGAAACTACCTATTGAGACTCATTTAATGCTGTTGTTCGGGGACAGTAGTGTAGTTCCATGCTCTCCAATGAAACACCGACAACCTGAACGGTATACCTAATCAGTACCCCACTTATCTACATGCTAAGGTACTAGCCAATTGCTGGCTTGTTACCTGTTGAACATCATTAAATCTTAACCTATTATGCTTTTTGAAGCCGCGAAGCAAGCATGTTACTGGTTCTTGCAATAAATACCCTTATAAGGAATCTGATGAGGTTGGTTAGATATTTCCATACTGAACTTCCCAAAGCAAGTATTGGATAGTGTGAGAGGAGAGTCCAAAAAAATTTGGTTAAGAATGTTACATTCAAAGGAATATTTTTGTTTGTTGAATTGGACTAGGGTGTGCCTTCATTTGAAGAAGTGCATCAAAACCTTCTAACAATAATGGAGAATTCATTGTAAGCTCCTTTGAAGTCAATACAATTTTGAGTTCAAAACGTTAAGGGGAAGCTATTCAGCTATATCAAAGAGTGCATATTAGCATATACATAATAATACAACGGTTGGTCCTAGGTCCTTTTTCTCGTTCTCTAGGCTGCAAACTGGAGTATGAATTCCACTATTATTAAAAAAAAAGGGACTAGAAGCAATAGAGAATCAAATCCTTTCACGCCAATCTTTGAAAAAGATTTTTGCATCACATCAGCGTTAAATGATTTATACCAGGCTCCTGCATTAATTAAGTTGTAAGTAAGCTAACTGGTATAAGAGACAAAACACCAAAGTAATGTATGATTCATGAACAGCTAATTTAATGTCTGTCAACAGAATAAGATTTCCCAGGTCATGCATTCAAAATAAACTACAAAGCGGCAATAAAAGACAAAATTCTTAATAATGCCAACTTTTGAGAGCAGATTAGTTGGTTTTTGCTATCAGCTCTCAGGACTACCACGTACAGACCAATAGGTTCCTGCGAAGTTGACTTCCACTCGGCACGTTCCCTGTTTTAACTCAGTGACAGAGTACGTAGTGGATCCACTAATTTATTGTTTGAACAGCCATCATGTGACCAAGTCCATTACTAAACCCCCTAATCAAAACACACAGATTATTATGGAACAGAATCATCCTTCTTGTTGTATTGTCACTGTTATATACAGTTCTTAATTAAGGATAGACTCCATAGCCAGCTCGTCTGTAGTAAGTAGAGAATGGTCTACTCTATCAAGAAACATGGGAAGGCCCGCTAAGAACAGGACAATTTTATCATTGCATGGCATTGACCAGCAACTGGGAATTGAGGCGTTTCTAGTTACGGGTAAATAGTCAGAAAGCAAAATCGATCTTCATCTCCGTCTCTTACGTTCTGATCACTGCTGAAATAAACCCGTCTCAATACTGTTTCAGTACATCCCCTAACAAATCATTAAGACTTGCTCTCTATCTATTCCTGTTTCTTTTTACGGTACAATTCCATCTTCATGCTAGCGTGTCCACTTAGGGAAATCAAGCCCCTGTCAGTGTCATGCGCTAATGTTCTGAAACAGGCGTTTTCCACCACACGAACTGATTTTTTACTTGTGGTTTATGTCGCATATCAGGCAATGATGGGATACTTCTTCAATCTAATGATCACGGTAGTTCAATCTCTAACAAAAATCGCTTTCTTTTCCAGAAAAGGAGGATTCTCACGTGAGCTTCTCACATGTTTGTTTAGGTCTAGATGATGTTCTTTGACTTCACCATAAAATTTGAAAGAACTTCAAACTGTTCTTGAAATTTGTCAGGTAATAAAAGGAAGAACTGCTCAATGCTTGCTCTTTCAAGGTAAAGAAAATAGACACCACACGAAGAGTCACATATTTCCATCCCCACGCTGTTCCATTCCATACCACCATTAAAGCCATGGAAAGTTCGCTGTCACTATAATGTGAAGATCTCCCATAGTTCGGCCACCTAACTTGAAAAGGTGACCATGAACTCTGATTAAGCAGATATTGCAAAAAAATTAAAATCAGAATACCCTTTAGCGGCTGACTTTGAATTGTGTGTAAATCATTTTCCATACAGGATGGATTATTTCCAATATTCCGATACTTTTCAACGAATGAAAAAGGCGAAAGCTTGATATAAAGATGGAGGTGCCCGTTGAAATATATTGGAGCAGCCTCTTTAGGAGGTAAGATTGCGTAATTCTAAACCTCTCTAAATTCTCTGTTCCGCATTAACGAGCTGTTGAAATATGTTTTTGTCCCATGTGTTTCTAGTCCTTCAGATCTCCGAATGACATTGAAAAAGTGAGCCAAAGGAAAAGATGAAAACGATTCTGAAAGTGCAAGTAACCAGCTTAAAAACGTCATCTATTTCTTCCTGTTGCAAGTTAAAAGGCACAGCTTACTTCTAGAAGTGCAAACATGAACTTGCACTATTGATCACTACCAAATTGGACAACTGGACCCCTACGCTACAGTCTCCAGGAAACAGTTAAACTGCCAGTGAATGTTTTGGTTTGAAGCAAACATCATGATTCAGGTGATTCTTGCACCTGAAGACAAACTACTAATGAACCTAACTTCTGTAAGAATCTGAAAACAATCCCTGGTGGACCTTCCAAAGCATCCATATAGCTGATATATGCATTTGATAATTACCAGGTCTACAGTACAGGCCTAACAGACATCCCATGAACTGCTTTCAATCATAATCATGCCCATAAGCTAAGGGCCTAATTACCAGTCAATCGCGTTCACTAGCAGATAATAAAATACCACCATTTGTTGGCTCTATATAAAATAACATTCGAGGATTTGAGGTCTTCCCTTGTTCAGCGTCAGTTTAGAACTTGGGATACCATAGGAATGGAGTCCTGTCCATCTGGTGACAAAAATAGACAATCTTCTTATTATGGTCGTCAATCATCTAGAAGAAGACATGCAACAAAACAATGCTGTGAAGCAATAAGAATTAATTACAAGTACTCATTCACTCTCACATCTTGCAGCAGTGATGTTCCAAATTTCCTCTTTTTTCTTATTGAACTATTGAACTATGCAACAAAATAGCTCATCTGTTAGTCATAACATAAATTTTAATTATGGACCCAAAAACAACTATGAACTTGTATTAACAGCTAAAACGCGAAAAAGTACATGTTTTGATATCTATTGAACGATAAACAAACTATTAAACGGCCGTTTGAATAAGCTCATGAAACTTTCAAATCAATTTTTATAAAAGTTGTATATCTTTTATGTCGTTAATATCTTTCTGCACCTTTTTTAATGTTTGAGCCTCTTAACGGGTCAGAGAAACTAAATGTCCATAAATTTACTTGTGCAGGTAATAAGAGACCTTAACAGCTATTTATAATAGCCTTATTAAGTCTCTCCATCACAGGCTCAATAAATAAATGACTCACACTGATTATGACTCTTTTTTTTTTACTGGACTTCAGCTCATTTAACTAGATCCTTTATTACACTTCTTTATTATCTTTAGTTTGGATCAAATTTGATTTTCTTAACCTTAATTTCATTAAAAACTCATAATTAATAATTATCCAATTAAAAATTACTAACACTCTCCCATTTGGATAAATACTAATTACAACAATTGTAACAATAATAAAAACAGTAAAAGTGGTTTAAAAAAATCAACGTAAAAGTCGACCAGTTTAAAAAATTTGATCTAAAGATAATGAAAGTCTATCATTCGGTCTCATAAGGCTTTCGATACCAAAAATATCAAATGCATGTGTCAGATTCGATACTGATCCAATACAATCACGTATATCTAATACCTCATAAACATGAATGAGAAAATGAAGTGTGACAAACTACAATGCTACTCATATGATCTAAAATATATTATCTTTTTGTTTGTTGGTTTCAATTTCTCCAAACTTTATGCTAAACTACATAAGAGAAATTGGTTTTCTCTCATTGAATATTAAACCACATTGGAAAAAACTCTTATGGGATTAAATACTTATGTCCCTCTATGCCTCATCAAGTCTATAAACTTGAGTATGTATTTATATGTATCCAGAAGATGTAGGCTCAAGGCCAGTCAATATATATATGTCCAATGCCCTTAAAATGCTTAAGATTGACACATATATTAAGACTTTCACATATATTATAAAAATGTACAACAAACTGTATGACTAAGAACAAAATGATGGTCATCAATATATAAAAATATATTGTCATAATATATGAAATATGTACAAATGTATCAAGAGCAAATATAATGATCTTTAACTAGCAGTGTCTAAAGGCTTCAATAAACCCATTATATACACATGTCTTTAAAAAATAACTAGGTGAAGTTCTTTAGTTAGAGGATCAACAAACTTGTACTTGATCTCCAAATGCTCCACGTCAATATCACCTTTCTGTATTAATTCCTTTATGGTTAGATATTTGACCTCAAAATGCTTATACCTTATGATGTTCTTATTTTTGTTACAGAACAACACATTAGAAAGATTATCACAATACAATCAAATAAGTCCAACAACTGAATTAACCATTGATAACTTGAAAATCAAGTTCTTGAGCCTAACCACCTATGAAGTAACCCTATAGCATGTTACAAACTCTACATGCATAGTCGAGGAAGTTACTAGTGTCTTCTTGATATTCTTCCATGAAATATAATCATTTGCTAACATAAAAATATATCATGTTATGGACTTCCTGTCATTCGGACACATAACAACATTCAAATCTGTATATCCAATAAGGTTCAAGTTATTGAATTTCTTGAATGTCAACATATAATCCTTAATTCCCTTGAGATATCTCAAAACTCAATTGACTGCATTCCGGTGGTCTATTTTTGGTTTAGCCAGATACTTACCTAACAGTCTAACAACAAATGCAATGTCCGATTTAGTCATGAATGAGCACACATCAGGTTACTAACTAGACTAGCATAAGTTACATTCTTCATAGAATCTCTCTTTGTAACATTCTTCAGACATTGTACCACAGATAATCTCCCACGATGAGAGATAGGTGCTACAACAAGTTTATAATCAGTCATATTAAATCTTTGCAGCACATGCTTAACGTATGCTTTCTGCGAGAGACCCAACAAGTGTAGAGATCTATCCTGGTGAATATGAATACCTAGGATAAAAGATGCCTTATTAAGGTCCTTTACGTGAAAATGTTTGGCCAAAAGTTGTTTTATCTTATACATGGTTAAGTCATTTGTTGCGAGCAAGATATCATTCGCATATAAAAGTAGAAGATATCCTTGCTTCCCTTAACCTTGTAATACAAGCATCTTTCAACTTTATTTTTCATGAAGTTAAATGAGGTAAAATCCTTATCAAACTTTAGGTACCATTGTCTAGAGGCTTGTTTAAGAACCCATATGGATTTTCTCAACTTTGTCTTGATCATGAAATCCTTCACGTTGTTTCATATAGACCTTTTCACAAAGGTCTCAATTCAAGAAAGTGATTTCGACATTCAACTGATGTAACTCCATTTCATAATGAGCCACTATTGCTATAATTACTCTAGTGCATCCTTAGAGGATATAAGAGAAAAGGTAACATTAAAGTTGATCCCTTCATTTTGAGTGAACCCACTAGTAGCCAACCAAGATTTAAATCACTCAACTTTTCTTAAGAGTCCTTTTTGGTAATATAAATTCAATTACAATTGATAGGTGGGTAGCACGTTGTAACACTATACAAAATAACTAGACTTAAAACTATAGCTAGTAATGAGTCTAGGTCGATCCCACAGAGAGTGTGTGTAAAGCTTTTGTAACGAAAAGAATCAGTGTTTAGGTTAGCGGGTTTGGTTTCCAAATAACAAAATAACATGAACTTAAACTAAAGAAGAAAATTAAAGAAAACAATAAAAAATGATAAAAGTGATGAATGAATTTTGGAATCCGGTCCTCAATTAAATCTCGGCCTACACAAAAATAATCATACTTTAATGTCTTGTTATTCTCATGCCTCTCCTAGCAACTATTAATCGTAGGTTAACAACAAGCTTTATTAATCTCGATTTTTCCTTAGATTGTGTTTAGTTAAAATAAGCTCTTTAACTAAACCTAGCTATCAAACAACCTAGAACAAGCTCTCTAGATTTAATAGGACAGCTGCAATACGAGTTAGGAAAACAAATTAATCAAGGTAACAACCACATAAGCTTGGGTTATTTAACCAAGGTTACATTATTCCTAATGATTCGACACCACTAGTTGCCATAAATGAATCCAAACACAACTATTACGTATTGTATTTAAAATTCTGGCAATGGGTTTGCATTTAAAAAATCTAATAAAGCATTTACACAACACCCAATTCAATAAACATAGGATAACATAAACAATCCCTAAGAGAGAAAGAACACAATACGTAATGGAGAGATGCCCAAAATGTGTCTTCGGCTTCGATTTCATCTCAAAACTAGAATGGGGAAGCCTAATCATCCATGAGTCTCCAAAGAGTGGGAGTTCTATTGCCCCTTTTGCTCCAAAACTGATCCATCACTCTTTAGTCGCTAAAATTTCATTTTATAATAAAAATTAGTGTTATGAGGAGATACACGGTTTGATCAAGCGTAAAAATTAACATTCACTCAAAACTGGGTACCATCTCTTTTTTTTTCCTTCTTTTTTTCATACAAAAATTTAAAGAAGCTATATTAACATTGGAATTCATTGATAAGACATAAAAAGACATCCCAACAATTATAACCAACCCGCACATATGCACACACCTACACTTATACTTTTATGCATCCATAGTCATTAAAAATCAAAAAATGCTCCACTATCTTTAAGGATTAGGTAGGACATTTGATTAGGTTGAAGGCATGTAATGTGGTTAACACGAAAAGAAAAGGCAAATAAAGTTCAAGGGGGCTTATCAAAAGGAAAAATCATATCAATAGGTAGATTATTTGACTAATGTAGCTTATGAAACAATGAATGCCTATATCATTTCCATGTTAACGCATGTGATAAAAATATAGTCTCAAATAGAAAATCAAAGCAAAATTAGTATGTACATTTCAATACGGTCACAAAAAAAGAGACAATGAGACTGATATGGATGTGTCAGTTTATAAAGGCTTAAAATCTCACTGGATTGTGTCTACCAGTAGTCACAACTCTTCTAAATATAATATATATTGACCAATCGCAAGAGTAAAAGTACATGCTCAAGTTGCCATAGTTTTTCTAGTTAATTCACCCTCTAATCAAAACTATGTAGTGTTAGAAGCAATGAAAAAGAGAAAATGTTTGTTTCGTTGTATTGATTCTCTCTCTTTTTGTTTGAAAACTTAAAAAAAATGTAAGAAACAAACTAATTTAAAAGCGCACACATATATCCTAACAAATGAGAAAATGTCAAGGAAAAGAAATAAACTTCCCTTCGGTTTTCTCCCAAAAAGCGCCTTTGTTTATGGTCGTTGGCTCAACTCTATGTTTTCCTTATTAAGTTACAAAGTTTTGATCTTTAGGAATCACAACTTTGGGATTTTCCACACTTCATCAGGATAAGGCTTAAGTTAATGGCCACTTATCTACAATGTCTTCCCTATTTTCAAACTTTTAATCCCTACTGCATCATAAGGAAAGAAATTAGTTATCATAAAAGGATTGACCCAATAAGGATGGCATTTATGCGAAAACAGTTTATATTTAGCGCAATAAAGAAACACTTTTTGACCAATGATAGAGCTTTTGTATGAGATATTAAAAGCTATAGTCTTCTCTTTTGTTGAAATTGCTTTTTGTTCATTTATATGCTTCTGCTTACAATCTTCCTGTACTGAAAGGTCAATCATATTAATTACAAAAATATAGAGCTCATATAAGAGTGTTTATTAACATAAAAAATATTAAAACGAGTAACTTCCCCATCGAATTCCATCATGAGGGTACCCTCATGAACATCTATGTTAGTTTGGGCCTGATTGAGAAACGACCTCCTAAGTAAGATAACTATTGGTTATGGGAAGTTTCATCATTCATGTCAATCACATAAAAATCAACAGAAAATATTAGTTCATTTACCTGCACAAGCACATCCATCATCCCGTCTGGGTAAGTGTTAGAACAATCAGCCAATTATATGGTAGCACTAGTTTCTTTTAATGGCCCTAAATTTAAAGAAGCATACATGGAACAAGGTATAACATTAATCGATGATCCTAAATCTAATATGGCCTGTTTAATCTCAGTATTACCAATTTGAAGGAATAGTAAACATGTCTGGGTCCTTACACTTAGGAGGTATTTTCTTTTTAAAAATTGCAGAAACAATTTTACTCATTCTAATCATTTCTTTACCTCTTAACTTTCTCTTGTTTGTACATAATTTCTTGAGGGCTTTTGCATACCTCAAAACTTGCTTGATCACTTCTAATAGTGGGATATTCACCTTAACCTTCCAAAAGGTCTCCTAGATCTCTTTATCCTTATCCTCCTTATTTGACTTTGCTAAACTGCTACGGAAAAGTGGAGGATTAGTCTTTCTAACAATTTGGAATTCAACATTTCCCTTTGAACTTGATGGGATATCCCTTTCTTCTTTAAGCTCTTTCTCAATGTCTTCTTCATTAGCCATCCTTTGAGTAACTCTTTCAGGATCCTCAAGCTTCATACCACTCCTCAAGGTGATTGCGCTAACATTCTTCATATTTGCCTCAGATTATGATGACAGTTTTCCTCCTCTTTGGGCTTTTGGACAATTTATCACCACTACCATCTGGCTTACCTAATTCTCCAAATTATGAATGCTAGAATTCACCTACTGAAATTTAGATATGGTCTCTTGTTGAAACTATTGCATACCTTGTTGTAATTGCAAAGTGTTAGTTGCAATAGACTTAGCCATATCCTCTAATGAGGTACCTGAGGTAAAGGAGGCTTGTGGTCTTAATTCGAATGGTTATGCTCTTTGCGGCCTATTCTGGAAGTAAGTCTGCTACTTATTTCCCCCATAACTCAGGTTAGGATGATCCCTCCAACCTGGGTTATATGTCTAGAAATATGGGTTGTACTAGTTGGGAAAATTTCCTCTTGCAGCATTTACATATTCCATACTTCCCTCTTGTAATGTTAGGAACCCATTAGTTGGATGACTTGTATTTGCACATATTCTGCATGCTTTTACCTGTGCCTAGCTAACTGCAAGTTTTTTAACAAAAGACATTAGCTCATTTAAACGATGTTCTCTAGATGAAGTACTTACCTTGTTTACATGGTGAACATCATTGCGAGTGTCAAATTATTGAGCATTAGCGGCCATGCGCTCAATTAAAATCTTGACTTTTATAAGAGTCTTCTTACATAGTACCCCACCACTCATCGTATCGACCAAACTCCTCTCCATAGGTAGCAAACCTTCATAGAAATACTGGATAAGAAGTTGCTCTAGAATGTTGTGGTATGGACAACTAGCACACAACTTCTTGAAGCGTTCCCAGTACTTGTAAAAGGACTCGCCTTTGTGTTGCTTTATCCCACATATTTTCTTTATCATGCTAGCTATTTTCGATACTGGAAAATATTTTTCAAAAAACAACCTCTTCAACTTGATCCATGTGCTAATGCTCCTAGGGATAGATTAAAAAGCCATTCTTTTGTCACATCCTTTAATTAGAATGGGAAAGCTCTCAATATAATCTGCTCTTCTGTCACCTATGGAGGTTTCATACTAAGACATACCACATCAAGCTCCTTATGATGCTTATGAGCATCCTCACCTGCAAAACCATCAAAGTTAGGCAAAAGATGGATTAGGCCAGATTTAAACTCAAAAGTAACATTTTCAGCAAAATTTGAAAAAGTGATGAATAAAGGCCTTTGAGTCAAATTTGGAGCAGCCAACTCTTTTAAAGTTCTTGGATTGGCCATGACTCCCTCAAGTTCAATTCCTTGTAATATTCCCCAAGTTTTTTTGGTTTCACTACGTAATCTCCGCAATGTCCTTTTAATTTCTAGATCAAACAGTAGAGTTTCTCTATACGGAAATCTTGTTACTACCATACACCAAAACTAACAAGCATGTAAAGATTAAGAAATAACTAAAAGAAACAATTATATACACAAAACATGAATTGAAATCAAAAGCAAAAACTAAAGCTCTATACTCCTCGACAACGACGCCAAAATTAGTAGCATGTCGTAACACTACACAAAATAACTAGACTTAAAACCATAACTAGTGATCAATCTAGGTCGATCCCATAGAGAGTGTGTGTAAAGCTTTTGTAATGAAAAGAATCATTGTTTAGGTTAGGGGGTTTTTGGTTTGGTTTTCGAATAACAAAATAACCTGTACTTAAACTAATGAAGCAAATTAAAGAAAACAATCAAAAAGTGATAAAAGTGATTAATGGATTTGGAATCTGGTCCTCAGGTAAATCTCGACCTACACACGAAAAAGCATACTTCAATGTCTTATTATTCTTATACCTCTCCTAGCAACTATTAATCATAGGTTAACAATAAGCTATGTTAACCTCAGTTTTCCCTTAAGTCGTGTTTAGTTAAAACAAGGTCATTAACTAAACCTAGCTATCAAACAACCTAGAACAAGCTCTCTAGATTTACTAGAATAGCCACATTATGAGTTAGGAAAACAAATTAATCAAGCTAGTAACCACATAAATTGGGGTCATTTAACCAAGGTTATGTTATCTCTAATGATTTGACACCATCAGTTGCCACAAATGAATCTAAACAAAACTATTACGTATTATATTTAAGATTCTAGCATTAGGTTTATATAGAAACAATTTAATAGAGCATTAAGATCATTCTTACATAACACTCAATTCAATAAACATGGAATAACATAAACAATCCCTAAGAGAGAAAGAACACAATACATAATGGAGAGATGCCCAAAATGTGTCTTTGGCTTCGGTTTCACCTTGGAACTGGAATGGGGAAGCTTAACCCTCTATGGGTCTCCAAAGAGTGGGAGTTCTGTAGCCCCTTTTACTCCAAACCGATCCATCACTCTTCAACTATTTAAATGTCATTTTATATTAAAAATTATGGTTCTAAGGAGATACATAGTTTAATAAACGACCATGTATCAAACCATAAATTGAAAAAATCTGGAAATCGTCAAGATATACTATTGGATACACGATGTTCTTCTGAATTTATACACGACCGTATAAGTATATACACAACTGTGTATCTTCCATATCCTCTTGAAAGCTTCATTTGCTTGGATTTTCTTGTCCTACTTCACCCTAATCCTTCTCCTTCTTATTCCACAATGATAATTGAGTGTGAACATCAAGAGGATGGCTTAAAGAATATGCTTTAACTCACTTTCACTCTTATGCTTCCAAATTGTACCTAAAACCAAATATGAACCAAAATGAGTTTCTTAAACATTTCATAGCATTAATCACTAGGTGTTGTGGGATAAATGTATAATCAATCAAGCACATGTCAATAGGTTTATAGTTATGAGGCAACTCCACACACTCCTATATCTTATTATGCTTCACAAATTGCATCTCATCCCTCATTGCAGCCTACCACAAATCCGTATGTATTGGAAGTGCTTACTAATTGTATGTTGTATCAAGAATTGTATCTCTCAACTACTGTATATTGTACATGTGAATTTTTGAAGTGAAATGACTTTTGAGATCATATATGTTGTGAATACAAGTGGAATAAAATGATTGTGACTGAATATGATTGTGAATGAAATGTTTCAGAATGAAGTTTTGAAATGCTTTCATATTTGAAGCCTTGAAATGTGGATATGCAATCGTCTTAACGTGCCATTTTTGTAGAGTGTATTCCCGAATATCCTTCGGTACGTCGAGTATATGCTCTATGGGAGTGGCATGTTACAAGCCCAGGTTTAGTATTTTACATGGGCGTTTGTCATAGTATATGTCAAGTTACATGCATCCTAAACATGAAATACATTGTCAATTTCGAGTAATGTTCAATTAGGCATGCAGTGGAATGATTAAGTTTAAGTTGTTAATTGAGGTTATAAATTAAAGAATGGAATGATTGATATCAATGTATACGAATTTGAGAAGTATGATTTGTTAATGGTATAAAGATGTTCATGTGAATGCAAATGTGATTCAAAGGATATAAGTAATGAGTTGTGTATGATCGAATGAGAATTGGGAAATTGTGTGAATACTTAATGCTTGGAAAGAATTTATGAATGTATGATTGATGAATTTAGGGTAATCAAACTTACCTAAAGCATAACCTAATTGCAAACAAGTTATATACAAGCTATGATGAATGAAAGAGCAAGATTTGGGAATAAGGATACATACCGGGGATAGTCAATTGAGCATCCATTGAAACATGATCTATATACATGTGAATGATTGAGTAATCATATGATTGATATTCGGGAATGTATTAGAAGTGCTTACTGATTGTATGTGAATGGGGAAATATGTACTCAACTAAATGTTGAATACCAGACTTAGATCCAATGATTGTGATAACTAACTGTGTACATTGAAAGAAAGTGATTGATAGAATATTATTTGGAATGTTGCATTCCGTCACATGAATATGCATGATCAGATAAAGGAGTTGTGACCGGAGTGACCAACGTGAAAAGTGTTTAAAGATCAGAATGTGTACAAAGAGCCATAGGCTCAATGTTTAATGAGACCGGTATCCACAATGGGTACGGGATAGTATTTGAAATGAGCTCGATATCTACAATAGGTATGAGACAGTTAAATAGGCGCTCGGTCACAACAAAGTAAAAATGGAAATAATTCTCATGTGCATTTGCATCTATATCTTTACATGTATTCATGAGATCGATTGCAAATAAATGTTGAATTCTGTTAATATAATGATGTGTGGAGCTTGTGTACTTGTTAATGATATGAAGAATTGAGATAAATGATTGGATTGTTTTGAAATGACTATATGACTACTGATTGAACGACCTATAATTAAATAGGACATAAGTAGTATCAAAACATAGCAATTCTTATACAAGATCACTTTGTTGACCTCAAGATAAAGAATCATTTATATAATCATCATAATGAGAATTAAAGAATCATTTATATAATCATCATAATGAGAATTCCATAGACATATTAGTAATGTTCCAAATGGATTTCTTATATCAGGTATGTTCAATGAACTTGTTCTCTAACAAGCACCCACATGTTTGTTTAAGTATCTCCATACTTTAGTCTATGAGATTGACTACTTCCTTAATAAGGAAAAACATAACGTGTGTTAGTCTTTTTACGTTCTATTAATGTCCAGTCTTAATAAAACAATGACTAAGAACACTTTAGGGATAATATATAAATGCAATAGGAATCTCATAATTATAATCTCATTATAATTTCATTTCCAATGTATAATTATCTCATGGACTTTATCATATACATCTAAACATGTATAAGAAAAATAATGCCTTTAAATAATTCACTAATCTACAACCAAACTGATTGATTGTAAGGCATAAACCAACAATCTCCCATTTGCACTAAGCCAATAGTTTAAGTATTTCATACCATATCATCATATGACGATTATATTACTGATTGGATAGTGGCTTAATGAGATAATTCTACAAGATTCTCTACAGTGAGCACTCGCTTAAATCTTACAGCTTGCATCTTAAATAGCATCATAATTAAGAAAAATTACTTAAATACATACTTGGATCTTTGATGAGACCTTAGCTCCTTTTGCATGAACAATAGTTCGAATGTTCTATAGTACATTACTGTGATAAACAATGAAAGGAACTATGTCAAGTTCACTAAAGAACTTATTGATTCGATTAATCATTTCCACTAAATGAAAATTGTATTATGATTTAATTAGCAACCATTGCTACATTGGAACCTTTCCAATCTTGTATGATATTGTTCTTAAGTAAAATAGACCTTAATTGCGATTTACTTCTAAAGTAAATATCCTTATCTCCTTGAACTCAAATATCAACTCATACATAGAATAATGGATATCTTTAATACTTCAGAAGTATCTAATATCTCAAATACC
>JAOQMQ010000194.1:17173275-17189468 GCA_027563845.1 Erythroxylum subrotundum
TTCGTGGGAAAAATTCATATATGCCAAAGGAATAGGAGCTCCCTCAGATTTCAGTACTAGATTGGACACTCAATAGTGTAAGAACTAAGAAGTAAAGCCAGGGTTGGCCCTCTCCGAGGGCACTTCTAAAACGGAAAAGTAGACAAAGACTGGACCCTGAATTGGATATAGGCATTGTCAGCAGAAATAACCTGAAGACATGTGATCGGGGGCCCATTTATGATTAGTCTTGCCTTTGGATCATCATTAAAGTAAAATAACCAAATTACCAAGAAAATGAATTGTGAACATAAGTAAATGAATAATTTCACATTACATGCTTTTTCATTAATAGAATTTGTAACTTTGCCCGTTATGTTTGGTACTTGCCATTAACATTGCCTTTAGTCCACTCCATGTGATGCGGGTAAGGAAAAGAAGCTACAAAATCATTTTAAGTTGCAAAGAAGATATTAAAATTAAACCCACAATAAAATTTATGTTATATGAAATTAAGCAAGAAATTGCGCAGCAGAATGTATCACTTTAAGAAATGTAGGTGCGTACTGTGCCGTACAAACTGCCAAGGAATAAAGAATCCAGATCTTCTGTTTCTGTTACTCTGTTTTTATCATATTCTATGAACATCTTTCTATTTAATTTTTGTAAGTCTTATTTATTGAATAAATGGATGCTGATAAACCAGGTAAGAATAGAGTCCCAAAAACAAGTGATGTATTTCCCAAGCACAGGTAGGAAAGGATTAGGGTACTCTCCGCCCGAGAAAACGATGGTTTGAGCTCCTGAGTATCATTGAACTTGGAAGGAAATTCGTTTTTTGAGCAAGTTAGTTCTTTATGTTGTTCAATTATTACGTTTCTGGTAAAAACACGCACCAGTTGTGGGCTTTCAACAATTACAGTGTTCATTTTCACTGTATCACCGACACGGCTTTCAACGAAGATGTACGAACCAGTTGTGGGTCACGACTTAGTCAATTTGGGAGGACAAAACACAAATGTTGTTAACTTTTGTCATTATCACATAACATTTCCCTTTAAGCATTTCTAGAGACGGCAATACTCAAAGCCAGTGCAATGCATCCAAGTTACGGAAGGCAAAAACAGACTTTTATCAATTACATAAAGCTTTAATTGCACGCAGTCATTCATTTGACATAAAATTTACAGGAACAAAAATCTCCAACCTAAAAGGGCGGGGAAGATGAGCTAAACTGATAAAACAGAGATTCCCTCTTTTGCATTTTCTTCCCCTTCCTTTCTTTCTTCACCTCATTAGTGCAGCAACTACATAAGATACATCTTTTCAGTTAAAAGTGTAATATATGTGTAAGTTAAAAAATCGATCAAAGAGCAATATCGTGTCCTCTCTCTATATCAAATAGTACGATGGAAGGTCTGAGAAGGATCCTGCACATGGAACAACAGTATCAAGTGCCAGGCTCATTAGTTGCTACTTAGTCCACGGGTGTGAGACAGGGTGCCAGCGTTTTCATAGGGAGGCTTACCCCACCTCCTCTAATAGATACTGACGAACCTCTAAATGAGCTTGCTCTGCTCACAATATGTGAATCAAGAAACACAACTATGACTGTGATATCATCATGGAAATGTCGGCGGACCCCACGATCAATTTTCTTCAAATCTGAGTATCTCATTTCTCTTTTCTTCGCAGCTTCTTTCAAAGCAACTTTCAAAAGCCTACGAGCAATTCCCTGAAGCACAAAAAGTAGATAGATTAACTAGAATTTTTGTTTCCCAATAAGACTCCTTAAGCTTGACCAAAGAAGTTGTGTTTCCCATAAAAACTTGCCCCAGAATTGAAGCAACAGAAGCAGAAAGAAGGAACTACATAATATGAAAATACAGAAAAGTTCCCAGAGACAATTGAAAACAAACCAAACAAAACAACTACGTTAATATGGTCCGAAATGGTGCTTGAACCACGTTCTCACACCAATGTAATGAAACAATGCTTTCAAACCCTGTTTTCTCTTGTCACTTTATCCCAGAAAATGAAGGCAAAACTGATTATAAAACAATGTAAACTGTTTCCAATTAAGCCTACAATCTGAAAATTCCTGAAGTATCACACCCATCTAGATAGAAACAGCAATTATGTGCTGAAACAGAAGTCTTACATTGTGTGGGTGGTTTTGAACTATATCAACTGCTTCTTGATTGCTAAGATGTTCCCACAGCCCATCAGATGCAAATATGAGAAACTGATCATAAGGCTGTAGTTTATGAACAGAAATTGATGGATCTGCGCTCAAAATTGGCCTCTTAAATGGTTCCCGGAGGCGGAATTTCGCATACAAAGGCTCTCTGTTGAATTCAGCCTTTTTAAGATATACATCACCAATTGATCTGGAAACCTGTAAGACAAATGTTAACAACATACCTCACCAATTGATCTGGAAACCTGTAAATGTTAACAATGTAATATTGGGAGCACCATATAAACTTACTGACATTTAAAATAGCATAAGCAAAAGCCAATATCAATCAAGTGAACCGCACATTGAAGACCAATAACAATGAAGTCCGAGCAATAATTACCCTGTTTACAGATCGAGTTTTATATTACATTGTTTAGGAAAGTTCAACCAAATAAAAGATCGAAATTTCACACCAAATATATCTCAGCAACCCTCAGAAAAAGATTTGTGCTATTTCTACATAGGATTGTGTCTATAGTTAACATCCAATCTCATTTACATGATTTATCTGTGTTGAGAAGTATGTCACATTACTTCATAATCTTTCTATTTTGTTTCATTTATATTATATGGCCATATCTCAATCCTCGAGGAGCTGCTCACAATCAATATCCAGCCCATGTAAAACACAAAAACTAATTAGAAACTCTGGGAATAATCATAATAAGCTTTATATATTTAAAATATGGAAACTGCAAATTGCCATCCTACACAACCTCCAATTATAGAGCCAAACTTGGAGTAGTTTTACCAAACTCAGAAAAAATTATCACTGCTTCAAGATCTGCTTCAAGACTATCGGATCACCATTTCCACATATTAACTTTAGAAAACAAGGCACTTTAAGCAGGCCTTTCATTCAGTGAATACATTACGAGCAGTGCACTTGCAACAATCATCAGTCAGCTGAGGAATGCTTTAAATACTCATGTAGCAGGCCAATTATAGTTAGAGCTCAAAATTAAAATGATAAAAAGATAGACTATAGCAGGGCAGTTATAGTTAGAGCTCAAAATTAAAATGATAAAAAGATGGACTAAACAAGTGATATTAAATGAAACTACATAATGGCAGCAACTACTTGTGCAAAGCATCACCTGTATCAGGCCTTTCACACGCCATACGTTATGCTTTAAAACAACAATATGTGAATCATCTGGGTGCAAAGAATGCATCTCCTGCCTGACAGACTCTAAGCAAACATTGTGCTCTGATGAAAGCTGGATCGCAAGAACTTCACCAGTTGCCCGGACAAGCCTCCCAAGGACAGCTCGAGAATCACCAAGATTAGCTATATAAAGCATACCATCACAGATGACGCCCACCAGACAGCAAGAACCAACAGCTGCAATCTGGGGCTTCATGGGCCACTGTTTAGTGACAAGAGAAAGAAAACCTTCCTCAGTTGCTTGGTAAGCTTTCTTTATAACGTCCACAGACATAGTCTGCTGCTCCGTAGCAAACCCTGTAAAATCATTCATCAGCAGAAAGACATGAAACTTCAACAATAAATAAGAGCAATAATGAAAACTTAAAATTCTCCTATGGGGAAGCTGGTCTGACAAACTCATAAAGGGTTTCAAATCTCTTACTCTTAAGATGCTGGAATAGATGATCACAGACGTAACGAGATGTCTCTGGACCTCCATGGCCATCATATACTCCAATAAATGTACCATAAGGACCTGACTCAAGAGTGCTCAAGCTTCCCGACTCAATCTGGCTTTGATCCTCAAGCAAATTATTCGCCTGCACAACAGCCATAGAGAATTCACCAAAAGAGTGCTGCCCGGCGTCCTTATACCAGAGAAGGCCATCTTGCCGGCCTGCTGCATCCGAGCTCGTGTGAAAGTTATCTGATGACGGCAGCCAGCAGGCCCTCAAAAAGTCCATCAATCTTGATAGCATCCCTCATCTCACCCACGCCAGCCTAAAATTCCCACACATCCAAAATTGGATGCAATCACACTCCTTCCAATAGCGCTCACTGATCCTCCCCTCTGCAGACCAATGAATTTACGAACATATAGAAGAAGGACCAAAATTCACACGTGACCTAACCAATTTCCAAATGCAACTGCAACGTTGACAAAAAAGAAACAAGGTTTTATCCCTAATCAGATAAATCTCATTGACTAGGAAAAATGAGAAAATAAACACGAAACCAACTGCATCTCCTGCTTAATATAGCAAATAATCACTACCCTTATGCTGATACTGCCTAAGCGAGGATAAAAAGGCAGAAACAACAACTCGTTGAAACTAAAACTGAATAGGGTCAAATCCAAGTCGGCATTCCACACTTAAAGTTCTAGGACGTAAATTCTCTGTGACAGATTGACAAAACTCAGTAAGTTTTTCAAGTGTCCAACACAGAAAAGGGAAATCGAACCAAATCGAAAATCCAATGAACTGACAAGGAAAGGAATGCAAAGAAGAGAAAGAAGAATAAATAAACTCACAATATAGATTAGGTTATCTCCAAAGTTTCTAGTCACAGCAGGGACTAAAAATACATGTGGGTCTAAGAGGGATAGATCTGTAGATCCATCAAAATCGAAGCTTTCCAGAAAAAGAAAAAAAGGCTCTTTTTTTCCTCTTTGCTTGGCTTCTTGATAGTTCTCTGCCTCAAAACACAGACAAGTTCCCTTTCCCTTTTACCTTTTACCTTTTCCTGGGTTGCTAATCCAGATAAAGAGAGCAGTAGATGGACAAAGAAACAGAAGGTAAACTCAGAAGTAAAAGAAAGAGTTCTCTCAATCAGTGTGATTGAACAAACTGAAACTCGTCCATTTGGTCTTTCTCAGCAGAAAAAGAAAAACCCAACAGATGGATGGTTGAAAGCCAGGAACGCTTATGGGCAGCCCGGGCTCCACCCTTATATAGGCAAATTACACAACACTCATGTGGCTCAATTCATGTTTTCTTTTTCTTTTTTTTTTTATTGCTTTTTTTACTTTATATTTAAGAAGACAAAATCTGCCCAAAATCTTATCTTCTTTATTTTATCCAACATTAGGACACGAACCCAAACATAGTCACTCAAAACCGGGGACACTCTTTTTGTTTATTATGTTAAAAATCAAGAAAAATTTGAGCATTTAATGATGAATATAAGAACGAAAAATTCTGAATGGTAAGAAATGCTCATGGCTATCAAAGATCCGAGTTGACTATAGAATGAATAATTCTACAGCGTAATACATGAAATTGTTTAAAAAGCTTATCCATTTTCGTCCTATTTGTTTGTGTAAGTTGGTGTTCCTTTGGTCAACTCCGCAACATGCATTGAACTTCTTGTTTAAAAGAATGGTTAATGGTGCTCTTTCTAACCTTGTAGGGAAGTATAATATTAAATAGGAAATGACATTAAACAAGCGATAGCTTATCGGTCCTTTCTTTGTTTTTTCTTTTCTCAAAATAGAATACTATACACAGAGACGGAGCTACATGGAGAATTGGGGGGTCACTGGCCCCCCAAGTTTCCTCTAAAGTTGTTTGTTCCTTCTATCGATCTTACGCAAATTTTTAACAAGAAAATGTTTTAATTTCAACTAATTAACGTGTAATGCAAGTACTCCTCTCTTGGATAACCATGTCCATATGTGTGTATATATGAGAATTCTTATAATCAAATGGCACAAGTGCATAGGTGTCACATTGTTGGGTTGACAGACATACGTGTCAACCTATGCAAACAAGCAAGTGGCAGCTGCTTTAAGGGTTGTCGTAGACAATATCTATTTGACTTTGACACACATGTTTGTGACATTTATTTTTCATCCTTTACCAACGGCAAATACTTTTTTTTTAAACCATATACGAAAGAAAAAGAAAAACAAAGTCCTACTTAAATATCTCATATTAATCGACATTCTAAAACCATAACATGACAAGTTAAGTTGGTTGAGCAATAACTATGCATCAAAAAGTATTTGGGTAAAGGAAGTTTATTTCTATTACTAGCATGCATCATATAATCAACCGGTAAATTTAATCGAAAAACACAGTGAAAGTTGAATCTCACAATAGAAACTTAATTCAATTAATTAAGGAAATAGAACAATAATATAATAATAATAGGTTCGTATAGAATGACAAATTCCTTTAAAATTTAAATGAATGTATATATATAGTAGAACTATCTCACACTCACTATTGGTTTGGTAAGTGAAGAAAACTCATCAAAGTTAGAGAAATAGATTACAATTAACATCTCTGAGTAGAAAATTAATTCAATTAATTAAAGAAATACAATATTAAATATGATCATGTTTATATTTTCATAAGTAAAATACTAAAAGTCTTTCAAGATACATACTAGAATTGTCTATGAAAGTTTAACAAATGAAACATTTTAACAAAGACAATTTTAAATTTTGGTAAAGAGAAATGCATAATTCAATTAATTAAGAAACACAATATTATATTTAACAATAATTAAATTTTCATATTAAATTTTAAGATTAAAGATATTCCTTTAAAATTAAAATATTACAAGTCCTTCAAAATTTAAATGTGACACTCTATAATGAAGACAATTCTCAAAATTTAATAAAAATAAATAAATAATAATTGACATCTCACAATAGAAATCTAATTCAATTAATTAATTAATTAATTATATCCAATAATAATTAAATATTCATATTAAAAACATAAGATGATGAGATCTCTTTAAAGTTAAAAAGGATTACTATTTTTGATCTTCTTACTATAGCCATCGTTTAGTTAACTACTTATATTCAAAGAAATTTCAATAGTTCTCTAATCTGGCAACTTGACGTGAGACCAATGTAAGACCAAAAATATCACGTTAAATACTCACTGACAAAAGGTGGAGCGGCTGGGGCTCCTCCACCCTTAACCAAGGTCTCGAGTTCGAATCTTGGGAATGGAATCGCTTTAAAACTCGTGAGGGAGAGCTTTGCCGCCCAAATGGGTCCTACCCGGCTCGAATCCGGACTAGGCGGTTGCCCCTGTGGTGCCGGATACCGGGCAGTTTAACCAAAAAAAAAGTCTTAAATGTGGTTCTCTTACTCTCCAGAACTCAAATTCACTTTTTGCCTTTGCACTTATTGATTTTTGCTCTTTACATGAAAAGAATATACAACCTACTTAGATTATGCAAACGACCCAAGCAATTCTACTGCGTTTGCTGGCCATGCTGCTAAGAAGGTGCGACTCCGCGAACGTGAGGAAGACACTCCTCCCAACTCGCCTATTCCACTTACCCTCCTAACCAGCTACTGTGCCGCTGTCACAGGAAATTCAGGCCATGGCACTGGCGAAAAGGAATCAATCTGGCCTGACAAGGAACTCATTCCAATCACAGACAGGGACATCACACTGGTTCAAGGAACTTACGGCATAGGCATTGAATTATTTAACACGTTCATAAGCCAACTTGACAATCAATCGCCTAAGGTCGTAGTTGTTAAATTATTAGGCAAAAAACTGGGTTTCCACATGCTCAAAACCAGACTCCATTCGATGTCAAAACTCACTGGCCCCATGAAAATTGTGGACATGGAAAACGAATTTTACCTGATCAACTTTGATGAAGAATCTGATTATTTGCAGGCTCTCACCCAAGGACCATGGGTGATTTCTGGACACGTCTTATCCGTACAACCATGGTCTTCAGACTTCCGCCCGTCTGCTGGGACGATCTGGAACGTGGTTGCCTGGGTCCTATTTCTCGAACTATCGATGGCTCGATATCATTCGTCCATCCTTACCATACTCGGAAATCTAGTTGGTCGCACGATTAAAATTGATAACACCACCAGACAAGCCTAGTGTGGCAAATTTGCTAGAGTCGCCATCAATATCGATTTAAGCTCCCCTTTTCGCTCAATCGTTGAACTCGATGGAGAACTCATAAATGTTGCGTACGAAGGATTGCCGTAGATCTGCTTCTCGTGTGGTCTAATTGGCCATGGCACTACGAGCTATCCGAAGAGACACCCTGAGCAGCAAGCAAACGGGGGCAACGTACCAGAGGAAGGGACAACTCGAGCTCCTGAGCCTTGCCCAGACTAGACAGTTGTCATTCCTCAGATGGAAGGCTACGGCCTATGGACCCAGGTACAACGCCGTACTCGACCGCCGCCAGCCCTAACAATGGCACAGGGACGTGACCGAAGGGGCAGAGAGAAGCACGTGGAGGCGAGGGGCTCGAGGTATACGATTTTGTCAGACCAGACGTCGATGGAGACTCCAAACGGTAACATTTCATCTGAGGATGTACACCAACGAGGGGAGATCTCACCGATACTGCCTCTAAATCACCTCCACCAGGCAACTTCTAATCAATTGAAGGACAAGATTCATGGACCAGACAAATCAACGACCACAGGCAAGACCAAAACAAACCCCCAAACTAATAACCCCCACAAGCCAGCCCACATCCAACCCATCACGAGGGCCCACCCTACAACCAGCCACATCAGCTCGAACCCAACAACTTCGTCAACGCCAGCCCACGTCCAACCCAACCGGAGGGCCCGCTTTACATCCAGTCACATCAGCTCGAACATACCACCATCGTCCACGCCGATTCAACCTACTACCGCTCATCACTTGGCCATCTCCATTCCATCCCATGCAAACCTAGTCATACAGGATCAATCACTTATAGAAGCCATGCAAGAAGACGGGGGCTGCGAGGAAATGGTCGTAGCGATGACAGATGTCCATATGAACACCACTGAGCCTCATTCGCCAAATGACCACCTTCTTCCACCTTCAAGACCACCAGATATTGAAATGGATTCGCTGACGGAGCTCGAATGCGACGGTCTTTCTAACTCTCAAAGGAACGAGAGGCAACGGAATTAAAGTATCCCTCAAGACAAGGTTCCGAATGACAGCCCAGTAAACACTACTGTCTAATAGTGTTTACTCTCTCTACTACCCAGATTTATGTCAATCTTTATTTGGAATTGCCAAGGGGCTGGCAGTAAGTCCTTCAAGCTGATCATGAAAAATTATATTTGAATCCACCACCCCAATCTTTTAGTTTTAATTGAACCTAGAATCAGTGGACATCGGGCGCGGAAGGTAGTCAGAAGTTTAGGTTTTGAGCATTCCTTTAGGGTGGAAGCTATCGGATTCTCAGGTGGCATTTGGTCACTTTAGAAAGTTAACATTGATGTTCGAATTCTTCTGACCCATTGACAATTTGTTGATACACATGTTGCATGGGGGAGAAATTCTTTTGCATTCACAGCCATCTACGCGAGTTCTACGCCTACCTTACAACACTACTTATGGAACTCGGTGCGCAAAATTACTAGGGCCACGAGTATACCTTGGCTTATGGGAGGAGATTTCAATGCGAAATTAGAGACCAATGACAAACGTGGAGGCTCTAGTCTTCACCTAGTAGTCAACAGTCTGTTTCGGGATTGTGTACACGATTGCCACCTTCAGGATTTATGATACTTGGGGCCGAAATTTACCTGGAGAAGAGGGCAAATTCTTGCAAGATTAGATAGAGCTCTCTGTTCTAATGCATGGCAAGCAACATTCCCGAACGCAAATGTTATGCAGCTGCCTTTCTTAAAATCCGACCACCAACCCCTACTGATTAATCTCAATCAGCATACCAACTTTCCCTCCACCCCACGACCATTCAAATTTCAGGCAGCTTTGCTGATACAGGAAGGATTTGATCACATTGCTAAGGATAATTGGATTCCTAACATGTCAAATTTTAGCGGAGAGATCTGCAACTTCTCGGAGCGTTTACAGCAATGGAATTCCAATAATTTTGGCAATATCTTTCATTGAAAAAACAGACTCATGGTCCGACTGAAAGGTATTCAAACTCGATTAGAAGAGAATGACTCGACGTCTCTAAGAGAACTAGAGGCCTACCTATGCTCTGAACTCGAATAGGTCCTTTGCTAAGAATAATGTACTGGCACCAATACTCTCGATGTTAGTGGTTAAGCCAAGGAGACAGAAACACGAAGTATTATCAGGCAATCACTTCTTCCAGAAGACGGAAAATGAGGATTGAGTCTCTAAAGGATGAGAATGGGTATATAAGTTCAGACATAGCAAGCATCCAACATATAGCGAAGAATTTCCTAGTAAAACTTTACACGAAAGATGATAATACTTCTAGGAACCTTCCTACCAACGATCATGGTCCTTCACTCTCCCTCAGGACAAAAACCAAATTGCAATCTCCAATTACTCCTGAAGAGATCAAGGACGCGTTCTTTGCTATGGCACCGAACAAAGCTTCAGGATATGATGGTTTTACTGCCTTATTCTACCAATCGTAATGGAACATTGTCGGACCAGCATTGACTCTTTTCATACAGAGAGTTTTCCGACATGAAGCTCGGGAGTCTGAACTAAATCGTACCATCTTGATTCTCATACCTAAGATTCCCTATCCCACATCGATCACTCAGCTCAGGCCTATAGCTTTATGTTCAGTGCTATATAAAGCTATTTCCAAAATCATTGTCAACCGCCTCAAACCTCACCTAGATGCCCTCATCGCCCCAACTCAATGCAGCTTCGTACTAGGCCGTCTGATAACAGACAACATTATCATTGCCCAAGAAGTCATTCACATAATGAAGAGGAAATTGGGAAAGAAGGGCATGCTTGCTACTAAAGTGGACTTTGAGAAAGTTTATGATAGGTTAGCATGGGATTTTATCCAGGAAACACTTAGTGGAATTGGAATTTCGGACTCAATGCTTAATCTAATAATGAAGTGTCTCTCCTCGGTTTCTATGCAAGTTACTTGGAATGGCGAACTCAGTGATGCGTTCACACCCACCACAGGTATTCGACAGGGAGATCCTTTTATCGTCATATCTGTTTGTACTCTGTATGTAAAGACTGGGACACCTAATTCAAACCTCCCTGTCCTAAGGCCACTGGAAGCCTATTCAATTAAGTAGAGGAGGCCCCCAGATCTCCCACCTATTTTTTGCCAATAATCTCATTCTTTTTCTCAGAAGCCTCTATCGAACAGGTGCACGTCATCAGAGACACGTTACATACTTTCTATTAAGCTTCAGGCCAATGAGTCAGTCAGGCCAAATCCTGTTGCTTTTATTCCAAGAATATCCATCAATCGACATCACACTTCTTAAGTAGAAAACTGGGATTCAAGCAGACAAACGATTTAGGCCGCTATCTTGGTGTGCCCCTCCTACACGAGCGAGTCACTAAAAGAACCTACCAACATATTCTTGACAAGGCTTAACAACGTCTCTTGGGATGGACAGCCAGTCTTTTGTCGCTCGTTGGATGCATCACATTGACTCATTCCATCCTTGAAACTCTTCCCATTTACACTATGCAGACAGTTCAACTGCCTCGGAATCTTTGTGATGAATTAGAGAAACTAATACGCAAGTTTATGTGGGGCTCGCTTCAGGACAATAAAAAGATCAACTTGGTAAATTGGGACATCGTTTGTAAACCCAAAGAGAAGGGAGGCCTAGGCCTTAGGAAAATTCGAGAGAACAATGACGCCTTCTTAACAAAACTCGGGTGGTCAATGATTACCAAGCCACATACATTATGGGTACAAATCCTCTCTGCTAAGTATAACTTTGATGCTAACCATATTCCATCTTCTCCTGTTGCTACAGGTGGTTCGATGGTTTGGCGGAGTATCAAAGCCACTTGGCACTATGTTTTATAGGGTATGAAATGGACGATCTGCGATGGAGCTAGAACTCGATTCTGGCTACATCCCTGGGCTGGCGACTGGGGTCCTCTTATCCACCATACCATAGCTCCTATTCCCCAAGCAACTATGGATCTCTGCATTCAACACTTTGTGGACATTACTGGCAATTGGCAATGGGGAACTTTCCAACATCTGCTTCCTTCTTTGATTTGCATGACCATAGCAGGTACGTTACCTCCCCGGTCTTCTCTAGGCCCTGATAAGCTCACTTGGGGTAAGCCAGCCAATGGGCAGTTCACTACTGCATCCGCCTATGCCATGATCATGGAGCATGACGATGATTCTACCACTGGGTATTGGAAGCTAATTTGGCAGTGGCAGGGCCCACAACGAATTCGATCATTCCTCTAGCTCCTCTCCCATAACCACCTGTTATCCAACCGTCAACAGGTTCGAAGATAGCTAACAATCGATGCTATATGCTACCATTTCCTTTTAGAAGAAACTTCACTACATGTCGTTCGAGACTGCCCTTAAGGCCGACAATTATGGTGTATGTTCCCTCCATCAGCAGTCTCCCCAGATTTTTTTCACCATGTTAGCTCAGGAGTGGCTAACCAGGAGTCTTCAAACCTACCTCCTTGTACTTGGATGGGATTGGTCAAACATCTTCGGCACTGCTTGTTGGTTTCTATGGACTTGACATAACATGGCCCTCTTTGAAGAGCACTTCTCCTAGCCGACTTCCCCAGAGCATCATATTCTAGAGTTTGTGCATCAGCTCCACAAGGTGTCGGTATGGTTCAGTAAAGCAAATCTGGTCAATCGCCCTTAATGTGAACAACTTCTTAGATGGCAAAAACCTCCCTCGGGTTGGGTCTGCTTAAATACAAATGGAGCAATCAAAAGATCGCTCTCATCGGCCACAATAGGTGGACTGATTCGTGATAATTTGGGTGCTTGGATTAGAGGCTTTGTACAGAATATTGGCTAGTGTTCCTCCCTCTCTGCTGAACTTTGGGGGGTTTACTCAGGCCTCAACCTCGCCTGGACCCCAGGCCTCCAACTAATCGAATTAGAGGTCGATTCGCGTGAGGTGATCCAGCTACTTTCATCCCCAGCTCAACGTCAAATGTCTCTTAATCCCCTCATTCTGGGTATCAATGAATTGTTCACTCGGAATTGGGTAAGCCTACCCCATCATATCTACAGGGAAAGTAATAGATGTGTAGACTAGCTCGCCAACTATGCAAAGAATTTTGAGATCGGGATCACTACTTTTGATAATACACCCATCGGGTGCCTCTCAATCCTGTTCGAGGACATGTCAGGGATTTGTTGCCCTAGACTCATTATGTAATTTGTAACGTGATTCTTTCCTTAAAAAAATAATAATAACAAATCAAGAATCCTACATGCTATTTCTAATCGGGGAATTGCTTGTTTTGGTCAAGTTGTTTTGCGTTGCTAGCACCTCTTCTTAAGAAACACTCAGCTCGCCTCTCAGTCACCTTTTACACGTTTCTTCAATTTCATTTAGTTCCTCGACATCTTTGATTTTTAATTCTGGTGGTGAAATCTTCTTCTTTTTATCATATTACCTCTACCTTTTCACTATTCTTTAGATTATACTTCAAAGTTACTTGTTTGACAAAGATGATGTTTTGGGATACAAAATATTAAAACAAGATAAAAATAGCCAAAATGTTAGGTGTGTTTGATAATGAACGAGCAAAAGTACTTCTTTTCGAACTTCTTTATTTTAAGGAATTCAATTTTTATTATATATTGTAGGAAGTGGCATCATTAAGAATAACTATAGTTATGCAAATATGAACCATTTGTAGAAGTGGGCTTATGTTTGTTTCTTTTTATCCACCTCTTCAAACTCTTATCGTCTTTATTATGGCGTTTTTTTCTCTTTAGCCAAAAGAGTTGTGATTGGAACATGAGTCCTACTTTTATACCATATGAAAAAAGTACATAATGATCTGAAACATCCGGAGTATTCCAAAAAGCTAGCTTTCTATACAAAAACTAGTCTGCTTATTCTCAGTTTTATTGCATATGTAATGACAATAAAGAATAATTAATCACTACAAGAAAATTGAAGTTTAGCAACAGAAATTACCGACGGAAAACTTACACATTTCGTCGGTAAGCTAAGTTGGCGACGAAATTTACCGACAGATTAAGGCTTCGGAGAAACGGCCGTAGGTAATAATTTGCAACGAATCACATAATGTCCATCGCAAATTTACCGACGAATATTTTGTGTAAAAGTCGGTGAATATACTGAAGGTTATTCTGTGCTGACTTTGATCGGTAAAGTTACTGACGGATAAGATTTGTCCGTCAGAGGTAAATTAATTTCAACGTTACCGACGGTAATTAGTTATTCATTGGTAAATCGAATAGATTTTACCAACGAATTTTGTTTTTCTGTTGGTAAATTTACTGAAACTATTTTTTTAATTTCCCTACATTAAATTTTATTTGATGATCTTATAGTTGATTCATAATTTAAATAGTTATGAGTTATCTGTTGATAATATTTTGATTTGTTTCTACATTTAATTTATTATAACAGAAAGTTGATTGATTATATAAAGTAAAAATTATCTTAATTGATAATAAAAAATTATTTTGTACATAATAAGTATTTGTAATTCATACAAAATAACTACAAGTATGTTATTCATTTGGTGACCGCAGATGCTCTGATTGCTGCGATGAGGTGCTACCCTTTCCCTTCAACTCATTCACCTCATTACGGAGCTGAGTTATGTACTTCATAAAATGTTGCAACTGAGTTGTCAATGTCTGTACTATGCTCCGAAGCTCATAGACTTCATTGAGTGCGGACCGTCTACTAGATGTTGTTGTATTGGATGTAGAGGATTGCAAATAACATGTGTTGGCAATTGAACCTAAGCCGAATATCCTTCCACGACAGTCCCTACCACCCACTGCATGAAGATAGGTTTGAGTCTCATCAACATCTTCAGACTGCTGAGACTGTCGTTGAATGTTTTCTTGTATTTGGTCTTATCAGAAGGCAATGTTTATGTTAGTAAGTGATAATTATTAAGCATTAATATTAAAGCATAAATTTCACATACATTTAGTTCTTTACATCAGGTATTGACGAAGGCCACATCGTCATGTTTCTTAGTGTGAGTATGCAAAAAGAGCTGATAGGGTGTAGGCTTTGTGCCCATAGACTTTTCCTGCATCAAAATAAAATGTTATATGGGAACTACAATTTATAAAAATTTTGGCAGAATTTTCTCTATTTTTATGATATTTACTCCCTGTTGAACAAAGAAAATAACTCAACAACACAGTCATTCATGGCACCAGACATTTATAACATTATCATTCTCCATAATACACATATTTTCATTCCAAAATTCACACATCAAATTAAATTTAAATATAAATGTAAAGTGTAGATACTTACAAGTCTCTCTGCATGCTTGTGGTAGGTAATAGATCCTCCAGTATGTACGGGAAGACTCTCTCCCCCCGGTCCTCCATCTCTGTTGGTAGAATTATGCTATGAAATGGATATTATCTCGAGTGATGTCCAATGCTGCTACTAATGACTCTATATTTGTTCAGAATATAAGGAGGTCGTACACCAGTCTTGTGTATCGCACCAACAAAGTCTCGATAACGTGTACGTGCTCGTCTCTCCCATACTTTATAAATGACCACGTCAAATTCAGAATCCCAAAAAAATTCTTTCTGGAACAAAAGAAAAAACATACGATAAGTACTTATAATGTAATAATATTTATCTAATTAATGTATAAAAATCAATTAGAAAAACAACAAAAAAAATTTGTACCTCAAACTCATGATAGTAAAATTCCTTTGTCACCTGAAAGATATTCTTTCATATATAACCATCAAGATCAATCTTCTTCTTGAATTTGGATGTCATGTTTCTTGAGCACGATCTAAACGAAATCAACATAATATAAAACAATTAATTTTTTACCATTTTTTAAATTTAAACCTATAACTTAATTATAAACATATGGTCTTTCATGTATTTTCACTTATAGATTATTGATAATTGTGATTTAAGTTCTTCCATCAGCTCCCTCTGCTCTAGTGATTGAGCCAAGTTTATATTACATATTGGCTGCACTTTTTTATCTGTTTATGCACTTGTTGACTCCTAACTGATGATTTTTGTGCTTAAATTGGTTCTTTACATCGAGCTTTCACAATTTGCAATTTGCCAGTACTTTGTCATGATTTGATGTTAATTTCTCTATAATTTTCATA
>JAOQMQ010000194.1:17235656-17267713 GCA_027563845.1 Erythroxylum subrotundum
ATATATCATTTTTATTATGAATCGTCTGAAACTTGTTAAGTTGAACTGTTAAATCTTTTCTATGTGATGTGTTGGATATGATAACAATTAATAAAAGGTTGATACTTAAATTTCATTAGATTACTAATGACTTTATTTGATATAGTCATAAGTATCAAATGAAATAATGATTTAAACATTTGACAAGTTTAAGTTATTTAAATCTACGAAGAAATTAAGCATTGAGAATGCTTAAGCGCTTTGATGAGATCGATATGGTAAGTTTAAACTTTTTTATTATTTATAGGAAATGAGATTCTCCAGTGAATATCTCCATAACTAAATCCCATAAGAATATGTACTTATATAGAGGAAAATACAATATGAGATATTGTATGATCAAATAAATTTTCTATAGTTATGCCTAATATAATAACTTACCTTTGGAAGTTCCAATTAAATCAATTAACAAGATTTCATATTAAATATGAAACACCAAGATTTTGAAAGAGTCAAATTTAATGATTTGAGGATGTGATGCTTAGTTGAAGCATGTATCGTCCATTAAGTTTATAATTAAATTGGATAAGAGATATCTAAAAGGTTGGATATAATGTTACAGACCTATTAAACTATTTGTTTCAATGAACACTTATAGGAGAATAGTTATCAAGATAAGTAGTTGGAGCAAGATGAAATATGAAAAGTTCAAATCTCATGACAATACATCCAATTGGAACTAGTGCTTTTGATGATACATTTGATGTATAGTTGAAAGGATATGAGACATTGAAATATATTCTGTTATAGTTTAGTGAAAAATAATTTAAAGACATTCTTTATCTTATACATATTCAAATGTATAGGATAAAGTCCATGAGACAAATATACATAGAAAATAAAATTATGATGAGATCAAAATTACAAAATTCATATTACATTTATGTATTATCCCTAAATTGTTCCTATTCATTATTAAATTGAGACTAGAAAATAATAGAAAGTAAAAAGACTAGTCATGCTGTATTTTTTCTTATAAAGGAAGTAGTCAATCTCATATGCTAAAGTACGGAGATATTTAAACAAACTTATCAGTGCTTGTTAAAGACCAAGAACACTGAACTAACCCTATATAAGAATCCATTGAGAAATTGCTTGTATATCTATAGAAAATCTTACGATTGTATAAGTAGCCCTTTAACTTGAGATCTCTAATGTTATCTTGTATAGGGATTTATATTTTTTCATACTGCTTATGTCTTATTATAGTCAATTATAGCTCAATCGGTAGTCATTGGATATAACATAAACTATATAGAGGTAACTGAGTGATCAATACAGGATTCATTACCTTAAAGTAATTAGGGAGAATGTTCTGTTGTTCTTAATTAGTATTGACTCGGGAAATCTTTGGTCAAATTGGAATTAAGCTTTGTAAAATAGTTTACAAATTTCATTAATTAAATCAGTAGTTAATGGTGGAGAACTAATATGATTAGACTCAAATAGAGTAGGCATTAATTTCATGCTTTAAATCTAATTGAAACATTGTATGATGAAATGGTTGAATTATATAGAAAAATCATGTACGGAAAGGTTATTGAAAACTATTTTGGCATTCTTAAATATTTGGGTAGTCGTAATGTGTTGTTAGACGTCGATCTTGATCTATAGATATAAATTTTTTAGTTGGAAAAATAAAGATAAATTAAAGGATTTTGTTTTTATCAAATTCTAAATATGATTTAGTATTATAATTTATATCCATTGCCAGAAATTAGGTAACCTAATGAGTAACACACATAGAATAGGTTGAAAAGAGAAAAGGTATTTTATTCAAGTTGGACTTGGCTATAAAATTTGAGAAACTTTATAATTAAATATGAGATATTTAATAAATAAGAATCAATATAAGATATTGGATCTTATTTAGGTATATTTGGTATTTAATTAGAATTAATTATAATTATAATTAAAGTTTAATTGAAATTAGAATTTAATTACAATTAAATTACTGAAATGTCTAAAACTATTATAAATAGGCTTAAGATCTAAGGAAGCTAGCACTCTTTGCTTAACCCTCTCTAATAGTTATAGAGTTCTCTCGATTTGTTCGATAGATACTAGTAGAGGTCGAACACTTGTGCAACTATAGTAGTTGAGAGGAGCTAGTTTTAGAAACCATTCGAGGGATACGATAACAAAAGGATTAAGCTTCAGAATAAGGTACGAATTAAGATTTATGCTTTATTATAATTTATATGTTAATAATTTTACAGAATTTAAAGTTAACTTGGATTTCGGGAAATCAATTATGAAAAATTTTTGTAATTATTTTGCTACACTTGGGATTAGATCTAACAAAATTTTCCAAGATTCCTCACTCGAAAGAAATTATAAGGAGAATACAAAAAAATAAATAGTAGAAAATTCAAGCATAAATTTAGAGACATAATATTTTTAACTTGAAAACCCGTTTAATTAAAGGTAAAAACCATAGTTCATTAAGATCAATTAAACAAGCTCCATTATAATCAAATTAAGGTATAACTAGCCCTAATTAAATGCATAAAATCATGCTAAAAATTAATCACCAAATTAAAGTACAAATATATGCAACAGAAAATAAGAAAGTTAAGAAAAATCTCGCACCAGTAGCCTCTGTTCCAAAATAAATATCATAGTATAAAAGTCACTAATGAGAAAATTGATTGCTGAATATGAAGGCTAGTGTATCCTTAAATTGTTGATTAAATTTCATCCTAATCAAACCACAACTGACCTATCGATTGTCAATTTGATCATGGTCGCACAGTTAATGGATATCAGAGAACTCTCCCTTGTTTTCTTTATGTTATTCTCATGTTTCCACTATTGTTGTGCAATTGCAAAATATTGCAATACACTGACTTTGAAAGGGGTAAAAGTAACCCTAGTTTAATCCTTCTCTATTTAGTTATGTGAGACATGTATGGGTTTGTAACTTTAGGCCTTTCTTCATATAAAAAGAGAGCAACAGACCTAATAAATCTCCTCACAACTGTATGGAGATAAGTTCAAATATGAGAATTCCACAATAAGTTCCAACATTCCATCTTGGTAATGCCTTGGTCATCACGTAAGCATTATTCTTATTAGTGTGAACTTTTCCTAATTCCAATAGTTTTGCAACCCAACAAATCACATATCCATATGACACCTCAAAAAGTTTTCTTATAAATACATAATAGTTAGAAGTAGTCTTCTTATAGCCTTGATTATACATGACAGACTTAAACTTCTTATTCTACTACCTTGGAGCTTGTTCCAAACTATATAGGCTTTTCCTTAGCCTATATACATAGTCTTCCTTACCTTTCGCCTTAAAACCTTCAGTTATTCCATATTAAGTTCTTCTTCTAATTCTCCATTGAGGAAAGCAATTTTTACATTTATCTACTCTACTTCTAGATCAAGCATAGCAACTAAACTTAACATAGTTCTAATGGATGACATTTTAACCACCATTGAGAAGATTTTGCCAAAATCAATACCTTTTTTCCAACTGTAGCCTTTCACCACCAATCTAGCTTTGAACCTTGGAGGTGCATTATCTTTTTCTTATTTCACCCTATAGATCCACCTATTTTTCAAAGCTTTTTTGTCTTGTTATATCTCCTGAGTTGAACTTGAGATGGGTCTTATGTCTCATTTAGAGATGGGTCTACTTATGACTCAACATCATTTTTTGGACTATCCAACTCATCTTCAAGCTCCTGGTCATCAGAATTATCATGTTGCACATCTTTTAGATTGTGAGTTGGAAACCTTATCAAATTAACATTAGTTAATTCATAATTCTTATTTGACTTAATTTTCTTGACTTATTGATGTCATCAATGGTATGGTCTTCCATAAATTCCACATCATGACTTCTGACTATTGTCTTCTTAATATATTCATATAACATGTAGCCAAATTCATTTTGACCATAACTAATAAAGATACATCACCTTGTTTTTATATCTAATTTATACCTTTAATCCTTTGGAACATACATAAACCTCTTATAGCCAAACACTTGTAAGTGATCATACGCGACATTCTCACTAAAACAAATTGAGTTTGTTACTTCATTATCTAGAGAAACATAGGAATAAGATTAATCATATGCACTGCTGTATAAAGTGCCTCACCCCAAAATTATTAAGTTAATTTTGCATATGAGAGCATATATCTAACTCTCTCTATCAAAGTCTTATCATCCTCTTTGCTAACCCATTTATCTGAGAAGTCTTCGGAGGAGTCTTTCATGTCCAATTTGATGTTACTTGCGATAAGTGTCAAAGGTTCTACTATACTCACTATCATTATTAGCATGCATTTAAGCTTCTTCTTTGATTATCTCTTAACCAATGTTTAAAATCACTTAAATTTCTTAAGCACTTCTTTTTTCTTTAGAGTGTAAACCTATAGCTTTTTGGAATGATCGATAATTAAGGTAACAAAGTAAAATGCACTACTAAATGAATTTACTTTCAAAGCGCCATAAATGTCCAATAGCGTCATTTCAAGGAACTCTACCTTTCTTGAGGAAGAATGCTTCTCAAAGTATACTCTAGTCTGTTTACCAACTATGCAGTGAGAAAACCTCTCTAGCTTTACATTCTTCAATCCTGGAAACACATCCTCTTTTGTTAAACAATGAGCCCCTTTTTACTTCAGTGATTGAGCCTTTGGTTTCACAATTTGATGTCTCCATATCGATGACAGTCATTACATCTCTAGTAACCAAAGCTTTTATCCAGTAAAATTTAAACATTTTCTTCCCTTAGGCCACAACCAATTTACCTTTTCTCATTTTTCATTTTCTTCTACCTAAATAATTGTGATAACCTTCATTATCAAGTAATTGGATAGAAAATAAGTTAAACCTCATGCCTGGAGCATCTTTAAATCCCTTGAGCAATAACTTAATTCCTATATCTGTTTGCAGGCAAATATCACTAGTCCCAAGAACCTTGGAGACACCACCATTACCCATCCTCAAAATGAAAAAGTCACTTAATGAGTAAGAAGTGAAAAACTCCCTTTTAGGTGTGACATACAGTGTAGAACTACTATATATTATTCACATACTTTTATCAGATACAATATTAACCAAATCATAACCTCGAAGAAGAACAAGTTCATCACAGGTAGTTGAAGTCACATTATTATTGTCATTATAACCCTTTTTATTTTTGCTTACCTATCTTGTGATCTCCTTTTTCAACATAAAATAAAATTTCTTAATGTGACCTATCTTGTGACAGTGGTGGCACTAAAAATTCTTGTATCAGGATTTGGACTTGCTTCTGCTCTTAGCTCTACTAGTTTTCTGTTCTTTTTTTAATTTCTCCTGCTATTTTCGATAATAAGCACCTTAGATTGAGATGAAAAACCATATGTCTTCCTTATCATCTCTTCATTAATAATTCCACCTTATACAATTAGTAAAGAAACAATACTATTTGGGGGATAATTAGTTAAAAAGACTAAATGTTTCCCATAAATTAGATAGAGTGTTCTGTAGCCATAGTCCCAAAATATCATTATCAAACTTGATGCCCATTCTCGATAATTGATCTATAAGCCCTTGAAATTCATTCAAATGATCTAAAATGGAAGTCATATCCTTATACCTTAAATTCATTAAAGAATTCAACACAAATAATTTATTATTTCCTGATTTGGAGGCATACAGAGATTATATTCTCTTGTAAAGTTCTAGCATATATCTTGTTATCAATATGATTATAAATATTATCTTCTACCCATTACCGAATAAAGCCACAAACTTGTTGTTGCTCAAATTCTCATTCTTCATTAAACTTAGATTTTGGCTTCTAAGTAGTAAGAACAAGTAAATTTAATTTTTCCAGAAATAGTAAATCTTCATCTTTCCCTTCCAATGATGGTAATTAGTTCCATTTAGACAATCCATCTTATTTATGTTTCTCTTACTTACAAAAACAAATAAAATAAATGACAAAAAGTTCAAGTATAAATGGAGAGACACAAGATCATTAACATAGAAAACCCCTTAAATTAAGGGTAAAAACTACGGGTCATCAAAAACAATAAAACAAGCTCCACTATGATCTAACCAAGGTATAATATTCTTAATTAAATGTATAAAACCGTGCCAATAATCAACCACCAAAACAAAGTATAAATATATGCAACAGAAATCAAGAAAGTGAAGAAAAACCTCCTACTAACAGCCTATATTTTGAAACCAATATCACTTTCTAGAAGTCATTTTGGAAATTGACTGTTGGATATGAAGAGTTTCCTTTACCTGCTGACCAAATTTTAGCCCAATTGGACAATGAATGACCCATCGATTGTCAACTTGACCATGGTTTCACAGTTACTAGCGAGTAGAGAACTCTCCCTTGTTTTCTTTCTACTATTCTCACATTTTCATTACTATTGTACAGTTAGAAAACATTGACTTTCAACTCCACTAAAATAAGTGAGACATATATGGGCTTGCAACTTTGAGCCTTTTTCTATATATAAGGACGGCCAAAACCTTACAAGGGAGTGATTTATATAATCCCCATATTGGGTTAATTAATTCCCATATTCAAACACATCCTGGAATCCAACATTTCTCATCATCTTCAACAATTTTACAAACTTATTGTTAAACCTTAATCTTTAGGGCTCTAGGATTCACATATAAATAGTGCATAAATAGAAAAGAAAATCATGTATAACTTATTATGTTCAACTTTGTTAAGTGGTTCCTAAGCTCTAATTGCAAAAATAAATAATCAAATAAGTAAATAAAAATCAAGAAATAAAGAGAGAAAATAGTGGAAGAAAGAAGAAAAATTAAATTCTATTTGAATGATTTTTCACATTGATAATATTAACTTTCTTACTTAAAAATGCGTCATAAAATTATATATGTATTAAGTTTCTTCTAATAATATAGAAGTAAATAAAATATTATTCTTACTAGCAACCAGTAGTAATTTAGTAAACTATTTTATTATTACTTAATTAAAATAAAAAAGGATTGTTTGGATGATTGATAATTATCCTAAATATAAATCTAGGTAGGGTAAACAACCATTAGAGATAAAACAAACCTGTAATCAAGAATTCTCCCTAATATCATCTTAGATGTCATGATCTAAATAACTTAAAATAAATATTCTATTAAGATTTTAACTACTATGAATGTATTAAGATTTTTGAAATCTTATGAAAGGTTTCACATTATCAATAAAAAGATCATATAGGTCTTTATTAAACACCTTGTTTAACCACTATTACCTAAGTTGTGATTCACTCATATGCAAGTTCTCTTGAGGCATCCACAAGTGAACTATAATTAGATTTCGATGTAAACATAACCGAATCATATATTAAGGTCAATTAAAGGAAATGTGCATAAATATATCCCATTTACAAATTAAAATAAATCAATATAAACAAAGAAAATGTTAGAGTTCCCTTTTACCTAGACATATGAAATAATTAGTCACTCACCATGTTTAAACTAACAATTATGACAAAAATAAAAGAAATAAAAATAAAAGGAGCTCTAGAATTGGTCTTAATATTCCAATTCAAGATCTGAGCTACTAGGAAGATTTTGATCTTCTTTTCTTTTTAAAATGACTGCTCTATACTCATCTACGTGTTGCTCTCTTCTTTGGTGGCTAATTTTCAAATTTCTAAAAGCTTATTATAATCTCTATTATTCATTTTTATTAACTGATGTCCCAATTTAGTTACAATATGGCTAAAAGACTTTAGTTATTATAGATTATTGAACTAAATTATTACGCAAATGGATGAAAAGTTAGAAAAGACTTGCTTTTATCAGCCATATTTTTAGTGATCATTAAGATAGTTCATTTGAATGAAAACGACATATTAGTTACATACATAAAGCCTATTTGTTAGTTTTTAAGCCTAAGAGCAAATACATCGCTATTTTATGCTCTTTTTATTCTTTGATGTATGTCATCTTATATAGTCGGATGATTCTAGAACTTATTATTCAATTTGAGACTACATTTTTTAAAATAGGACCATTAAAAGGATAAAGATACTTAAATTCCACCCTTTGTTTTAACCTATTCTCTTTTATAATTATCCAACCTATTTTTATCCTTTAGGAGTAACCACTTTTGAGATTTAGCACTTTTCTTGATTGATTATAACCATATTGATAGCCTTTACCCTATTTTTCCTGAAAACCTTTCATTAATTTTGAACCTTAAAGGAATTTACCTTTACTTAATTGCTTAGAACTTAGGTTATATTGAGATTTTTAAAGAGAAAGTTTGATATTTCTATGATTTTTGGTTGATTATGAAATTTGTTTCTTCTAGAGTTCTTTAGTTATATAATTTTATAATCTCTCCAAAATTGCTTAAAGAGGTTTAAAAGTTTAGACAATATTAAACCAAGGAACAAAAGGAAAGTTAAGGAAATCGCTTGGGCTTGGTTCTCCTCCTACTTTTTAGGTGAGCCACCAGTATCGCTCTAACTTTCTTGATCATCTTCCATTTCTTGCAACATCTCCATCTTCTTCCCCCACTCTTACTTGAACTCTAGTTTCCCTCCCTTGCTTTTGGTTTCTCCTCCAAAAGTAACCAATGGTTTTTAGTCTTATCCTTCTCCCCACTCTCTCCTACCAACTTTCTTTACTGTTTTTAAACTTCGCTTTTCTACTCTTCCCAACTACAAAAGTAGTTTATTTTCTATTTCTAAGCCTAACTCCTACACCATGCTAATCTTTTCTAACAAAGGCAAAAGTGATTTTCCACCTTTGCCATCTCAATCCCCCACCAAACCTTCCATCGCTAACTCCTACATCACCTTTTCCTATGAAAACATAGAAGTAGGTAGTTGGTGACCACCTCACTTCAAGCCTTTCTTTCAAACGACCTAAAGAGTTGGATGGAAAACTCATTTTCTACCCTAAACTTGAGGTTTTAAAGGAAGGAGCTCACAGCTGTGAATCCACACTTGTTGGATTCTTCTCTGACCAAAGACCAACATTTCCAATCATATACAGTGGTCTCATATTCTAGAGAAACAAAGGATTGATTGATGCGCTTCCTTTAAAGGAAAACCTCATCTTATTCGCATTCTCCTCAAACTCTAAGGCTCACAAAATTCTTGAAAAATGACCATGGCATATTGGAATCAACCAATCTTTTTGCAAGCTTGATAGCCTAACTTAGACCTAGAAACCATCAAAATCCAAAGCATTCCACTTTTGATAAATTTCATAATTTACCCCTCAAGTATTGGACTACTTAGTCGATAAGTTCCTTAGATAGTTATATCAGAAGACCTTTTTGCATTGATAAGAATACTGAAAAAAAAAAGAGGATTGGATATGCTCGAATTTATGTTAGCATAGAATTGTTCAAGGATCTCCCCAATTAAATCCCCATAATGAGATTGGGAGAGGATAACAAGCTTTGGGAGTATAGCATAGCAATCTCTTATCACTAGAAACCACCTCCTAAGACATAAGGTAAAATATGGAAAGCTCCTGGGAGAACATTCAAGTTTGGAAGTTACCAAAAACTAACGGGGATTAAAGAAAAGGACTAAAACAAGGAGGCAATGGAAAACCAGACCATTGAAAATATGAATGTTGATGGAATAAAAGTCCATAATAGGAAGACTTTGAAGACACCTATATAAAGGAATGTTCAGAATTTACTAAAACATGAATAATGTTATAAGTGAAATCCAAAATAGAGAGCTTCTGAAGGAACCTTTAATATGTGCTATAATAAATGTGAATTTATTGCAGTAGTTCCCAATCTGATTATTTGGTTGGTCCTACAACAGCTACCGAAATCATTGACAATTTTATCAAATCTCCTAAAACTCCTCAGACTAATCTGTCAGTTGTTCAAACCTACAAAAAAAAAGGAAAAAATGATGAGGAAAGCGGTGACCAATTTCAAACAGTGGAGAGAAGAAGATCTCAAAAGGGCAAAGGGAAAAGCTCCAAAAGTAGACTTCTTTAATATGTCAATTTTAACTTGGAATGTTAAAAGTATAAATTGCCCTCTAAAGCTTTCAGCTTTAAGGGATTTTATTATGAGGGAAAAGCCTCTCATAGTTGGTTTACTTGAAACAAAAATAAAATCAAAGAATCTTGACAAATTAAGTAATATGTGGACCCAATGGAAAATGCTTACTAATCACAGTCACCATGCCTATGGAAAAATCATTATTTGCTAATTGATGATATTCAAGTGGATTTACTGGATTCAAATGACCAGGTTATGCACCTCAGCACTTTTTTCTTTTCTTTTCTTTTTTTGCAGGAGAAGATAGACATGATCACCTCTTTGATATATGCTAGCAACTTTGCCTTTTAGAGAAGAATCTTAATGGAGCATTCTCAAAAATCTCAGCAGAAACATTACCAAACCTTAGATGATTTATATGGATTTTAACTCGACACTTTACAGATCAAAGGCTTAAGGAAAATGCAACTTAAGAAACTTTTCTACAAACCTAAGGTTGTATAGAAGTGTTGGGTGTGATTAATCTTAAATATATGGGACATACTTTCACTTGGTCCAATAAACAAAGCTCCAATTGGTTCATCAAGAAGAAGTTAGATAGTGCACTTGTCAATGATAATTGGTTAGCTTAATTTCCTAACAACATTGCTAAGTTTAAAGAACCCTTCTCTCGAATCACACACTAATTATAGTGGAAGATTTGTTCCAAAAGATGGCTAAACACTCCCCCTTTAGATTCAACAACTACTTAGTTAATGAAATTGGTTTTTTAAATGCTTGTAGATGAGGTTTAGGATGTTCTTTTATGGGGACCAGGCAATTCACATGTATTCAAAAACTAAAAGTTGTTAAAAAAAGCTCAAGGTGTTAAACTCTTTTAAAGGATCCTGCACTGGATGTGTTCTAAACTCTTCCATCTCATGTTGAGAGCATGTGTGATGGAATTTCATGGGAGTTGGGACTGACACTTGCCTTTGATAGATTTTGCTTATATCAATAGTTATTAGACAGTATTGGTATGCCACCATATGAAGCACTTTATGGGAGAAAGTGCAGGACACCTCTATGTTGGGATGAGGTTGGTACAGCCAAAATCAAAGGAGCTGATTTGATAGAAGTCACCACTCAGAAGATAAAAGTCATTCGAGAGAAGATGAAAGTCGCCCAGGATCGTCAAAAGAGTTACGCGGATAAGAGGCGACGACCATTAGAGTTTGCAGTTGGTGACAGGGTTTTTCTTCAGATATCACCATGGAAAGGTATTATCAGATTTCATAGTCGAGGGAAGTTGAACCCTCGAAATAATCGGACCTTTTCATATCCTAGAGCGTGTCAGGACTGTAGCATATCGGTTGGAATTGTCACCGGAGTTGGATAGGATCCATAATGTATTCCATGTCTCGATGCTTAAAAAGTACTTACCGGATCCATCTCATGTTTTGGAGACACCTCCAGTAGAGTTGAGAGAAGACCTAAGTTTTAAGGTGAAACTAGTTCAGATTTTGGATCGACAGATAAAGAGATTATGCAGCAAGGAGGTACTCGCGATTAAGGCTCTTTGGAAGAGTGCAGGGTCGAGAAGATGACATGGGAGCATGAGGATACTCTGAGACGTCAGTGCCCCCATTTATTTGTATCCTCGACTTAGGAGTTTCGAGGACAAAACTCTTTTAAGGAGGGGAGGACTTGTAATGCCAGACTTTCTGAGCCCTTTTGTGTTGTTCTATATTTGGAGATACTACTATATATTGATATATACATGGTTGTATATGAGTTCAAAGATGTATTTGAATCCTTTTGATACGTATGCCAATGATTTATAATGTTATATGCCCTTATATGAACTTAGAAACAGTATGCAAAATCTTGGAGATTTACGACATATAAGCTTTTAAGTGTGTAAAACTGAGTCTATTGGATGGATATGACCATGGTGGTTGAATTAAATGTGTTCTAGTTCCTTAGCGGTGATTAGACATGATTTATAGACTTATTGGACACTTAGAAAGCTTAATTGGAAAAGTTGATGTACATAAGGGCTTATTTGCAAAATTGTTAAAAGTTAAAGGACTTAATTATAATTCTTTCAATTCTTGGAGGACCAATTTGTAATTTTATAAAGTTAAGGGGCTTAATTATAATTTTCAAAGTCCGAGGACCAAAATAAAAATAAAAGTTTTGGTCATTCTCAAATTTTAGGTTTAATTGCAAATTTAAGAAAAGTTTGGAGGGTATAATGGTAATTTCACATAAACTAAGGGTAAAAAGGTAATTTCACCATCTTTTAGTCAAAGAAGAGCCAAAATTTTAGACCCTTCTTATGTACGGCAGTGCACCTCCCATTTAAGACTTAAACCATCTTGTTCTAATTAAAAGAGAGGAGAAGAAAGGAGAAGAGAGGAAGAAGAAGAAGTTTCAGCCATCACTAAATTTACCCTTCTTTTTTATTCTTCAACTCAAATCAATGTGTTCTAAGCTAAATTTTGGTCAAAGAACTCAAATCAATCATTAGTTTTGAGAAATTCTCAAATGATTTAAAGATACTACCAAAGGAAGGTTTAGGTAAATTTTGTCTCATCTCTCTCTACATTAGGATTTTGAGTTTGGTGTTAAGATATGTTGTTCTCCATGCTTGAATATGCATGAAACATGGTTTAGCTTAACGAAATGTGTCATGGAGATGGCTCTTTAAGCCAAAACCGAAATGCCTTCTCTTTGGTGAAAGTTTGTGAATTTTTTAATGACTTTAGAAATTGATGATTTAAAGAAATTCTATGCTGTTAATTATACATGTATGTTGGATAAGGTTGGGTTGAAATGATGGGAGAAGAAGTGGATTAATGTAATGAGTAGTGTAATTGATAAATGTAGCTTAAATGAAAGAAATTGGTTTGAACAGAGTGGTGGAATGTGTTATTGTTTGGAAGTGTTTACTAGATAACAAGATAGGAGCATGAATTACTATGATAAAGTCTTGAAAATGTGATTTGAAAGTCATGCACATTAGGTATTTGATAAAATGCCTAAGTGAACTTGGCTTAGGATTTAAGGACTTGTAATGATATACATTGAAAGCAGCTTTCATGTTTAGTTAGAGTAAACTTGAATTGTTGCTTAGATTGATGAATAATGGCCTAATGTGATTGGACGAAAAAATGTACTTAATTAGGTTTTGAAATGAGTAAGTATTGGATTAAAGGCATTACATGCCTTAGAATTGTAAAAGAAAAGCTAATGTGAATAGTAAGGAAGTAACCATATGAGAAGTTTAATGGTCGAATCCTATAGCTTAAAGGGAGTGATATTGTGTTTTATATACTTATGTGATGGTGTATAAATATGAAATTTATGTTTAAGTAGTAATTGCATTGTATGTCGCTCGGGAGCCGTTAATCAAAAAGCTCGTACCGAGGATTTTTGAAGGCAAGGGAGTGCACACCTTCTTTTGATATAAGTTGGGGAAACCATATTTCTCAAATAGGATTAGAACAACTTAAGACATGCAGGATGATTTGTATGTGAATTTTGAACCTAGGCAATGTATGGTAGAATTTAATTTCAAATAGATGCTAATATGCTATGTATTTAAGAAACAATATTGTTTTGAATAACATTTTGCACTTGGACTGCAAAAGATGACTTTTATTGCATGAAATAATGTTTTGAAATTTACATATGCATAATCGAGTCATATATGCTACATATATGTGTTCTCTTTTGGCTTAGAGCCATGACAAGGTTCCATTTTATCGGTTGGACCAATAAATAAAGGCATGGTGGCTTACTTGATTTTATACTTAATATTTCTATATGATTTGTTTTGTGATTGGTGAGGTAACGATTGGCCAATCGTGAGCTAGGCACAACAGATTAAGCGACCCTCGTACCCTTGACGTTGGTACATAAAAGTCGAGTCCTCGTATCGACACCTTTTTATGGGACTTGCGGATGATTCCACACCTATAGTCTGAACACCGACGAGGTCATCACCTTGGGTCATGACACTCTTGTAAACTGTACTCCAGACTCACCACGGATGAAAGTCGAGCCAACACCAAGAATCTGTAAGTGTGCACATTAGTTTGGCGACCTAGTGATGACATACATAATTGTTTTGGCTTATCCTGATATTTGTTTTCTGACAAGATTTGATTTATACATGTGATGTTTTTATGCTTTTATGTACTGGAACTGGAACCTATGTTCACCGGATGAGTGATTAATAGGCTAGGCCTATATGGTTCCCAACCAGTATACGTTGAGTCATAGGCTAGGCCTATGTGTTTCTATGTGATGTATGTTCACTTTATAGATTATCCATGCTGTCTTGGTGTGTATCGAGTTATATTCGCGATATATGTTTTCATTGCTTATTGAGTACATAATGTACTCACCCCCTCTGCTTTCCAACCATGCAGGTTAATTTAGTAAGCTTGAAGCTCTGTGAGGATCGTGTCTTTTGATGTTTTGGGGCATTACCGCAAACGGGTGGTTTCTATTTTATAATTTTGTACATAGTGGCTCGTAAACTGTTTTCTTTGGGTTGGTTATCTGGATATGCTTTATGATTTTCTAAATTTAACTCTTGACTGTTTTGTTGTTGTAAAAGAACCTTATGTATGAACTTTGATACTGTTGTTGAGATTGCCTTGAATGGACTTTAAAGTCCTAAAGTTGTGGTAAAATTTTGATGTAAATATAAAAGTGTGCTTAAAATTGTTTGCAGGTATTTGTTTGAATTTTGGGATTTTTAAAATGCAGTCGTTGTGCTGCCAAAATTTTTCAAAAAAAGAGAGGGAGATATTCAGTTAGCCTTGCATAGTCGGATTAAGGATAACGTAAGTGTCCTTAGCCCGGGTATGCGACGGTTGTCATAGGCCCGATATGATACCGGGTTGTGACACATAAAGCGGTATTTTTTTAGTAATTAGTTAGTGTTTGTTAGTTTAATTTTATATTATTTCGTATTGTGCATCATTTAAGGTTTAATTGTGTATGTAGTATATGCTTAATTGCTTAATTGCTTAATTCCATTTTAAATTTTAGGAATTGAATTTAGTAATTACAAAATTATTATAATTTTATGGTTTAATTGTATTTTTAATTGTGTTTTAAATTTTGCAATGATTTCAATTTTCTAATTATTATGAGAATTTCATTATTTTTACTTTAATTTAATTTTTAATTGTATGTATTTTGACAATTGCATAACATTTAGTGAGCTTGCGAATTAAGTATTGGAAATTTTGGCTTTTTGGTATTAATATTCATTGTTTCTTAGCATTTTATTCTATTTTAGGTACAATGAAAAAAATAACAAAGGAAATGAAAAAACAAAAGGAGAAGGAGGCACCCAAAAAAAGACAAAGAGTTGAAGGTCCCTTGCTGTAACATGAGATGCTACAATTCAACATTGGGGCCTATAAGGAGCAATTCTAGAGGCTTAAAGATAAGAGGTTTAGGACCAGCAGATGTATAGATTGGGAGGAGTTAGAGAAAATTGATTTGGCTTAACAAGTTCATGATCTTATTAGTGTTAAAGCGTGGTCCCAGTTCTTTGAAATCATGGAGCCCATATATTAAGTACTCACATTCGTGATAAGCTCCATTTTCTTCATGGAAAAGGGTTGCTCCTATTAGTACCGGCCAAACATAATCTAATTTTAAATGCTCAGGGACATGACGAGGATTTTCCATACAAATTTCTTCCTGATGATGGGGTTCTACGATCAAGACTTTATGGAGATGCACGAGTACATAACCCTTTGGATAAATTTTTTGTACGAGATGCATGTCTGACACTTCTAATGTAACATCAATATAAAGGCAAATTACAACCCTAGCAAATCCAAAGCGTCTACCCTATATGAACTTAGGTACATTCACAAGATTATGAGTCATACACTAAGCGGGTGGTGTGATAGCTTCAGCATATTCAAAAACTTGAATGTGTTTTGTTTATAGACCATCATTAAGAGGCATCAACACACCTGAGGCATGTATTAGCCTAGTATTTCCAGTGTTAAAGAGTGGAAAAGAAAATAGGGATGTTATGTATCAGGCCTTACATAACACGACTGGTAAGGAGAATGGGAGTCTTTAGCCAATTATAATCAATGAGGATGCTTGACAACATGCTCGCTCTCAATTTAGACCTAATGGAAAATATGCATATGGTGCATAAGAGACAGGGACTGATAAGAAACATATATCGATTGGTGGGAACTAAGGTCGTCCAAGTAATTGTAGGAGCAAATAGGAATCATCCTAACATACTAGAGCAGCCACTGAGATAAAACTCACCACCTCCACAAACAGGAGGAGTGGAGCATCAGAAGGATTACAATTTGTCAGATAGTTCAAAATTGCCTAGGACATTGACACCCCAAGACCAACTAAAGATTGCTCAGTTAAAGAAGTATATAAGGCAGATCCTAAGAGTTCAATGCAATATCTGAGTGAACGAATAAGAGATGACGGATTACGTGGCAAGACTAGAGGCCTATAACAGATGGATAGAGGAGTTTATGATGCAGATGGCAGGACTGTAATATCCTAGTTTGATTATTGTACTTCATAATGTGCTATATATACATTTTATAGAGTATGCTCTATTTATGGTATACTAAATTAATTTAAGTGTTTAAATGTATTATTGAGCTTATAAAGGAGATCACGGATAAACTAGAGATAGTTCTGAACTCAACTAAAAAATTTTCAAAAAATTTTCAAAAACTCTTTAAAATTACGGAATGAGCCCGAACGAGCTTTAAAAGCCCCAAAATGTGCTTTGAGGATTTAGGTGACAATTTTGAATGAAATCCAGATGATTTTGGTGAATAGTAATTTTGAATGAATAGTGAATCTAGTTGAATAGTATTTTCACTTGAATAGTGATTTTGGGGACCTAACCCCGAAAATATGAAAAATACTTGGAATAGTTGTTAAAGTCTAATCATACTAAAATAGATAAAAAATAAGCTCGATCTAATGAATTTTGGGTGTTCCGAAAGTTTAGGGTTAAAACGTTAGTTTTGGAAAATAAGATTACAAGTGAATATTGCTAGTATAAGATTATGCTTTAGCAAAATATGAGTTGTAAATTGAATATTTATGTTGAGTTTTAAGCAAATGACATTTTACAATTGAATATTGGAAGCATAAGATTATGCTTTAGCAATATATGAGTTGTAAATTGAAAGTTAAATTATGTATGATTGGAAGTTACATTGAAATTATGCATTAAATTGAATGATTATGAATCCTCTCATAATTGATTTCGAAAATAAGATGAATTGAAAAAGTATGAGTTGCTTTTACCTATGGTACACTGTTAGGCTTTATACATGTTATTATAACAAGTTATAGTGGTTAATCTACTACAGGTACGCAATGTAGAACCAACTTCACAAATAGTGGTTAACTAATCACTGGTAAGAGATTTAGAGCCAGCTCCGTGACTTGTTACAGGTAAGCGATGCAAAACTAATTCCGTAACTACCGATTTATAGTGGTTAACCTGTTACGGGTAAACGATACAGAACTAGCTCTGTGACTTTATGCATACTGTGCCTTATGGTAAAGAAACTAGTGGTGGGCTATGTTGAGTAAGGAAAGTCATAAATATAATAATGCTGCCATTATTTATTTTTAAAAGTGATTTGAGAAGTATCGTATAGTATCAATTCTAGTGGTTGGCTTATTTTTAGTATAAAAGTTTTCATAAAAACTTATTACCACCACTATTTATTGTTTAAGGGAAATATGGATACTTGTATATTAAGTTTAATGTCGAAAAGCAATTCAAAATAGTATTATAGAAAAATTGAAATTGTGTTTTATGAAATGTTATGTTATGACCAGATTTGATGATGCACGAATGAATTGTCATGGCAAATATTTTACCATGAGCTTTATTTTTGTATGGGACTATTTCAGTTATGTTGTTATGAAAAGTTTAATTTTTTAATATACTAATTAACACTCACTGAGCTCGTTTAGCTCACCCTTATTTTTATGTTTTTAAACAAACTACCCTAAGTATACGTATAGGTATTGCAGTAATCGAGACTCTGTTGTAAGATTAGTTGTATCGTCAGGTGATGCTGTGCTTATGTTATTTTTGTTATGCATGTTATATGTTTTAAATTATTTTAGAAAGGGTTTGAAAGTGTGATCTTGTAAATGTTTATGGGACTGTAAATATCTTTTATTCAATGAACTACAAGGGCTTTGATCCTTAATGATTTTTTTAAAATGGTAAGAATTCTATGTTTGTGATTGCTTATGATATGGACCTGAGGTCCAATTCTAGAATTTGAGATGGTATATGAAATATTAGAAGTGTTTTAAATAGTTTTATGCAGGTTTTTGAAATTTGGGAACCTCAGAAAAGCAGTCATTATATTCCCACTATTTTCCATGCTTTTAACTTTTAGAGTATAAAATGTTTTTAACAGTTGAACGGTTTAGCTTTAAGGAAACCCTTCGGTTGAGTTAGATATTGATTGGAGGGCTACCGTGCATCACCTAGAGGGCCGCACTCGAGTTCCAGAAGGGAAAATTTGGGATGGGTTCTTTCAAGGACACTTCAAGATTTTCGTACCTTCTCCAACATCTAGACTGGCTGAGTTATCTTCAGCTCCACAACCACATAGTTCTCAAACTCAATGCTCCTTTAATGATTGACACACCAGACTCACCGACGAACTATTAACTATAGAGGTTGTCTGAGACATTCGATTAGGGTTTTCTTTTCTTTTATTTTTCATTTTTATTATAATGGGTATTTTTCTTTCTTTTAATTATTATTTTATTTTGTCTTATAGTTAGTGATTGAATGATTTTAAAGTTGTCAATATTGAATTAACCATAAATGTACTACGTTGTTGTAGTTACCACAGGCAAGTACGGGTCAATCCCACGAAGAAAATGATTACTAGTAATTACCTCTCTTCTATTATCTAGCTTAAGAATTTTTTGTTTTAATAAAGAAAATAAAACTTAAATAATTAAAATAAACAAGAAACAATAATGATTGTAGAAGAAAAAGGAAAATTGCTTAGAAAATAATCAATATCAAGAATTAGTGTTTAAGTAATGAATCCCCCTAAAACCATTAGATAATGAACCTTTTATCATGCAATTTTTTTATTAACTATTGCACTGTGAAAATTCCTATCTTATGCTAATAACTCTCTCGAGACTACTAACTACTAATTCATACGTTTATTAACTAAAATTATTTAGGTTAAAGTTTCTAGGATTGCTTTATCAATTTGTGAATTTTGCTATTAAGTTTGACCATAATCGAGAGGATTTATTCCGACTCATCTCTATGTTTGCAATTGACTCCTTTCAATTATGGTAAATCTATTCATAAATAGGATTTCTCAGCCTCTATGCTATGAAATCAGATTGTGTTCTAATATTTCAGATCTATTAGAACATATATAAAAACACATAATTGAATCAATATAGACTAATCAAAATAATTGCATTAAATAAAAAAAATCAAAACATATTATAACACAAACTTGGGCTCATCACACTTAGACAATAAAAGGTGTTTAGTTACATATAATAGAGAATGAAATCAAAGATAAACAGGAGAAAAAACGAATATAAAACAAAGATTTCATAATTCTAATCTCCCTTCTTTTCTATCAAATGTTATTGCTAGTTTGAGATTTGATGTTATAATCTATTAGATCTTTTGATGATTTCTTTGCGTTTTCTATGTCTCTGGATCAATATTATCCCCTCTAAATGTTCTTCATTTCTGGAATCAACTCAGAAAGCTTGCTCCCTCAATTGGCTTCCATTGACATCTTTTTATAGTAAATTTTAGGGTTTTGGAAGATACACGGTCTAATACACAAGCGTGTACTAGGTCGTGTATATTCCAAAATTCTCAAATATGCATAGGCTATGAGACTTACATGAGCTCAGGCACGACCGTTTATCTCTAATTGCTTCAAATATATGTTTTATATCATGTTTTTATCCTAATTCTTCTCCTTTTGGTCCATAAAAGTAATTATTATCTATAAATGAATTTGGAGCGAATTAAGTGCGAAATTTACAATAAAACTACAAAATATCAAGTAAATTACATCAAATATGGGTGTATAAATATAGTCAGATATGCATCTATCAATTAGCAAGGGCCTAACCCTACTAAACTTAATTATTGAAATTTCATTTTTATTTTAGCTTTATTGTTATTTATTTTTTATTTTCTTTTTTCCTTTTTATGCCCTTTCGTTTCTTTTTTGTGACAATGATTTTACATAATATTGGATTAAATATTCATTGAATTTAGAATTTGCAATTTTAATTATTCAGGGAAGTAGCAAAATATTGCTTTTTCACTTTTATGTTTTCATTAATATTATATTTTTCTATGTTTCTATTGTGTATAGTGGGGACAATGTACAATTTTAAGTACGAGGATGAGATTAATGGAAATTTTCCAAGAAAATTTTCAAATTTCTTAAGCTTATTATAATCTTTATTATATGGTCTTATTAATTGACATCCTAATTAAATTAAAGAAAATTTTCAAATTTCTTAAGCTTATTATAATCTTTATTATACAGTCTTATTAATTGATATCCTAATTTAGTTAAATTGTATCCAAAACACTTTAGGTTATTATTGATTATTGAATTGAATTAGTATGCAAAAGGATGAAATTTAGAAGAGACTTGCTTTTATAAGGCATATTTTTAGTAGTCATTGAGATAGTTAAATTGAAAGAACATTGCATATTATTTACATACATGAGATCTGATTGTGAGCTTTTGAGCCTAAAAGCAAGATATCATTATTTTATGCTATATTATTCTTTGTGTGCTTGTCATATGCATAGTTGGATGATTTTATAACTTGATTTTATTATTCATGTGAAGACCACATTTTTAAACCAGAGGCATTAAAATGATAAAGGCACTTAGATCCAACCTTTTTTTAACATATTTTCTTTGATTATTATCCAACCTATTTTTATCCCTTAGAAGTAACCAATTTTGAGACTTAGCTTTTCTTTGATTGATTATAGCCATATTAATAGCCTTGATCCTATTTTTCTTGAAAATCTTTTAATTATTGTTGAACCTTAAAGGATTTAAATTTACTTGATTTCTTAAAACTTTGGTTATATTGAAGAATTTTTAAAAAAGGTCTAATATGCCTATGATTGTTAGTATATGGTAATTGTTCAATTTGTTTCTTCTCAAGTACTTCATTGTTATATTTTTATATTATCTCCAAAGTTGCTTGAAGAAATTTAAAAGTTGAAAATTATGTATTGCGAGCATATTAAAAAAAGAGAAAATTGTGATATTTATTGGAGAGTGAGAAAATTTATTTTTATGCTAATAAAATTATTATTTGAAGGACCTATGCTATAAAAAACCAAAATTTATGTAATCTTGTTTATGTAAATTTCTTTCAATATTGTTACCGTTTTAACTATCCCTACCATGCTTTTACCTAGGCCTTATTACACCATTGTAAAAAGATTTGTTGATCTTTGTTTCTAGTTTACTTATTAGTGATGGAGATGTGATTTTATTGCAAGCTTGTGGTTAAAAATCTTCCTATGTAGTGATTTGAGTTTATTATATTTTCTACCCTAAAAACTTTGAATGCATTAAGTGAATCCTTTGTAAGAGTGTGGAATTTGCGCTTTTGATTTCAGAAATGTCAACAATGTGATTGCTACTGATATTGACTTATGAAAGTTGATTTTAGGACAACTTGAGTCTAATTGTATATTGAATTGATTGATATGATATGATATTATAGCGTGTAGACGGGTAGGTTGAGGTTAACAAGGGGTGGATTTTTTTAAGTTTAATAATTTGGATTATGATTTGCTTCAGGAAAAGCAAAAGCTTAAATATAGGGACATTTGATAAATGTTTAATGGACTATGTTTTTATTCTCATTTTTAGTTTCTTTTGTTGGTTATTTGAGAGTTTTATGTTATTTTGTATACTTCATTTCAGGACAAATCAGGTCAAAAAATAGAATAATTACCTATGTTAGAGGTATAAGCTCGTATAAGCAACATACAAAGTTGTATAAAGGACTATGTAAGTCATTATGAACTTGTAAAGTTTTAAAGATTTTGTTTTATCCATATAAAGATACAAGCCCGTGTAAGTAATGTACACAGTTGTGTCCCATACATGTGTAAGCTCTTGCGAACATGTAAATGCACTATTTTGAAGTGTTTTTAAGGTATACGGTCACTCACACGACCATGTGACTGATCATGTATATTCTAGAAACCCCAACTTCATATTATAAAAGGCAATTATAAAAAGTAAATATGAGAGTAATAGTTATAGCTGAAGATAGGGGTAGAAGTTAGACTAAGAGCCGGAGAAAAATTTAGAGTTTGAGACACAATTATGAACCTAGGACGATAAAAAACACAAAGATTACTTCAGAGGTCTGAGAGAGAACAACTTTCTATTGAAGTTTTAAGAGGATTATATTAGAGAAAAAGGGATATATATATATATATATATATTGATTCTTTTCTTTTAATTATTCTTATGAACTTTTAATTTTTGTTTTGTTTTTTATGTTTATGAACTAAGTTTGTTTAGTGTCCAGGTAGGAACCACCCTAAGTTAGGATTAATAGTGTGATTTGATATTTTATTTAACGCAATTTGATTGATTAATTCATTACAAATCAAATATGTGTTTTAAGTCTTGAATTGATATATTCAGGATATTAATTCAATGTTTGATTTCATATAAATGAGATTGAGAAATTCTTTCATATGAATAGACCTACCATAATTGTTACAAGTTACATGGAAACCTAAAGATATGTCGACATAAATCCTCTAGATTAGAGTCAAACCTAATAATGAAATTCACAAATTGAGAAATGCAATCTTAAGGTTTCTAACTAGAAAGAGGTTTTAGTTAATCAACTGAGGATTAATTGTTAATAGATTTGATAAAAATATTAACATAATATAGGAATTTTTACATTCCAATATCAATAATTAAATTGTATGATAAAATATTAATAATTAAGAAATCTTAGAGGGATTCAATACCTAGGTACTAGTTACTTAATATTTTGATTAATCGTAATGTTATCCATATTCATGTTTATTTTTCTTGTTGAATTTCAGTTTATTTTAGTTTTAATTAGATCACCATCTTATTTGTTAATTAGAAAATAGAAAAGATGTTATCACTAATACTTGTAGTCCTTGTGAGATTGACACTCAATATTCACTGAAACTGTATTATAGTTCGATAGGTGCACTTGCCTGTAAGATCTATAGAGTAAAAATTAGCCCCATATCAAGAACATCACAAGGAATTCTGAGGTGTGCAAATGGATCAATAAGAATTAATGGGCCAATTACCTGATGGAGATAGAACACATAACTCCTAACCATATGATAAGCTCATTAAAAAAAAGATTCTTATCAATGGATTAGTCAATCAAATGGAAAGTTTAAAAACAAATAGTCCAAGAAATAAATCAGTCAAGCGAAAAGGTGAAGTAAATGAAAATGGAATGAAACAAAAATCTTATCTCAAAAACCTCCTTCCTAATGTGGTTGGCAATTAAAGTTAGGATGGTAACAAAGGATAAGGTAACATATCTACACCTATTAAGAACTTGTCCCCTATGCAAGAGAATGCAAAGTCCCTGGCTCATCTCTTTTTTTAATCTAGAGTTTCAGTTGAACTATGGAATGTAATTAAAAACCTTTATCAATGGTAGTGTCCAATAAAAAACTTTGCAGTACCTACAGAATTATAGGAGTATTACTAACGGGAATTTCACATCGTCAACCCTTAATGTCACCATCAGTTGTTTCCTAACCCACTTCACATTAGCTTTGAATACTTGTATATGAAGATTTATGTTACCTTTTAGTCTTAACTTGTGTTTTTAGACTTTTAATTTGTCTGGACTCAAATTGTGGATTGTGTTGTTCGGCTTGGCTTCAATCGTGATGGGCTTTAGTTTTGTTTAAGTCATTAAGTGATAGATTTTGCATTTTATAGCTTTAGTAATTGCTAATTAATAGTCCTTTAATCTTTCTCTAGAGCAACAAAAATATGTTTTAAAATACAGCTTGAAATATGGATTTTTATGATTATGAGCAACAAAAATAGGATTTAGATTATAGTTTGGATTTTGGATTTGTAAAATTTTTTATGATTATGGAATAAATTGTTGGCTGAAATTTGAGATAATTTTATCATTCTAGAATAAATTATTAATTGAGATTTGAGATAATTTTATCATTCTATAATTCATAAATTTGTTGGTATCTAATTATTTGAGATCCTTGTCGAATAAATTATAATACGTGATTGCTTCTATATAGATTATAATTATGAGATAATAATGATTTTTTAATTTTTAAAATGAAGTTATTTTGTAATGTCCAATTGTTCATTGCCAAAGAAAAGCATAAGATACAAGAAATTGATTTATACTATTAATGCACGTATAGATAATTTTTTCATGTTTCTTCTATATTCATTTGACTTTTTAATATGTTCGAATCCAAATTGTTTACTCTACATTAGTAAAGAATTTATTTGGATATGTTATAGTCATAACTTATAACATATTATGAATAAGGTAATAACATTTCCAATAGATTAGTTTTATGAATTTTATTTTTTAAGAAGCACATATATGATATAATGGTAGTTATACAAACAAACTTTGAATTTCTAAGACAAAATGTTCTTAAGCCTCGAATTTTCTAAATGAATCATTTATATAAATTGATTGACCTATTTTGTGTTAGTCAATATTGTAATACCACCAATACCATAAACACACGACGTAGTTGTAGCTAGTATCGGCAAGTACGGGTCGATCCCATAAAGATTATGAATACTAGTACTTACCTTTCCCCTATTATCTAGCCTAAGGATCGATTTTAGATTTTTAATAAAAAGAAAATAAAAACTAAACAATTAAAGAAAAATATCGTTATCAAAAATTAGTATTTAGGCTCGAACTTAACAGATTGATCTTTTATCAAGCAATTGTTCGTTGATTAATTGGATCGTGAAGACTCTTATGGTATGCTAATAGCTGATCTTGAATCTACTAACAACTAATCCTAAGGTCTTTAACTGAATTACTCAAGTTATATTTTATAAGATTGCATTATTAATATATGAGTCCCTTTATTAGGTTTAACCTTAATCCAAAGGATTTATGTCATCCTATCTCTAAGGTTGCAATCAACTCCTTTTAATTATGGTAGATTTATTCACACTAGGATTTCTCAATCTTTACGTATGAAATCAGATTTCAATAAAACACTTAATCAGATCACAATAATCAATCAAACCAATTGTATTAATAAAGGAATCAAATTGCATCAAAGTATTAACATAAGATTCATCTAACCTAAATACTAACTGGACGTTTAGTTACATATGATCAAATATGAAATCAAACATACATAAACAAAAATACGAATCGAAAACAATGGAATCATAATTCTAAATCTCCCCAAAACGTCACTTTTTTATTGAATTCTAAGTTTTTGGGTTATGCATGGTCGTGCATCAGACCGTACATAATCAGAATTTACTGCATATCACAAAAATGCATGAACATGCTAAAGTGCATGGTCGTGTACTCCTTCCAGATTGTTGATTCTCTGTTTTATGCCACGTTTTCATCCAAATTCTTCTCCTTTTAAGTCCGTGAAGGTAATTATACTATGTAAACATACATGGAGCAAATTAAGTACCAAATATACGATAAAAGTATAAAATAGCAAGCAAAATACATCAAATATGGTTAGTAAAATATAGTAAAATATTAATCTATCAAACATCCCCACACTTAAGTTTTTGCTTGTCCTCATGCAAACCATAATCAAAATTAAAAATTTGACAATATCAATCCATCATCAATTTCAATATGTTCATTCATTTTATACATCATCATATCATATTAAGTCAAGTTAACATACAATTAGATTCAAATTATCATGAAATTAACTTCCTAAGCAATATTAATGGTAATCACATCAACAATCACATTGAAATCAAAAACATATATCTTTACATCCTCACCAAGATTTCACTCAATGCACTCAAGTGTTTATGGTGAAAAGCATCAAAACTCTCAATAAATGCATAGTAAAATTCTTACCATAAGCTTGCAATAAAATCACATCTCCACCACTTATGTACAAACTAGAAACAAAAATCAAAAGGTCTTTATATAGGTTGCAATGAAGTTTAGGTACGGTATGAATAGGACAATAAAAGGGCTTTAAGTGAAGGAAATTTACTCAATGAAACATTACAAAACTTGGCTACAAAAACATGTAAGTCCTTTTAACACAACTCTATTAGTACCATAATTTTTTTCTTTTTTTTCTTTTTTCTACTCTTTTTTATGCTTTTCTTTTTTCTCTTTTTCTCACAATCAACAAGTAAATAATGTAAATAACCTGCAAGGTTTAAAATAATAAACAGGTCTTTAAAGAAAATTAGGGTAAAGGTTTAAAATTTGGGTTGCTAAGTCTCAACTTAGTTACTCCTAAAGGTCAATTTGACAGTGTGGTAATAATCAAAGAAATAGGTTAAAACAAGTTGGTAAATCTAAATGCCTTTATCATGCCAATGCTTCTAATTCAACAAATATGGTCTCAATATGTATAATAAAAGTAAGTTCTAGAATTATCCTACTATACATGATATCACACGTATGAAAGAATAAAAGGAACTAAAAAATTTGGCTCAAAAACTCATGAAAATTGTTTTGGGTATATATGTGTGTAAATAATATGCAATTTCATTCAACTTGAATATTTCAATGATTACGAAAAATATGACTTAGAAAACTAATTTTATTCTAGCCATCATCTTTTTGCACACCAATTCAAATCAATATTCAATAATATCATATAGTACTCATGGACAGATCTCAACCAATTCAAGATATTAGTTCATAAAATATTATAATTAGGGTTATAATAAGCTCAAAAAAATCGTTAAAAATTCATCAAATCCATCCTTACATTTAAAGTTGTATGTTGTCCTCAATGTACATAATATAAACATGTATGATGAGTAAGTAGGTTTTTTGGTACTTTCCTAATTGTGACGATTTTCTCTGATTCTGATCCACCCAATATGAAACTAACATCCTTGCAAAATATAAAAGAAAAGGATAAAAAGAAACAAAAGAAATAACATAACAGAAAATAAAACTCTATACTACTATGAAATCAAAAGCAAAATAACATAGAATTTGAAATAAAACTAAAACTAACTCATAGGTTGCCTCCCACGTAGCATTTCCTTAACGTCGATAGCTGGACGTAACCTGCGTGTTTCTGTCATCTAGGGCCAATAATCACCTGTAACACCCCACTCTCGTAAAGCACGTTCCCGACATCTATGAGGGATATCTGAGACCATGGCCCGCGAGGGTGGCATGCGAGAGAACTTAGTCAATCAAAAATCGGTATAATTTTTTTAATAACAACATACACACATTTTTGCGGAAATCAACAATTCAAATCAGGCCCACTTTCATTCATAAACCTTTTCAATCATAACAATAAAATCAATAGAATTTTCAATAGCCATTAGGGCCCTTTCAAAAATATACACAATTAAAAGGGAAAACAGAGCATATAAGTCCTTATCACTTTCAAAATTTCTGTACTCTTCTTCTGAATGTATTCAATGATCTTTCTACTCAAAATCATCTCTACACCATCATATCACATAAAAATCCCCAAATACGTAAAAATAACACATTTGAATTTTTATCTAGTTTGTATTGTATTCATGAAAATGACCACTTTTTTCATGACTATTTTAGGTCAGATAAACCATCCATTTTATCTCATATTCAGACTTCTCATAAGGATTAACACGATGCTTACTTGTTAAAACTCCAAAATCTTCAACCATCATAAAGCCCTAACTTTCATACAACTCACGTACTTCATCTTACAGAGGGTTTGGGTCAGGTTTTCCCTGAGGCAAAAGAAATAGATGACAAAGTGGTAATAGTAGAAGATAAGGGTAAGCATAGTTTAGCTTTGGTGGAGTTTTTGATGAAAAACTCTGTGTTAAAGAAACAACTTTGGAGAAGAAAGTTACGAAAGAGATGAAGACAAGAACAGCAACTTGTCTTTCAAGGTTATTAAAGCTCAACTTTAAAGTTGGTACACCTGTCCATTTCTTAGCCACTTATCCACTTCCCCTAAGTAAAACTCACTTAAGTATGATTTGTACTTAAGTGACTTAATAAAACCACTGAAACACAAGTCATAACCCATTAAATCACTTCCAGATTTTTCCATAAAACATCCTTTCGAGTCAACTTTGCATGTTCTTTCTGACCCCGATACTGAAGTTATTTAGCAACGCTTTCTTTTAGAAATATGTTCCCCTATGTCTTATGTTTCCATTGACACCAAAATCATTCAATTTGGTTCAGTTAATTGAAAGATATACTTCAAACATTTTTGGACTGCTCTTATCTAAAATAGTATACTATGTATAAATCCCATCCAGAATTTAAACATCTTAGAGACTGGTTTAAAATTCAACTTCTTCAGATGATTTGTAGCCCTATGACTCTAGTTTACTCCAAATTAAAAATCTTCTCATTTGGAATCCTACAAATTCATATATAATTAAAATACTGAAGTATGATCAGTAAAATAGCACCAGTTTGTTGTTCCAACCGATTTCCTCACTTTCGTTCAATCAATCTTTTTCAAATCAATTCTGAATGCTACAATCTTTTTGGAGAGGGAGAAAATTTTGTTATGAATCTAATGTTTCCAGAATCACTTCATTTGGAGGTCGTATAACAAAGTTATGGCCGAAAAAATCGAACAAAGTTTTGTCCTCAATCATGTTGAACCTGTCCCAGGACAAATGGCATAACTTTCTCTACGACTATCAGATTAAGGTTGTCTTAGAACGGTTTCAAACAGGACATCGAGATCTAAAACTTTTGTGAAGACCTAAAAGATAGATTCTATCATCTTGAGGGTCAAACATTGGACTAGACGATACAAGATGAACAGTACCCAGAAGAAGTTTATAAACAGTGCACAGAAGATGTTTTACAATTGGCATAACTTTCTCTAGAGATATCGGATCAAGGTCATTCTTAATTTGTTTGAAAGAGGACTTTAAGATTTACAATTTTCCTAAGAGCTTGAAGACAAATTCTATCATCTAAAGAGTCAAAAATGGACCAAAAAATAGCATCGGATGAACAGTGCACAGAAGAAGTTTCGGTCAAACATAGAAGAAGCAGACGGTCAAACATAGAATATATGATGTCATTACAAATGATATGATATCATCACAGACAATACGTCTTCACAGACGATATGACTTTATCACAGATGATATGACGTCTTCACAGACGATACGTCTATACTCTTGAATATCTTCCCTTATAAAAATCATAACTTTAGACTCCAAGGTCTAAAATTCTCATACTATATACCATTAGAAAGATCTACAACTTTCTAGAAGACACTTGGGCTAAATCTATCTAGATCAATCCAGAATTTCCCCTAAAGTCAGAACACAAACTTTACACTCATCCACCAATGTACTGCACCCAATTCTCAATTTCATGACAATTTTGAGACTCTTAAAGACAGAATTTAAATTCTATGTCTTCATAAGAATTGTATCCATATGTCTCTAGTTTGATGAAACAAAGGATCATCTCATTTGGATAACTAGAGAAAAAGTTATGGCTAACAGACCGAAGCACAATCAGTGAACATTTTCCAGATCAACTACCAATTTTGTTTCCACATCTTTCCTTATCACAACTGATACCAAGATCACTCTTTCCACTCCCTCTACTTCTCATTTTCAATAAAATTACATTTAAAATCAATTATACCCAGAAGTTGTCAATGAATACATGTACCATTATTTTTATGTGCAAAGATTCAATATTTATGTGCATATATGCTAACATTATGCATGAGCAAGAAAATCCATTTTCTTAATCTCTCTTTGAGCTCACATGTACCAAATTTTTGGGTTCTAACCCTTAGTATGGGAATAGGATTTTACGTCAGTGGCTTGCTTCCACCCTTTTCTTCACATAGGTTTTTGTAGCCCTTAAGTAAGCCACTTATTACAAGATAATAAGGACATAATTGATTAGATTAACAAAACCAATAGATTCTATTAATGCCCTTTTTAATGACAAATTGTTAAAAAAACGTAAGGAATAACAAAACTCCCTGTATCATAGGCTAGCTCGAACAGTTTTTCTTTGAGGAAGTGAGAACCCTCCGTACTTAAGGTCACTACCAACACCTTATCAGTAGTTCCCTTACTTGGTTCCTCTGCCAGTTCTTCCTCAACCACCTCTATCAACTCTTCTTCTTGCAATTATTAATGAAAGATGGGAAAGGTAACTTTATTCTCTTTTGCTTACACCTAGAGTATTTTGAATCTTAATGTCTATTTTAGACCAAGTGGTATAAAGAAATTTGTAGTTAAAAGGAGAATGTCATTAACTATTATAACAATTGTTGCAAATAAGATGATGCAAGATCTTTTAAACTTATAAATGGAAGTTTACAAGGATGTTTAACGTGATTTTAGGATGCCCATCATAATTTGTCAAAGAGAAAAACTTAACGTAGGTTTATATTTCTTCACTTTTGTCACTTATTAGAAATTATTTGTCACTTTATTTTATTTATAAGGTTACTTTGTAGTCTTATAGTTACTTAATATGACCAATTCAAAAGTGTTGTTCTAGAATATAAAGGTTTGCAATTCGAATTTTGAGTTAATGTGTAAGTACAACATGGTGTAAAAGAAATTGTAGCAAATTTGAATTAATTCATTCCCAGAAAAGGAATGGATTAGAACACAAAAAATTGTACAATTTGATCTTTATTTGATACAACTTAAAACTTCGAAAAATGTATGTTATTATCATTAGTAAGATGAATATAATTTCTTGTAATTTCTTAATAATTTAATTTAATTTGTTTACTAGAACTCTTAATAGAACAAGTAGTTTTATAGATCTAATTTACCTTGATCATAGCTATTTTTTAACGGATTGGGTTTTTGAGGAATCAAGTTTAATAGATAAAAGTAACTTGGAAGATAATCTTGAATAGGAAAGTATTAATATATCATTGAATGCAATGAATTTAAATGATGGTAACGACGAAACTTCTCTTAATGATGATGATTTTGTATTAAAAAATTTGGGTTAATAAGATTTGAGCGAATATTCAATTAAATGAAGTTGTATTTGATGAATAAGTTAAATTTTGTGTATGCAATATAAATATAGAACATTTAACTGTAAAAGTTTTTGTTTCATGTTTCACTTCTACTTAGTTGTGTTCCTCGATATAATTCTTATTATAATAGTTATAGAATCATGGACCTTTATTAATCTTACTATATGATATTTTGATATAATTATTCTTTATTATATGATATAAATTATAACACTTTAAATCATTTTCATAATTTTAGTTTTATATTTACAGAATAAATAAACATTCTTTTTTCTTATATTGTGATTACTACTTATATAAAATATGTAAAAAGTAATATTAATAAAAATAAAGAGATAATTTTTATTTCAAATTTATATTATTATGTTTTTTCAAACAAACTTGATATAAAATTAACAATTTTATGATAAAATATACTGAAGGACTATTTTTCAATTTAAAAAAATTTAAGAATAATTTTATAATTTGAAAAAATTACTCAGGCACTCGATATTCAAACTCTTTGAATAAAATTGTCCAAACGACTCAAAATAGCAACACCAGATTGTCATTTCGCATACTTTAAGTCCTCCCAACAAATTACAGTAAAACCTCGATAAATTAATAATCTCGATTAAATAATAATTTTCTTCGGTCCCGACTTATGCCAATGGGATAAAATAATAACCTCGCTAAATGCATAAGATAATAGTTTTTAAAAAAATTCCTTGAGGCCCACTGAA
>JAOQMQ010000194.1:17281648-17294330 GCA_027563845.1 Erythroxylum subrotundum
TTAAAGTCAATCGCCTATGTATTTAATACCATAACCATCTACATATCAATCATGTCACTTTTGAGATAATGACTTAGAAAATTTGCAAGATTCTCTTTAGTGGAAAATGTAAACTTACTATAATAATATGTCTTTGTTTTGCTCCATTATCTCCCTGATCAAATGAAACTTCATGACTATATGTTTAGACTGTTGATGAGATCTTGATTCTTTTACCTTTAAAATGGCACCATTACTATCACAGTGCAATACTATTAGCTCAACAATACTAAGAATCACTCTAAGTTTGATGATGAATTTCTTCATTCAAACAACTTCCTTTGTCGCCTCTGACATTGAAATATATTATGTCTCCACTGAGAGTCCCCAACGAAATGTACTATGTTTGGGTCAAGAATTCCCAATAGTTGGTTGTTTGAAACTTTTCTAACTTATTACACTACTATTCAAAGTGAAGTTATATCCTAACTATGATATGTTATCATCGTAGTCATAATGAAAATAGTATTTGAATACCCTTAAACTTTTAGTTCAGATCCTTCATATATCACGAAAATATCCTTGGTCCTTCTCAAGTACTTTAAGATATTTTTCACAAGTGTTAATTGAACATAACCAATTGGCTTAAAATTTACTTATTATCCTTAAAGCATAAAAGACATTTAATATAGTACGTAGCATCGCTTACATAATTGATTCAACGGCCGAAGTATATGGAACACAATTCATTTTATCTCTCTTTTCCTATGTCTTTAAAGACATACTCTATGAGAGAGAAATCTTATATGACATAGGTAAGAATCTCCTCTTGAAATTCTCTTTGGTAAACCTCTTTAGCAGTTTATTTATGCACATGTATTAGAAATAGCCAAGCAACCTCTTTAATTTATCTTTATAGATTATTATTCTCAAAATATAGGCTACGTCTCTCATATCCTTCATGGAGAAGTTCTTGGGCAACCAAATCTTTATAAATTGGAGCATTGGTATGTTATTTCTAATAAGTAATGTGTCATCCATATATAGAACTAGGAAGATTACTATCCTCCTACTAACCTTCTTATAATCACATGGTTCATCCATATTTTTGATAAAATTAAACTTTTTGTTATCATCAGAATGAATGTTCCAACTTTATGGCACTTGCTTAAGTTTACAAATAGACTTTTGCAAATTATATATTTGAATAAGAAAAATCTTGGATTCAAACCTTCAAGTTATGTCATACACACATCCTTAAGTAAATTTCCATTGAAAAATATTGTTATGACATTCTTTTGCTAGATTTCATAATCATATATGACTATAGCAAATAATATCCTTATAGACTTGAGCATAACTACTAATGAAAAGGTTTCATCAAAATCAACTATTTGTTTTTGTTTGTATCTTTTAGCCATCAACCTTACTTTGTACATGTGTACATAACTATCCATGTCAATTTTTCCTTTAAATACTTACTTATAACCAACGGAGTGACCATTTCTTTTTTGTAGATTGATCTGGCCTTTTACTCTTTCCTTATGCCTATTTTACTTTAGGGGTTGGTTCACAGAAGTCTATACTTGGTTAGTATACATGAATTCCATTTCAGATCTCCATGCTATTTTAAAGAATCAATATCACATATTGGTTCCTTAAAAGTAGTTGGCTCATCATCCATAAGTGATATATTATCTTTCTCCTTTTCAATATATAAATCTAATCTAGTGTAAAAACAACATATCCTACTAGTATGTTGAATTTGTGGCTCTTTAACTTCTCTAATTTCTACCTCACTCTACTATTTTCCTCAAGAAACAAATTCTTTTTCTATGAATGTATCATGTCTTGAAACAAACAACTTTACTTAAAAGAGTGGTAAAATTGATATCTGACACTTTTGTTTAAATACCCACAAATTTGCATTTATCTAATTTAGCTTAAAATTTATCAAATGTTCCACGCTTCACATAAATATCACATTCATAAATCTTTTAGATATGACAAATTTGGTCTACTATCATTTCACATCTCATACGGAGTCTTATCAACTAGTTTGGATGGAACTCTATTTAGAAGGTAAGCAAAGTACATATCCCCAAAAATATAAGAAGGTTTGCATGACTCATCATAGAATATACTATATCTAATATAGTACAATTTCTCCTCTCAGACATTATATTATGGAGTTCCAAAAGAAGTCCATAGTGAGAGAATTCCATTCTATTTTTAAGTAACTAAAAAACTCATAGTCTAACTACTCACCACCTCAATCAGATTTAAATATCATAATACTCTTGCCAATTTGTTTCTCAATCTTAAGTCTCAATTCTTTGAACTTCAAAATGATTTAGAATTTTGTTTCATTAAGTACATGTAACTATATTTGAAATGATCTTCTATGATTATAATAAAATGTGAGTTTTTATTTTTGACATAAGTAGAAATAAGGCCACATGCATCTGAATATACAAGCTCTAGTGACTCACTAGCATGCTCTCTCTTTCTATTTAAAGGTAGTTTAGTTCTCTCCCTTTCTATTAACGTGTAGTTTGGTTATCTTTCCTAATAAACAAGATTAACAAGTTTCATATGATTTATAATCAAAAAGATCCAAATAACCTTTTTTATGTAACTTTATGATTAATAATCAAAAGGATCTAAATATCCTTCTTTATAAAACTTTTGATCTAAATATCCAGAAACAAAAAAGCGTTTTCAAAAGCAGAACAAAGGCATTAAGCATTAATAATTTCCAAAAACTTCAAAATAAAATTTTCATAACTTTTAAAAACAACTAGGAGGTACAATTTTTAATAAACAAAAACAATACCCTAAATTATTATCCCCTAATCTGTATTAGGCAATTCTTTAAAATAAAAATTTTAAGCCTTAATTTTAACAAATAAATAACAATCAATTAATTTTAATTAAGTCAACAATTAAAGAAGACTTTGATACTACTGTTAGAAAACTATCCATAATTGAATCATGAGCACAATAGAAAAATAAATTATATATTTTTAATCAAATCTCAATAATTGAATAATTTGAAAAATGTGAATCATAAATAAAAGAATGAACGACTCAGATTCTTGTAAATTTCTTCTCGAGTTGTCAAATATTGCAAAACAAATTCAAACTATCAACCATAAGTTGTCTACGTATATAGCCTCTAATAGAACAACACAGTAGAGAAAAAGAACTCAACTATTAGAGAGAGAAAAAAAAGAGCAAGAGTGATAGCTTCCTTATGCCTTTTTCCTATAGGAAAAGATAATAGAGTTTCTTTCTTATAAAAAATAAATTTCATAATTATAATTAAAGTTCAACTCTAATTATAATTACATTTTTATTTAAATAAAATTGAATATATCATATTTGATTTCTAAAGTTTCTCAAACTTCATAATTAAGTCTTAACTCAATTTAAATTGATTTTGACATTTTAATTATTCTTTATGCATGACTCGTTAGGCTCCTAATATGCTAGCAATAATTATGAACTATAATTATAATTTATAATCATAATCAATTAAATCAAAACTCTTTTTAGTTTATCTTTAATGTTCTAATTAAATAATTTGTAATTATAGATCAAGATTGACATCTAGTAGTATGTTATGATTACTCAAATATTAGAAATGTCAAAGTGGTTTGACTCAACCTATGAATGCATGGTTATGATGTATAATTTAAGCCTTTCTTCGTCCAATATTTCAATTACATAGAGAATGAAATTAATGTTCACTCTTTTAAATCTAATCATATTTATTTTTGTTAATTAATAATTGATTTATAATTAATATTTAAAAATACCTTTTCAAACCTTAATTCACTCTAGCTAGAGAATTCACTACTAATCAAGAATATTAGAACATTCTTTCTGATTACTTTAGAGCGATGAATTCTTTGTTGATTTATTCAACTAGCTCTATATGGTTAATAGTATATCTAAGTACTATCGATTGAGCTACCCTTAGTGAAGTAAGTCATAAGTAGTAACAAAACATAGTAATTTTCACGTTAGATACTTTGGTAATCTCAAATCTAAGGATCAATTATACAACTATCAATATGAAGAAATTTGTGAACAAATAAATAATATTCTATTTGAGTTCCTCATAATCAAGTAAATTCAATAAATTTATTCTCTAATAAGTACCCATATGATTATTTTAGTAACTCCATAGTTTAAGTTATGAGATTAATTAATTTCTTCGTAATAAAGAAAGATAACATGTACTAGTTTTACTGTTCAATTAATATCTCCAGCTTGATAAAACTACAATTAGGAATAATGTATAAATAAAATTGAATCTCATAATTATGATTTCATCATAATTTCAATTGCATCGTAATTATTATAAAGACTTTACCTTTAGATTTAAAATATATATTATAATTATAAAAAATACATAAAGATAAAGAGTACCTTTATTAATTAAAATAATAATATCATATATAAAATTACAACCAAACAATTGGTTGCAACAACATAAACAATAAACAACTAAGACTAGTTTAATATTTTATTTTATAATCTTTGACCCTATTTTCATACACTAGTGCAAAATGATCCTAAAACAATAGCTTATAGAACGAATAGACTGTTGTGCTATAAACTAAGGATGACATTAAGTTGGATCGGAATTGAGTTTTTTAAAGGCTCAAAGTCCATGACTCATAGTCCTAGCTCGATCTCGATTAGATTTCGAGCGGCCTAAAACTTGGTTTGCCACTAGGGTTGGTGTAAAAAATTTTATTTATGACTCCCTGCTCAATTGACAAAGCCAAAGAAGAAGATGGCTAAAACAACTAAAAATGTAAGTTAGTGACTAACAAGTAGTAACTATGGTCGATAACTGCAGATTCACAAGCAAGAAGATACAAAGACATTAAAGAACTTGTTTTCTCTGTTGTCAAAGATTTACTTCCAAGTTTCCTCAATTTTTCATAGCTATAAAATGACCAAGACCTTAAGCAAGATCTTTGATAGGATGTATAAATATAAAGCTAACTGAAGTTGTGGCCTGAAAGTGAAGTTGAAAAATAAATCAATTACTAAGATCAAAAATCATTTGTTTTACTTTATTTCTTAAAATTCTAGAAGGAAATGTGGAAATAGATGTGCTGAGATACGTTGACATAATTTTATTTTAATTTTGAATTCAATAATAATACAAATGCTTCGTCAAACTCTTCTTTTTAGCTTTCGTTTCACTAATACATTTAATAATAAGTAATAATCAATAATTTAAAAATTAGACTAAAAATTAAATACAAACATTTTTAAATTTAAATGGTTCAATCGATATTAAAATGTATAAAATCAATCATACATTGAATAAAATTAAAAAATTTAAAATATAATTAAAAGAGACTGTTCTTTATTTAAAGTTTAATTGAAAAAATTATAAAATAAAAATTAATTGATTTATTTTAATTTAAAAAATTAATTAATTAATTATAATTTTTAATAACAAAAATTTTTAAAATTAAATTAAATTAAATTAAATTAAAAATTAGACGTATTCAAAATTTTTACTATCGTAATTATGACATACTTCGATGTCTTCAAATAGCATCGTCAAGACATGAAACAACAAAAAGCTGGGCTGGAGCCCAAGTGGTCAAGGTTCACAGCCCAACCCAATTCGTGATGGACTCAGTAACTCATTCCGCTGCCAAGATTATGTGATCGTGACATCTTTGTGTTTGTGTCGTTGAGTTGAGTTGAGTGAGAGTGACCTTCCTGCTGCTGCTGCTAAGGTTTACATTCAATATCTTACCAACCAAGTTATGCCAAACAAAGCCTTCTCCTGTCTGTCTCCTTGTCTTCTATGGTGCTAAACCGGTCGATACCAATAAAACTTTGGTACCAAACCAAAAAAGTTTTGTATCGGTTAGCCAGTAACCAAATACTAGTCAAAAATTGATCATAAATGTAAATATTTAAAAATATTTAAGATTAAATTGAAAAAAAAAACTTCTATATAAAATAATAATTAATTATACATAAAATAAATATGATAAAATTATCTATAATTTATTTAATAAATAATAACAATACGAAGAAGAACGTATTAAATAAATTTTTTTATGTCATTAGACTAATTTAAAGTAATTATAGAATACATAACTAAATATATAATTTTAATATAATTATATTTAATATTTTTAAATTTACATATTTTATATTGATAATATATACTTTTAATATATATATGTAAAAATATTACAATAATTTTTGAAATATGTAAAGATAATATTTGAAATTGAATTTATTTTAATTTTTAAGAAATACATGAAAATAATATTAATAAAAATATTTAATATTTGAAAATAATCTTAGAATTTCTTCTTTATTTTTAAATCTCAAATTAGCAATTAATTGTATTAATTATGCATACTTCTTAAATTTTATATCTAATAAACTTATATAAATAAAATTTTTCAATTTTTCGTATAATTTACAAATTTTATAAATTTCTTTTTAAATATTAAATACAGGGCTAAATAAGATCTTTTTTCTAAAATGATATATAAATCACCTTCAATTATTACATTTTTGTAAATTTAATATCTTATCATAATTTTATCCTAAATCGTAATAGAATTTAAATTTAAATTTAAATTTAAATTAAGTAGTTATATAAAAAAGAATTTGTAAATGATTTAAATTAGTTACGCAAGATAACGTGTCAAAAAATTTAAAATAAAAACTATCTGATGGTGTCAGTATCCTATCGAACTTCTACTATTGCAAAAATTTAACTTGCATCGGAGACATGATCGCTATAAAACAAAATACTCCCTCAGTAGTCAATACCTGGTATCTTAAACTAATTCTAGGTAATAATTAAAATTTAATACTTAAAATTACTTGTTCCAATCCCAAATAGAGCTGGTGTTAAGTATAAAAACGCTAGTTGCGTCAAAATATCACGCAAGTGAGCGTTCTCAGAGAATCAGAGAAGAGAGACGAGGAATAAGATTAAGCAGCAATGCCACTAACCATGTTGGCCTAATCTCTCCGATCGCCGCTGTTTACTCCTCCCATATTTCTGTATTCGCAAACCCTCACTATCCAATTAAGTCTCCAATTGTGATTTGATCTTCTCCAAGTTTTGTCCCCCGATCATCGTTTCTTGGAAAACTAGGTCATTGTTGGTTCTCTAATGACGAGTACTGCTTCGATCATGACGACGACGGCGAGCAATCGCTCTCCTCGTCACTCCGTCGTTGATAACAGTAATAGTAGTAATACGAAGGGCGGTAGCCCCCAATCGCGGCGCACCGGCGGGGCGGTGTCGTCCCCATGGACGCATATCGTCCTCGGTGAATCGGAACGGATCGCGGCTACTCTTTATTTGCCGTCGGCGGCGGAGGAGCAAGCCACGGTGGTTTCGGCTTCCTCATCGGCTTCTTCGACGGTGGAGGAGGATTTTTCGGAGAATGGGAATGTGTCCGGTAGCAATGCCGGTAAGCGGCCGGCGTGGAACAAGCCGTTGAATGGGACTTCGGAGGTTGGGACGGTTATGGGGGCCGAGCTGTGGCCCCCTCTTTCTAAGTCAGCTAGAGGTGCAACGAAGTCCTCTTCTGATTCATTGAAAGGCTTATCCGATGGATCGTTGCCGGACTCTGTTTCACAGGTTTGCTGAATATTAAACTTTACGTTGTCTGTTCGGTTTCTGAGGAAGTTTATGAGAATTAGTTGTTAATTATGTCTTGAATGTAAGTACGTTCAATTTTACTTTTAGTTCGGTTGCTGAAGAGCATGCTGAATTAGTTTTTTCCCCCCTACCTTATACTTGGGAGTTATTCATTATGTCTAAATTGATTGGGTACTTATTAAACTATTATAATAATCTACATATTTTTCTTGAATCACTTTATCTCTGATAAATTCATGAAAATTTTATAGATGATAAATTGCTTTCAAAAGAAATTGCTTAGTTTTTCATCAATAATCCAAAGAAAATTTAGTGATTGATCATTATAAGCAGATATTTCTGAGATTTGAAGTTTTAAACCATTTGCTGGCCAATGCCCTGTTCTTTTGATATGAGTTTGCTTAAAATCCGGTGCTTAATATTCTACTCTTTTTGACAACTACAGGGAGCTGAAACCATGCCTTCTTCTTCATCACCGAGACAATCTAGTAATAATGCAAACCCCAATTCCACACCAAACCATATGGTATCAGCTCGATCAAGATCAATGAAACGCAATAGCACTAACTCTTCTTCTAATGATGGTACTTCTCAGCCACCAGGAATGCAGGGTCCGGTAGGGGAAGGGCATTTAGATAACTCTTCTCCTAGAGACCATTCACAAAGGAATACTCAACTCCGTGGTGCCAATGATCACCAACAACAGATGCGCAACTCTTTCCGGAACCGCAATGGTGGACTACATTCTCGTGGAGACAGTTCTCATCATCACAACCTTGGGGGCAGGCGTGATCAAGATCGTGTGAACCAAGGTTGGAATAACCAACGACATTTCAATGGTAGAGATGGCCACATGCAGTCACAAAGACCTTTCACAAGGTTTATGAGGCCTCCACCACTGTCTTCAGCTCTTCCTCCAACTTCTGCATCATATGTGGCATCTTCACCTTTGCAAGGTTTTGGCAACCCAATGATCTTTCCTGGTAAGCGTCTCCGTTTGTTTCTTCTTTTTCTTTCATGAAGATCTGCTCTAACATCTCGTCTGTTTTCAGAGTTTCCCGTGCAGGTTTATTATGTTGCACCACGAATACCACCTCCTGCAATGTTCTTCCCTGACCCTCAACTGCATTATAATATAATGAAGCAGATAAATTATTATTTCAGGTGCTTATCCCTTCTTTTCTCTTGTTACATGGGTTTTCATCTTTTTTTGCAGTATGCACATCAACCTGTTCCTCCATTTTTATGGAAATTAACTGCATTTTCGTGTCATATTTGTTTCCTGCAGTGATGAAAATTTAATTAAAGATACCTTCTTGCGGCAGAACATGGATGACCAGGGCTGGGTACATGTTTCATTAATAGCAGGCTTCAAAAAAGTGAGTTGCTTCAATAAAACAAATTGCTAAGCTCGTATTACTGGTGAAAAAATCAAATTGCTGTAATCATCCATTAGATATAAGTATCCCTTAGTGTTGTTTTGCATATGCACTTGCAGTTGATACATTTTGGTGTAAATCATGGCAAGTTCCTTGTTCCTTGGAATGGATGATTGTTAACTGTAGCTAAATGAATAGTGCAATTTCATAGTGCAGATTAGAATGTTAAACACTGAACTCAGGTGTCTCAACTATCAGGAAAGGATATCAATGTTTTGTGGAAATTTGTTGAATTCTGTTGAGGAATACCAGCACTTGCTTGATTTTGTTGCCTTTGCTAGAGTAGTTCACACATGTTATGCCATGAGTGGATTAAGAATTTTTTAGATATAAATTAGTTTCATTGAGCCCCTGCAAGTTTGCAGTTTGCAGTTTGAATGCTTATTCATAATTTTGTTTCAAACTCTTGTAAGTGCTTCTGTTATCTGATGATTTTGACATGACACTTTGGATTGTAGTTTGTTCAATCCTATATCCGTTCTTATTAGGTCAAAAATTTTCCGGGCTTACAATGTTGAGAGACCTTAGTAAATGCTATTGAGGCAAGGTCATATGTCCCTGGTTTATGTTTCAGGTAGCACAACTGACTCCAAATATTCAGGTTATATTGGACTCGATGAGAAATTCAAACATAGTGGAAGTACAGGTACCTCTTTTATTGCATTTGTACTAGGCTTTTTCTTCATGAACTGTCTACTCGGGCAAAACACGATTTTAAGCATATCTGAAAATCACTCACTTATGTGATTTTACTTATTTTATCACTTCTACCGTCAATATTTTGCTGTAAAGATTTTTTGCTTTATCATTGTATCGTCTCGAAATAATTTATGCTGTCTGAAACACGATATCCATATTTAACAAACAAATGCAGCTGACTGCAGGTACTCCCGATGTTAATGACATCCGGGCTGCTAGCAAGTGGCGCTATAGGCAAAATTGTTGTGAACTGCTTTTGCCACAATTTATAACATAATTAGATCTAAATGCCATTTTATAATGTGCTGTTACATGTTGTGGTTCATCCTTGTCAATTTTCTTTCCATAATCTTGTAGGGTGACAAAATTAGGAGACAAAATGACTGGAAGAGATGGATAATGCCACCTTCGGTTCAGTTTGCAAATGTATCAACTCCTCAGTCCAGTGCCGACATTCTAGGAGGTCATATTGAAAGTATTTCATTGGAAGAGAAGGCTTCCAATCACATTGTTAGGAGTGGAGCTGGTATTCCAACAGATGCAATTTGTAGTAGTTCGTCATCTGGGGATTTGAACAGCCAGTCAGAACTTTCGAGCAGCAGGGGACTGGGACACGTTAGTGCTCAAGGAGGTGTGGACCATTCTGCTTCATCACCAATTTCAACCAAGTAGAATGTATGTTGACGCACATATTAGGGGGAGAAAGTGGGGATTGAATTCTTTTGGTTGGGGATGATGGTTGTCTTGCGTTGTGCTGAGGTAGTGATTGCAAGTAGGAAGAAAGCTTAGGAGGAGGGGGGGGGGGGGAAAGATTTTTAAGGACTAAAGAGAAAACAACGAAAATCACATCATAAAAATTATTTAAAAAAAGATACTAAAAAAAATAGAGGACTCAAGCGAGTAGGTGCATTTGTTGGGAAATTTGTGGCTTTGTGGGGTCTTGCTATTTTACTCCTATGACTGATTCAGGTGGTATGTTTCGGTATTTAAACCGGGGAATTTTGGCTTTACTTCCCTCTTTTGCCCCTGAGCTGGTTTTTGAAATTCTTTGGGTCAAGACTATGACCAGTCACCTGGAGTTTATGATTGGGTGCAGACAGAATGGTGACTTTTGGCAGGTTGAGCTTCATCTTCTTCCATTCGCATACTCGACCTTCAGATTCTTCCGTTCCGTTACCTAATACTTCATTGACAGATGCATTTGTATGTATACCTTTTTCTTCAAACCTTTTGGAGGTCCCCACTTGCATACAATGGTCTTTGGAGAAACCTGATGAAACCGTCTAGCTCTGATCTGGATGGTGTAGGTATTAGATGTTAAATTTAAAGACTCGGAGCTTTTGGTGTTCCTAATTCTTTTGAGTTAATCAGGATGCTTGTTATTTTGTTTTGTGATTTAATTATTGAAAAGTTAGATATAGTTTTGGACGGTCTGATTTTGCGTTGCGTTTGATATATATATATTTTTTTTGTTTGGGCCAATTTTATTTTGCTTGGAATACGTGATTTAACATACTAATTTGTATCAGAAAACGATTTATTTTCTAGTTGTTGAGGAAAAATAAAAAACAAGACATTATTTCTTCTCTTGGCAGCAGATGTGAAAAGAGGCTGTAGAACAGAAATAGCCTTGGAATATTCCTGAATCTTGACCCAAATATGTCTTTTTAAAATTTTCTTTATTCTTATTTTGGGCACTTGGAGCGAGGGAAAGGGAGTGCCTGTGCCAGCCTAATCTCGACTTCATTATTCCCTTTTTTTTTTTTTTTTAAAGGCAAAAGCTGACAACTGGTAGTGAATAAGATTGATACATAACAATTCAAAGAAAACACTTGATCCTTGGGTTTTGGATTCCTAAAGTCCCAGAAAACAATAGTTGGAATATCATCATAACATAGAGAATGAAAATTACACACTTTCCTCAAAGCGAAAGAGTCGACCAGATATGTGGAATTTAATTCACCTGAGGTGGTGGAAATAAACAGTGTAGCAAATGCTGGTTCATATTGGAGTATACATGTGTTTCCATCGTATCGTCTTGCTTTTGCTTTAGGCTTTTGAAGTAATACTCTTGTATCTCCTTCTTTTAAATCTTTATAAAATTCTTTTTATAAAAAAAAAACCTATTTACATATTTTTTCTTCTTTACTTGCAACATATTTACATCTTCACTCTTGCCACCATATATTATTGTTGGAATTGTCATTGCCGCCAACTAGAAAAAAAAAAAAAAGGCTTTTAATTACATGAAAAGAAGAAAAATCAAATCAAAATCTCCTCAACGAACTGCTCTTGCTCCTCTCCCATATCCTAAAATCAGCAAACAGATCAAGTATTCCAGCACTTGATGATCCACCTATTGATACATAACGTAAGGAATTTATGCAGGTAAGAAAGCAATCTTGTTTCCTGTCTTGCCTACACAACGAAACTCATGACTGATATGAAGTGCTTTCACTTAGCTTGATCCTGTCAGGGAGTGGAACGACACAGCAGCTGGATTAGGTTTATGAAATTGTTAATGAAGGGGACAAACTTCTAGAAACCGTTTGATCATATAGTTTTAACTTAAATTCTATTTGAAAACTGGGAAATGGGTTTAAACAGACACAATCATGATACTGATGGCTAGTTATTTACTTTGGAAGGCTTGTTAGATATGGAGAGCAGAATTAGAGCGTCCAACCAAAAAGATGTCAACGAGTTTTACACTTGTCCTCAAATCGAATTAGCAAAATACTGCCCGATCTCAACTCAAATCTTCATTCCTTCATTTAGTACAAAACCTCCAGGTCAAAATCAGCACTGCTAAATAATGACTCGTTCTTAGAATTTTCCACCTAATGGATAGTTTAATTCTCAGAAGGCAAATTAATGGCTCACTCAC
>JAOQMQ010000194.1:17345311-17357344 GCA_027563845.1 Erythroxylum subrotundum
CAACTTAATTCAATCTATTTAGACTTCAATTTTGTCTAATCATGCTTAATAACATAAAAAAAATTCAGGGGCTAACAATTGCTGCCTCATTGTAGCTCTGACATCGTCTATAACATCACTTGCTCTCAGAACTGATTCTGCCCTTGCTCTCTAGACCACGTTAGAAGATTACTTCCTTCAACAAACCACGGCCTAGAAATCCCCCCTCTAACATTGACTTTATATAACAAAAAAATGTTACTCTTCTATATTTGCCTACCTAACAATAGTCGCCTCGACAACTGAAGATTTAGTAGCTATTAGAGACCCAATTGCACCTTAACACTAGGTTCTCATCATGCTCAACGACCTACCCCAGACTATAAGTCCTTCATCACTGCCATGGAGAACCATAACATGCCACTGACATTCTCTGAGCTATGAGCCAAACTTCTGCTCCACGAATAACATCTACTATCTATTCATCAATCACCATCAGAAGTTGCCTTCGTCACCTCCCTCGGTGGTCAGTTTTAGACTCAAGGTGGCACCAAACACTTTGACTATTGCTCAACTACATGTGTTCTCCTTAAATATGTTCCCAAGTATAAAGGTTGTCGATGTTTTGAACCATCCACAAATAAAATTTACATTTCTAGCTGTGTTGAATTCCTTAAAAGTCAATTTCCAAATGTTACATCTACACCCTCTTCTCTATGATTTACCACTATTATTACCATGTCACTTAACCCTACCTATTTTGACACCTAATCTTTCTAACACATTAGCCTTTATTCCTTCCTTATCAACTTCCTTATTACTACTATAAGAACCTTCTCTACCATGATCATCATCACATCTTATGGTTACCCACACTCGAGACAACATACAAAAACTCAAGACCTTTCCTGATCATGCACCAATAACATCGTTCTATAGGCACCTCTTGATCCCCATCCCACTTCCTTTACTTATGCCAATAAATTTCCTCATTAGTGTTAAGCAAAGCTTGATAAGTTCGAAGCTCTCCATCATAACGACTCTTAGTCACTTCTTCCTCCACCTCCTACTGCAATCATTGTTGGTTGTAAGTGGACTTTTCAAACCAAACTATGTTCTGATGAATCTTTAGATAGGTACAAAGCTTTCCTTATTGCTAAGGTTATCGTCAATCCCCTAACATTAATTATATTGGCATTTTCAGCCTAGTCATTAAAACAACCACCATTAGCCTAATTCTTATACTTGCACTATCTCGAAGTTGGTTAATTAGACAACTTGATGTCAGCAATGCCTTCCTATAAGGACACCTTCAGGAACCTACCTTTATGCAATAACCACCTGGTTTTACTGATTCTTATCATCCCAATTTTGTGTGTCGTTTTCATAAAGTCATTTATGGTCTCAAATAGACTCCTAAGGCTTGGACTCACAGATTAAGTCGGAAACTTTATTCCCATGGTTTCATTTCCTCACAAGCAGATACTTCACTCATTTTCTCTTCACACCAAATCATTTCACCTTCATTCTTATTTATGTGGATTATATCTTGGTTATAGGTTCTTCACAAAATTTCATTCAAACTATCATTCATGATCTTCATGTCACTTTTACCATTAAAGATCTAGGTGCTCTTCGCTACTTTTTTAGAATTGGATCTACATTTACATCATGCGATCTTCTTCTAACTTAATATAAATAAACTCATGACCTTCTTCTTTGCACTCATCTTGACTCCTCCAAACTCATCTCTACTCCTAATTAAATAAATATGACATTTCTCATATATAATCTTTTGATTCACTTTCTTTTAAAATAAATTTAGCTTGAACTTATTCGTTGCAAAATTTTATGTACATTTAATATAAATATTTTAAAAAAAATCATTTTATTAAGCAATTGTGTTAAGTAAATGAATGTTTACTTCTCATATATAATCTTTTAGTTCACTTTCTTTAAAAATAAATTTAGTTTGAATTTATTTATTTCAAAATTTTTATTTACGTTTAATATATAATTTTTTAAAACCTCATTTTTATTAAGCAATTGTGTTAATTAAATAAATATTTCATTTTTCATATATAATCTTTGGGTTCAATTTCTTTAAAATTCAATTTAGCTTGAACTTATTTATTTCAAAATTTTATGTACATATAATATATACTTTTTAAAAAACTCAGTTTCGTTAAACAATTGTGTTAATTAAATGAATGTTCCATTTCTCATATATAATCTTTTGATTCACTTTCTTTAAAAATAAATTTAGTTTGAACATATTTGTTTAAAAAATTTATGTACGTTTAATATATAATTTTTTAAATAATTCATTTGTATTAAGCAACCATGTTAATTAAATAAATGTTGCATTTATCATATATAATCTTTTGGTTCACTTTCTTTAAAAATATATTTAGTTTGAACATATTCATTTCAAAATTTTAATATATACATTTAAAATTTTTATTTTCACTAAACAATTGTGCTAATTAAATGAATCATATTTATTATATATAATCTTTTCGTTCACCTTCTCATATTCATTTCAAAAATTTATGATTTATACATTTTAAAAAGCTTATTTTCATAAAACATTAATTGTGTTAATTAAATAAATGTTGTATTTCTTATATATAATATTTTAGCTTATTTTATTTTATAATAATTTAATTTAAACTTATTCATTTCAGATTTTATGTACATTTAATATATATACATTCTTTTAAAGAAACTTATTTTCATTAAATAATTATATTAGTTAAATGAATTTTGCATTTATCATATATAATCTTTTAGTTTGCTTTGTTTACATTAAATCTAGTTTGAATTTATTTATTTCAAAAAAAATTATATATTTTAAAATTTCATTTTAAAAAATAAAAAAAAAATTAAAATTAAAAAAGACCAAGCCCAAGCGTGAACTCGAAATTCACTGTTCGAACTAGGTTCAAACCAGATAGCGGCCGAATCTGGCTACAATGCTAACACTAGGCGACGAGTGCAATTTATGATTTAAGATCGTGAAAAGGACAATATCAACGAATCCAGAACGTAATATGTAGAATATAGTATTGTATATACGGAGACTAAACCTCCTTGTATAGAACAACTTGCATCTCAATTTGCTACCACAGCTCCAAACATCAATATACTAGTACACAAGTACTCAATTCATCAAACAGTTTCTTGATTCACGGTAAACAGAAAGAAAGCAAAAAAGAAATGCATTTGAGAATAACGTTTGGTCCATTTTTCTTGTCCAATCAAAAGTCACGCTTGCTCTTACGCATCATTGTCGTTACTGACTTCGCCACCCTCCGCTTTAATCATTGCAATGATCATGTCCAGAAAAGCATTGCAAGTGAGATCCAGCAGGTCCTCAATGTTCAGAAAGCTGGCAGCCTGCATATTGCAGCAGGAATACATTTCCTCCATTATTGTATAATCAAACAGAAAATCGTTTTTGTCCAAATTTTAATAATGTGCATGAACTGACCACCAGGAGCTTGAAGAGAGTGACATCGTTGACATCGAGAAAATTAGCGTCCCACTGCCTAAGCTCCTCGGCGACCTCGTCAGGGCTCTGGTTCTGAGGGTTGAGGGCAGCCTCCACGTGCTTGGTGCAGTAGTGAATCACCTTGTCAAGTATGTGGCTGTTGATGTTGGGGATAGAAATGCTGCTGACACCGGGATCGACATCCATATGGTACTTGATCATCACCGACTTCAATGCCACCGTCCTGCTCACTTCGTGCTCCGTCCCGTCGCCGCTCTTCAGGACTATCATCGCTGGAGAGGACATCGTTTCAGCTCTAGAGGAACTCAGTGTTCGATTCTAGGAATGCTGCCTATCAAGGAAGACGACGGTTATGGTTTTGAAGAAGAAATTTCTAGAGAGGTCAATTTATAGCGGCGGAAGGGAGGGTGTGATCCCGTGCGGCAGTTTTTTCCTACGGAAAACACGATGGCCTAAATACGCGAGGTGTCACTATATCAACTTATTTAAGATTTATTTTTGCTTCGTTTACTTATTTGAACGACCAAAACCAACCTTCCCGTCGCCAAATTTACTGCCAGCATAAAAATTATCGTCGCCGTATTTAGCGACGGAACAGATAATATCTGTAAGTAAATTAGTAAATTATTATCTACGGTCGTTTTTTCGATGACTCATTTCATCGGTAAATTCAGTTGCTAATTTAGCTTGCCAACAGAAATCATTCACATTTTGTTGGTAATTTCAGTCACTAAATCTCATTTTTTTTGTAATGATTTAACTTTTTTAATATTTTAGGTAAGAACAAATATCACCTATTTATTGTTGTAAAAATTGATTAGATTAGAGCAGGTTCACAGCTAAATAGGATTGTAGAAATAGTAATAAAAAAATAATACACATTTTTTACGTGGAAAACCATAAACATATCAAGGTAAACACTACGATTAAGAAGAAAAAACTTCTCTATGAAAAATTTAAGAGTTACAACCTCTCTCTATTTTACAAGGAAAATTACTAACTCTTCCAAGAAATAGGAGAAATGCTTTTTAAACTGTGGAAATTAAACTTGAGAAGATTTGGGATGAATGAAAATTGATATGGGAAGGCCTATTTATAGGCCTCCCAAATGTGTTTAGTCAGTTGTGGACATTCGTTTTTCTTCTTCTTTCTTCCTGAATTTTCTGAATTTATGCAGTCGGTAACAACCGTTCTTGACTTTGGTGCAGTCGGCAGCAACAATATTCCACTTAAAGATTTGATTGAAAGTCAATAAGATCTTCACACTATTCTTTCTTCATTGTCATTTCCATGTTGCTCATGTCTCCATAAGGTCAAAAGGTTTGACACCAAATAAATTTGTCAGTGTCGACCACTTTTGTCATAAAATCTGCGGGGTTATCTTTAATATGATCCTTTCACATATCCACAATTCCTTCTTCCACTTCCTCACGAACAAAATGATATTGAACTCATATGTTTTTTGTTTTTTAGTGAAAAATTATATTCCTTGTAAGTTACAAAGCACTCTAACTATTACAAAATAGAGAAATCTTCTCTTGCATGTACCCGAGCTCCTCTAACATCATTTTTAACCAAACTGCTTCTTTTGCTTGCTCGTGTAGCTACTATATATCTGCTTTTGTTGTAGACGTAGCCACAACTAACTATAGTTTTAAGACCCAACTTACAGCGTTGCCAGCTAATGTAAGCACATAACCTGTGGTGGATTTGTTACAATCAAGATCACCTGCATAATTAGGATCCACATATTCACTAACAATAAAGTTTGATCCCTCATAACACAATGCAACATCTGAAGTCCCTTTAATGTATCTAAGGACCCTCTTTATAGCATTCCAAAACTCTCTACTAGGATTCGGTATGTACTGACTAACTACTCCCACTACAAATGCAATGTCTGGTCTTGTACAAATCATAGCAAACATTAAGCTTCCCACTGTTGATGTGCACGGTATTGGAGACAACTCCATCCTCTCATCTTCAATTCTAGGACTCATGTTAGAGGATAACTTGAAGTTAATAGGAAGTGGGGTAGAAATTGTCTTACAATCTTGCATGTTGAAGTGTCGTAAAATCTTCTTCAGATAATTCTTCTGAGAAAGCCAAATCTTTTTGTTACTTCTGTCTCGGTGAATTTGCATCCTTATAATCTTGTTTTTTGGTCCCAAGTCCTTCATTTCAAATTCCCTAGTCAACTGAGCCTTCAATTCTATAATACGATCATTGTTGGGGTCTGCTACTAATATGTCATCTACATACAACAATAAGATATTAAAGTCATCTTCACCAAACCTCTTGAAATATGCATAAAGGTCTGCACTTAGTCTGCTGTATCCAAGGCTCATAATGAAGGAATCAAATATCTTATACCAACACCTTGGCACATGCTTCAGACCGTACAAAGATTTGTTAAACCTGCAAATCAAGTTCTCACCCAAAGGTGAGTTTAGACAATTCTCAACATTCATAAATTCTAACTCAACAGCTATTCCAATTCTATACATAGATAAAAATGGAAATACATTGGAAAATAGATCTAAATGGATGATGGAGGCAGCAACGACGGGAAACCTCCTATTCTGGGAAGTACTTCGTGTAGGCTTCTTCTCGACATCTCTCTTAATTCATCTCTTTATCAATCTCTCAATGAACTCTCTCTAGGGTTTTGTGATGGTGGCTGATGCAAGAAGACTTCTCCTTTTTCTCCTCTTTATGTTCTTTTTATACTTCTTTATGTTTTGGGTAACGCTAGGGTTTTTTCGAGGTCTGAAAAGTCCACAAAATCCCTCGAAACATGAAGTTCATATGCGTTTGCACATCTGCCCGACGTAGGCCATGACCGTGCCCCCTATAGGCCATGATCGTGGCGTATATATGAGCCTTCTGTCACGATCAGGCCACGATCGTGGGCCATTATTTCGGCCCGAATATCTTCTGAAACTCCTTCGTTCTTTGATACTGACCTGAAACACTAGCAAACACATCGAGATACCTCAAAAACATAACATCTAAGCTCAAAAGCTTGAACTAATCCATAAAACACTTAAAAACACAAATAATTAACAAACTAACACAATTATAACCTAAACACGTACTAAATAATCGAATTAATGGTTAAACACATATCAAACTATGTCTTAAAATACGATGCAATTTACACTTATCAGTCTACTGTTTTCCAATAACACATGAAAATAATTGGATCCTTCGTCAATGAATGGATAATGTGATCGAAACAATCTTATATTTGATGATCTCACATTCTTCCTAAATGATGTTGGTCTAATAGCTTTAGTTTCCCACACTAAATGATATCCCAGCAATTTCTATGATGTAGCTCTCTTATGATGACTAAATATACAGAGAGCTCAAAAAATATAGTTTTAAGCTCCAATGCAAGTCATCCACAAGGTATTTTCTTTACATACAATAAACACAACTTAGGAAGACAGGTAACAATCCATCTGCTCAGTTAAAGACATATCAGGTATTAAAAAAATTTGTAAATTTTTTTCACAATGTCCATTATTCAACAACATAAACACGTTCAAATAAAAAATGAACCAACCACAAAACGCATAATATCCAAGCATTTATCAACAAAATTTTTCGCAAACAAAATAAACCAGAGAGCAAAGCACCATGGATGACTAACCTCAACTTAATTGAAGAAGATGGAAGATGGACAAGAGCAAAGGACGATGGACGATGATTTCTAGAGAGAAGACCGATGACGACGGCGATAAAGAACAAAAGAAGACGAAAAAATGAAGCAAGGGAGCGAGGGGAGGGTTTTTGGGTAGGTCAAAGCTGAAACCAAAATGACGTCTTTTTCATTTCAATGAAAAACAAACATACCAATGGAAGCAATTTCCATTGGTAAATTACTGACAGAAACTACTTTCATCGGTAATTTATCGATTTTTTTCTCGCCAACCATTATCGTCTATTTTTACGACATACTTTACTATTTTTTCGCTATATTCCATCGGCAAAATCTCGGAGATAATTTCCCCACATCAAAAAACCTTTTTTTGACAATTTTATCGATGAAAAATCAATTTCTGTCGCTAATTTACTCCAGTTTTTTCCGTCGGTAATTTGTAATTTTCTTATTGTGTGATTTGCTTCTACAATTTAAAGTGTTAAACTTTAACCGATGCTGCTTGCTTCTAACACAATGCTCACAAAAAGGCCGAGATACCTTTGTGAGCCCTGGAAGTAACTTTTACTGAGCAAGAATCTTCATTCCCTATTTATACATATGTCCAAGTTTCTGGTGCCATATCATTACATTTGAACATCTTGAAATAACTAATGCTTCTGCCTCTTACAAAGTTTGTCCCTTCAGCATATACAAATTTGTAGCTATACCTTTTCTCCCTTCATAAGTATAAGTGCACCTCAAATTATTTTCATAATCTTGTTTTCAATTTCAATCTTGCAACTAAGATCATCCACTTATCCTAAAAACAAGAAGTTCTTCTTCAGACCCTCCACATGTCGTATTCCTTGGACAGTACAAATTATACCATATACAACTTCAACTTGATGGTTCCTCCACTAATGACCTTTAAGGTATGATCATTGCAACTGTACACAGATCCTCTTGAGACAGGTTTATGATGATAGAACCACTCCCTCCAAAAGTTCATGTGAAAAGTATCTCCCAAGTCGAAAAGCCATACACCAACAAATATTTTTCTATTTTTATTTGCTATTATTGCCTCACAACACAGGACTTTACCATCATCTAAAGTGCTTGCCACATTTACTTAAGAATTATAATTTATCTTATTCTGAAAATCCTTCTTCAAGTGACCCTTTTGGCCACAATTGTAGCTTCTTAAATTCTTCTTACTTATTAACTTTCCCCTACCATGATTGTAGTTCCCATTTTGGCCACGTTTGGTTGATCTCCCTCTCATCACCATCAATTCTCTGCTTGTTATGTAGCTGCTTGCATGTCTTCCTTGTTCTTGCGTCAATTTTCTTCTTCAAGAATAGCGGTTGCAAAATCAACAAAGACTAGGTGGTCCGCACGGACATTATTTGTTAAATTAATGATGAGTTGATCATACGAATCTAGTAGACTTTGAAGTAGAAGTTTAGCACGTTCTTAAGACTCTATTTTATGATCCAATGATGTGAGCTGGGAAAATAAAAGTATTCAAGGTGTTGATGTGCTCTATCACTGAAGTAGATTCTGACATCTAAAGAGTGTACAATTTTCTCTTAAGGAAGATCTTGTTATAGAGTGACTTGGCCTCGTATAACTTAGTGAGATGATCCCAATCCCAAATCTCCTTTGTCGTTTTATTCTCCTCTCTACTTGACAACACCCCATCTACTAATGCCACTTGTTATGAAAATTAACCAGATTAGAGTAGGTTCGCAACTAAATAGAATTGAAAGAATAGTAATGAACAAATTTTACATGAAAACCCCAAACAATTCAGGGTAAAAACCACGAGCTAGAAGAAGAAAGTTCACTATAAAAAATTTAGGAGTTACAACATCTCTCTATTTTATATAGAGAAATACTAACTCTCTCAAGAAATAAGATAAAAAATCTCTAAACTGTGAAGATTGAACTGAAGAAGAGAAGATTTGGGATGAAAACTGATATAAGAAGGCCTATTTATAGGCCTCCCAGACGCGTTTCTGTCCACAGCTGGCTAGCCTTCATTTTTCTTCTTCTTTCTTCCTGCATTTTTTGACTTTGCGCAGCTAGCAACAACCCTTCTTGACTTTGGAGCAATCGGTAGCAACATTTATCTTATATTTTTCATTAGTTTTGTTGGCATAATTTGATGGATTTATCATAAATTAGATGCGTCTATATTTAAATTAATGAAATTTCTCTACAATTTAATATTTATTTCCTTTATTGTCACTCAACTTAATAATGACATTAAATAAAATTAATGGTAAGTATTTAAAAATTATTTATCTAAATAACAATACAAAAAATAATAATAAGAAAAAAATCAAAATAGAATAAAGTTTTGGTAAAAAAATTATAAAGGTTTAAATCAAACATTGCAAATAATTTTTGTTTACATTTTCACATGTTCGTAGTTAAAAAATAACATATGTAAAAAATTATCGAAACACAGCAAATAATTTATAACTACATAGCTTAAAACATAGTCAAATAATATTTGTTACATTTTTTCTTACCAACGTGGACTTCTTGACAAGTAACTATGTATTTATGATTTTTTGTACAAAAATAATTTGTGATTAATAATTTTGCATTGTCTACAATTTGAGAAAACGTCACTTAAAATGTTTTGTGATGAAGAGTTGGAGACGTTTCAGAAAATAATTTAATAATGTCACAAATATAATGTGTAACATTTTTTTTTACGAATTTGACTATGTTTTTATTCGTAGTTTATAGTCTAGCAATTATATGTCCGCTTTGAATTTATAAGAGAAATAGGTAAAGAGAATTTTATGGAGATGCGGGGATCTAAAGAATGGACTACGAAAGAAATTGAAAGTATAGAACAAAAATGTTGACTTATGTTTATAAGAAAAATGGTATGATTCGGAGATGTGGGAATCAAGAAAATGACATATGAATGAAATTCAAAGTATATTACTGACAAAATGTTGTCCTCGATTTGAGAGAAAATTGGTATGATTTGGTTTACTTTCGTAAAAAGAAGCATAAGTAAATATATTTTATGCCTAATCCAATTAATACGTAACGTCCAATGGCCTAATTGGTTAAATGAAATGGCTATTCTATTACTGATATATTCTTGATGAATAGTTATTCCTTTGTTTAATTAGAAAATAACATACAGAATAATTAATTTCAAAGTTTAGTTATTCATATACTTTAAAGAATAGCTAAAGATACTACCCCGTGCCTTTACCTATTTCGTGAAACGCAATAGGTAAAGATAACCATCTTATGCCTTTACCTATTTCGTGAATATCAATAGGTAAAGATAATCATTCTACTTATTATTATTATTATTATTATTATTATTATTATTAATTTTCTTCTTCTTCTTCTTCTTCTTCTTTTTATTTTTCTTATTCTTCTTCTTCTTATTATTTTTCTTCTTCTTCTTCTTCTTTTTCTTATTATTATTATTATTGATGTTATTATTGGTGTTGTTGTTGTTAATCTTCTTCTTCTTCTTCTTCTTCTTCTTCTTCTTGTTTTTTATTTATTATTATTAATATTATTATTATTATTATTATTATTATTATATAATACGAAGAAGAAGAAAAAGCAAATTAATGATAATAAAAATAATAATATTATTAATAATAAGGAAATTAATAATAATAATAATAATAATAATAATAATAATAATAATAATAATAATGATGATGATGATGATGATGATGATGTAGTTAGTGGAGACTATAATATATATTTTAGTTTTTTTGGTTGTTATTCCTTTATCATTCTAAATTTATGTTTTGAAATCAAACATTAGTATACATCATTATTAGAAATTCTTATGAAAAACGAAACTAAGTAATACTTGTTTCATTCTATTTCTTATAATTTCTATTTTTAAGAATAATTATTTAATTTCTTGTCTATTTTAACAGTGAACCAAACATCTGTATCTTTATAAGGATACAAATTGATAAGGAGAGCAATTTGTCATTAATTAAAGATATAATTATTTATTTAAAAATATTAACAAAAAGCACTGTAACACACGGTTTAGAGAATCCTAAACTGTCTTGCTTAAATCTAATGCAAATGCATTTCGTTGATAAACAAAAACATATAATAATCGATTACGTCGGAGAGGCATTCTCGGTCGTCACGTTAGGTAGTTTCGTTCATTGCTTCTGCCGAATTGACCGGCATCTTAGGCGAATATGCCACTATCCGGTTGTTTTTATATTCGGCGTCAACTAATACGGACGGTGAGCTTCCATTATTTAATGTATTGCCCGCAAATTCGAAGTAAATAATTTTTTATGGCTAGCGCGGATTTAAATGGTCGAATCAATCACACGTATAACAAATTTTTATTGTTATTTTCTTTGGTAGGAAGGTTCATGCAAATGTCCCAACTCCCAAAATAACATTCAGTCTGCTTTCACATGAATTTACTACGCACGTAGTTGGGAAGATCACCTTGCAGCGTCCATTCAATATTAATTGATCATTTGAAATTTTTATATCAAAGAAAAGGTTAAGCTGGATTATAAAAGGTAGCAAGGTCTTCCAAGTTCTCCAAATCAGCCATAAAGTAGTTCTGTTGCCGGTTCTTATTTTCAGCCATCTTTGTTTGGATACTTCTTCAAAGTCTACCTTTAAAGTTAGCGAACACTCACTTATGGCCTGGAAATCTACTTACAACAATTGACCAACCTCAAAAAAGTCATATACCTTCAGCCGAATCAGGAGAACAAATATTAAACATGGAAATTGACGTCGCCGGCAGCTAACCGCTTAAATAGGCAACAGCCTCCTGATACAGCCGATACACTCCTGTAAGTCATTGCTAGCCCAAAGATTTAAGCTAGAAGCATTCACTTCGTGTATA
>JAOQMQ010000194.1:17357444-17381844 GCA_027563845.1 Erythroxylum subrotundum
TATCCCTTTCCTCTAGTTTCATTTAAACCAAGCCTCTTGGCTCAAATGTACCAAATTTTAGGGTTCTAACCCTTAGTTGAGGGGCGGAATGCTACATAGGTCATGTTTTTATTAAGTGTTTGGCTAGAATGTCACTATAGCCTTTTGAAACTAAGGCAAACATTTGTGATGAATATCTCCCAGTTTCTCCGCTACATCACTTTCTCAACTGGTTACTAGATCTATTCATAACCCAAAGGCCTATGGAATAGTTAATTATAAAAGATTTTCACACATTTTTTTAATTATGATTGCTAACTCATTGCTGAATCTAGTAATTCTTATGAAAAGATGCTAATGATGCTACTTATTTGATTTGCCTAAAATTATAAATGAATGTGACAAAATCCTAGGATGAATAAACTAACCTCATATTCTAATTAACATACATTTTTAACTAAAATAGCCTGGATCACTAATCTCACAAGCTAATAAATCTTGGCAACCTAAAAGACTATATTCAAAGTTAAACCAATTCCATTAAATCCTAGCCATTGACGCATTTACACGAATCACATCATGCAAACCTAAACAAACTAGCATGTAAAATTCACATTCAAAATGAAAGAATAAAATGCACACACCTACCCACACTTGAACAACACATTGTCCTCAATGTGAGGAGAACACCTAAGAACAATCAACACATAAGGTGGGAATAAAACAAAATGATAGGAAAAACATAAAAATAAAATAAAATAAAAAGACAAGGGTTAGAATATAGAACCCGTCATGGCAATTGAGGTGGTGCTAATGTTGGTGTTTGAAACCAAATGAATTTGACGCCCAAGACTATTGCCCTATCTTATAATTGCTTTAAAAAGTGTAAGAGAGTTAGAATTCCAAACTATTCCAAATCATTAAAAACTTATTTTTAGAATTTAAAACAAATCTAACTACGCAACAATTTAAATCTAACTACTAAACGTGTTGAGTTATGGTTATTAGCTTGACTTTGCATCCTTGGAAGCTTAGCCGGGATCAATTATGAGGGGCTTACTTCCACCCGTGTTTCCTAATTTTAGCTTTGTAGCTTATAAATAAGCTATATATTGGAAGATAATCAAAAGGATAATATTGATGACATTAGTAAAACTAATTAAGTGTAGTAATGTCTTTTTTACTAACAAACTGTCAATAAAATAAGGAATAACAAAACTCCCTGAATCTTCTATTGAATCCAGCAGTTTGTCTTGTAAGAGGGTGTCTATTCTTGTTCTTCTTCAGTCACCCTCGTCTCTTCTTCCGATTCCACTTTATGAACAGATACTTTCTTATCTGCTTCAAGCTCTATGTCCATTGTCATCTGTTATTCTTCTTTTTGTTCCTTAACAGATTTGACCACATCAATTCTCCTGAATGAGTCACCCTCCTTTGGATTCTTTAATACCTTATTCATATTGAATTTCACTTGATCATCACCAATTCAAAGCATAAGGTTGTCTTCATAGACATTGATTAAAGCTTTTTCGATGGTAAAAAATGGTAAGCCTAAGATTAGCAAACAATTTTGATCTTCAAAGTCTAGCACGATAAAATCTACAGGGATGATAAACTTGTCCACTTTTACAGTTACATCCTCCACCAACCCTAATGGTTTCTTCATTGATTTTTCCACCAACTGAATAAGCATAAAAGTTGGTTTCATATCTCCCATCCTCAATCTCCAAAAAATTGACAAAAGCATAAGGTTAATTTGTACCTAAGTCACATAAGCATTTTGAAATTGTTAAGTTACCAACTACATAGGATATTGTAAAACTCTTTGGATCTATCAATTGTAAAGGCATGTGGTTAGTAATTAAGGAGCTGGAGGTTTTCGTTAGGCCTACCATTTGATTATCATCCCAAGTTCACTTATTTGAGAATATGTCTTTGAGAAATGTTGAGTACGTGGGTGTGCTCTTCAAAGCTTCCACAAAGGGCAAGGTAATTTTCAATTTCTTTAGTTTTTCTCCATACCTTACAAATTGGGTATCCAATTTGTTCTTTTAGAGTCTTTGTGGAAATGGTAATTTTGGTGTATAAGGTATAGGAGGAATGTTGTCCTCATTCTATTCTTCATCCTTTTTGTGCTTCTCTTGGTCTTCTACAAGGTTGGTTTAGCTTGTCTATCCGTTGATTCTCCTAGCTCTTTCCCACTTCTAGGTGTGATAGTCTTACATTGCTTTATTCAATTTACTTTCATGTTGCATAGTCAGTTTTCCACACTTCTCTTACTAAACTCCCTAGAAAGCTAGCCCATTTGAACCTCTAGGTTGTGAATAGAAAAGGCATGATGTAATATCTCGTCTTTTAAATTGTTGAAGGATTTAAAGTGTTAGCCTATTGAGTCATATGAGTGGCCTCATATAGAATGAATTTAGTACATTTATGATATGATTTTATGATTGATTTCATATGCATCATATTAACATACACACATGAATTGTGATTTTGACAAATTGCACTCAATTGACATATTCTGGGGTATAAAACTAGAATGAATGTGCATTTCTAATGTATTGTACTTTGGTTTACCAATGACAAGAATTGATGGATTATAATTGGTAACTTGGAATTTATTGTTACAATTGGGTGATTGATGAAGTGATATGTGCATTTAGTCCAAGAAAAATGTTAAATGGGAAGATAAATTGATACAGGAAAATTTAGGTTGGTTAGGCCTATGAAATGGTGACACGTGGCAGTGGAAATGAGTGACAAATGACTTAGCTAGTTGGTTGACAAATGGCTTAAATAAATGAGTGACAAGTGGTGGTGTAGTTAAGTGACAAGTGGACTAAACATAAAGTGACAATTGGTAGTTAAAGGATGAGATATATATCTTGTATCTTAGCATGACAAGTTTCATGACATGTGTCTCACTCCCTCACCACACACCTACTCCCATGAATTTTGCACATGGAAGACCACCTTTTCTCTTGTTCTTGTTACTTGCTACTTTCTTCTTCCTTCTCACCATTGGCACATCCACACAATCTTCATAACCTTAAGTTTTGCCAAAATTTGCACTTTGCCACTTCAAAATCCTACTGCCTTCATCTTGTGATTGAAACCCTTTTTATTCCACCTTATTCTTAGAGTATGATTTATGCTTGCATGTTTGAAGGGATAAGTTAGCTTGATGATTAAGGAGGTTTAGAGTTAAACAAGTAAGTGATTTATTGACCTATTGCGATATATGTTAGCATAATCTGAAGCGTACTGTGAGTTAACCTAGATGTTTTCTCACTATACTTAAGTTGTTTTTGATTAACTGTCTGATATTGAATTGTTATTGATATAAATGTGATAATTTTGGACTTTATTGGTCAGAGGAGTTTGATATTCGGGAATGTATTGAAATTGCTTTATAATTATATGTGAATATAGAATGTGTGACCAATTGAATGATGAATGCTGGACTTGGATTTGAAGAATGTGATATATGACTTGAGCATACTGAATGAGAAATATTAAATGCATACTATGTAATTTGTTACATCTCATTACATTGAAATGCATGAACACATAAAACAGTTGTGACCAGAGTAGCCACCGTGTGAAAAAGAGCTTTAAGCTCAGAAATATGACAAAGAGCCTCAGGCTCAAATACAATAAGCCCAGTATCCACAATAGGTACGGGACAAAAATGAGCTCGGTATCCGCAACGAGTACAAGATAGTATAGCGCTTGGTCATAACAATGTAAAAATGAATTGAAGTCACTTGTTCATTTGCATATGCAACCTTACATATTAAATGATCAAATTAACATGCCTTATTGAACTGAGATGAATTAGTGAATTGTCCAAATGTATGAAGAATGTGATGTGATATTTAATACTGAATGATGTGAAATAATTGTTAAAATGAGATATGTTTTGCCTATGTGCTTCTGATTTAAGTGAAAACATCAATGATGGTTCACTCACTGAGTTCATAAAACTCATCAAAATTGCAACATTGATTTTTAGGTTCAGAGGAGACCTGGCTAGTCTAGTTAAAGTAGCATTTGCATTTGGACTTGGGTCAATGTCGAGATCAGTTGTACCTACAATTGTCATCAATTATTGTGTATCAAATAATTGTATCTCTCAACTGTTGTACAATGTACATGTGAATTTTAAAATTGTAATGACATTTGAGACTTCATATGTTTGTGAATAAAGATGAAACAAAATGACTTTAGAAATGCTTGTAAAATGTGTGATGCCTTAAGTGAGTTGATTTGATCATCTTAACGTGCCATTCTCATAGAGTATATTCTCGACTATCTTTCAATGTGTCAGGTATATGCTCTATGGGAGTGGTATGTTACATTTTGGTATCAGGGCCCAGGCTTAGTATCTTACATGAGCAATTATCATAATATATGTTAAGGTATATGCATCTTAAATATGCCATAACATGCAATGGCAACTGATTCCAGTCTTAGTTGCATTTAAATGAGTCACATGCATGAACATTTGTTAAGAGTTTGCACTATTAGAAACAATGAGAAGAATGATGATCTGTCATAATGTGAGAAAATGGAAATTTATAAATATTATGATATAGGAGATACTACATGGTTTGGTATGTTAGACATCGATTCAATGTATTTGTATTTATGGTTATATCATTGAATATGACATTAGTGTTGTGTTATGGTTGCATACCTTTGAATTGATGTGGAAGTAAATATATTTTCATGGATTTTACGAAGAAAAGAATAGAGATGTAAGTAGAAGTGATGGGATTTAAAGTGTGTAGACAAAATTGAAAGGAAATCAAAATTTCTATTACCTTGAGAGGTTGAACTTAGAGCTGGAATGGTTGTTTAATTATCATATTAAGAGTTTATAAATTATTATAAAGTTATATTATTGGATTTGATATTAGAATTTCATGATGGTTACTTATCTTATATTTTTTAATTGATTGAGAACATATTTAAGTAAGATGAGATCAATGATAGCAATATATGTGGAAGTCCTCAAGGTTAAGTTAATCAGTTATTGTGAGTACGCATTTGATAGTGTGGTTACTTTGGCGAATGATGTTACTATGCATATATGTAGTACATGCTGGGATATGGTACAGGGAGTTATCTATGACATATTGAAAAATTCTTAAGACCTAGTCCCAATAGGTAAAATTCTGAGATGAACAGAGTAACGCAGTGGAAGCATATAAAATTTATGTGAATATATTAAAATGGTGATTACTAAGAATAAATAACTTTTGTATAGTCATAAAATACTTAAATATTATCTAGAATCAATTGAGGTCAAGGTATCATCAGCTTAAGATATTAATTGGTGACTTTTCGAAAATAAATCTCTAGATAAGATGCTATGATCTTGATGATACATACCAAGGCATAAGAGTAAATACGCATACCTGTTATTTCACTGAGTTTTAGTATATGGAACATTCTGATTATGTGAAATGATAAGGATTTCGTGAAGAGTACAAATTATTGAGAAAAGAAATTGTCTTTTTATGAGAACTATCACTAAATTGTATCACGGAGACCAAATGTTCCATTTCTAGAAATGGATAAAATTGAAAGAATCGTAAATGAATATTGAAATTGGATAATTATGAGACTCAGGAACGAGAAGTTGAACATAATATAGATAGTGCATCTATTCGTCTATTGTAAAGTATCCAAATTATGTTATTGGATTTTTAAATTTGAGATGACACTATTGCTATTGCTAAAAGGACTTAGATCTATAATGTATATCATGTTAGTATGCTTAGGAGGTACTAGCTAGATTCGATGCATGTGTCATCAATTCAGGAAATTAAGATGTGCAAATAATTTGAATTATGTGGAGGAACTAGTAAAAATGGTCAGATATTGGATTAAACAGTTGAAAAATATGAGGAATTGAGAATTTGGTGACAACAGTCGAGAGAAGAATCTAAGTGGTAAACTGAAGAGAACATGAGACAATATTACCCCATCTGTTGAATCAGTCAGTTAAGAATTTCGAAGAAGAAATGTCTTAAAAGGGGGGAGAATTGTAATATCCCGTCTATTAAATTGTTGAAGGATTTAAAGTGTTAGACTGTTAAGTCACATAAGTGGCCTCATATAGAATGAATTTAGTACATTTATGACATGATTTTATGATTGATTTCATATGTATCTTATTAGCATACACACATGAATTATGATTTAGACAAATTGCACTCAATTGACATATTCCAGGGTATGAAACTAGAATGAATGTGCATTTCCAATGTCTTGTACTTTGGTTTACCAATGACAAGAATTGATGGATTATAATTGGTAACTTGGAATTTATTGTTACAAATGGGTGATTGATGAAGTGATATGTGCATTTAGTCTAGGAAAAATGTTAAATGGGAAGATAAATTGATAATGGAAATTTAGGTTGGTTAGGCCTATGAAATGGTGACACGTGGCACTAGAAATGAGTGACAAATGGCTTAGCTAGTTGGTTGACAAATGGCTAGAATAAATGAGTGACAAGTGGTGGTGTAATTAAGTGACAAATGGACCAAACATAAAGTGATAATTGGTAGTTAAAGGATGAGACATATGTCTTGGATCTTAGCATGACAAGTGTCATGATATGTGTCTCACTCCCTCACCACACACCTACACCCACGATTTTTACATGTGAAAGACCACCTTTTCTCTTGTTCTTGTTACTTGCTACCTTCTTCTTCCTTCTTACCATCGGCACATCCACACAATCTCCATAACCTTGAGGTTTGCCAAAATTCTGCACTTTGCCACTTCAAAATCTTGTTGCCTTCATCTTGTGATTGAAACCCTTTTTATTCCACCTTGTTCTTGGAGTGTGCTTTATGCTTGCATGTTTGAAGGGCTAAGTTAGCTTGATGATTGACGAGGTATAGAGTTAAACAAGTAAGTGATTTATTAACCTATTGTGATATATGCTAGTGGAAGAATTATTTCAAAGATGGTTGCTAAATTAGAGGAAATCACTAATACTCTAGCATAACAAATTAGGGAAAGGTTATATTATTTAAATTTTCATTGTGGGAGCTTTAAGAAACTCAAAGAGAACACACGAAATAATTGAAATCTTAGGATGAGATGATCTTGATTTATCGATGCTTAAACTTGCTATAATTAAGCAAGAAATTAAAGTCTAATTTAAAAACATTTTAGCGAAGGTGCAATCGCCACAATTTTTTAATAGCAGAAAAAGTGTTAAAAAGTTTAAGAATTTATTTTTGGATATAGAACAATACTTTGTAGTAATAATATTATTCTATTAAAAAAAGATTTCAATCATGAATACGCATAGTCAATGATGCTAATTTATTATGGAGAATGAGGACCTACAATGGCATTAGTGTAGGTATAAGTTCTAACAACACTTAGAAGAAAATGAAGAAAGAACTAACAGATACATTCCTATTTAACAACACTTCATTACTTATAAGGAAAGCTTTAAATTAATAAAGTCAAGAAGGCTAGGTGAGGGAGCATGAGAGGGAATTTACTGCTTCGATATTGGATATGCAGTACACGTTGGAGGACGAAAAAGTTCTAAATTTAATTATTGACTTGCAAGGTTATGTACAAGTGGAGCTTTGGAAGAAAAATGTAAAAGACCTCTCTATTGTAATTGTGAATGCAAATTCCTTAATTAGTCTTCAATTTTCATTACCAATTAAAGTCAATGAAGAAGAAAAATAGAATGGTGAAACACATAATTACTTAAAGAAAGGCAAAGAGAAGATATGAGAGTGTTTTCACTATAAGCTAGAAGCAGTCCAAATAAATATTGCTTGCTTCATTTATTAAAGGTTGTACTTTACTCGTCAATGCCTAAAGTGAAAGGTTAGAGTTGATAAAATCAATTATATTATTATAATGTATCAACAAATTAAGGAAGAATATTTTATGGAGGAAGTCCTCCTTAATTTATTTTTGTTGAGAAAAATAAGCCTTGATAAGAAGCGTCTAAAAATAGGCAACGTGGCTACATAAAAAAAAATCTCTTTAAAGTTATACTAACCATTCACAAACCAATGCTTATAGGTTATTTTGATAAGGACATCAAATCCTTCTAATGTAATTAGTTTCACTAAGCTCGATTGGAAAAATATGTATAATTTTTAGTGAAAATTTGTCAGTGATGGGCATATCGATATGAATTTGGAATATAAACATGGGAACAAGGTGAACTCTCATAAGCATATGAGGCATATATGCGATTTTGACTAAATGTTGAGAGTTAAAGCATATGTTGGTGCATATTGGCTAAAATCTACAATAATGGGGTGAAATTCATATATGAGACCAAATATTATTAAACCAAGGGAGGTTCCAAATATTATTAAACCAAGGGAGGTTCTAATTGATGTTTTGATGATTAAAAAAACAGAATTACTACTTATAGAGGTCAGTTAACATTTTGTAATATTATTTGTAAGCTTACTTTGTTAATTTTATGATCCAAAAGGCTCGTCATGCATAATCATTTCATCTTATTTCATTGCATGAGTCTTTACATTCATTAAAAGGCATTAAAGCTTTTGATTTTAATATAAAATGCTCTTGATCTTTCAAATAATCTTTAAGAAAAATTTTGGAAAGTGTTTGTAATCGTTTTGGATTAAACAAATTGGTTTTTTTTAATCATTTTTTTAGGGTAATTGGTTGACCTATATAGGTTAGTGGTCAATATAGGTTCAAGTTGTCGAATTTAATGTACTGAGGGTTTGTAGTAATATTAGTTGATGTATAGGTTGACCAATGTGCCATATTGGTCAACTAGTGTTGCAATGACTAGTGAGTCTGAAGCTTTTAATGCATACTAGTCGATCGATATGCTATACTAGTTGACCAGTGCATTGGATATAGCCATGTAACAAATAATTCTTGGCTCTATCAGCTATTTTGGATCCCAAAACATTATAAATAGGTATTTTCTCATTGGTTTTAGCATCAAGAAGGTTTTCGGTGTTGTATACACATATTTCAAAGATTTTTCAATCATTTGAGCATTATTATGTCACATTTGTGTGAGTGAGCCATTTTGGAGTTATCAACTCAATAAGTGAGATATGTTTTAGTTATAATAATTTATTTGCTATTGAATTTTGTACTCAAGGATAGTATAAGTGAGATTGAGGTTCTTTCAGGAAGAAAATTGTAAGAAGGGTCCTCTTTATCGAGAAACATGGTACAAAGGTTATTCTTCCACTTGAAAGAAGAATTACAGTGGAATTCTAAGAAGAGTCTTGGGAGTAGAAGTAGGTAAGGAAGTTGAACCACTATAAATACATTGTATTTTCTCCTACCTATCATTTGAGCATTATTATGTCACATTTATGTGAGTGAGCCATTTTGGAGTTATCAACTCAATAAGTGAGATATGTTTTAGTTATAATAATTTATTTGCTATTGAATTTTGTACTCAAGGATAGTATAAGTGAGATTGAGGTTCTTTCAGGAAGAAAATTGTAAGAAGGGTCCTCTTTATCGAGAAACATGGTACAAAGGTTATTCTTCCACTTGAAAGAAGAATTATAGTGGAATTCTAAGAAGAGTCTTGGGAGTAGAAGTAGGTAAGGAAGTTGAACCACTATAAACACATTGTATTTTCTCCTACCTACCCTCTTTAAGATATTATTCAATTATTTGATTAATTTATAATAAGCAATTTCTTCATACTTATTTATGTTGACTATTATTAATTGAGTACATTGGTTGGAAAAAAAAAGTCTTGAATTTTGAAACACCCAAATCATCCCCCTCTTGGGTGACATTAAGAACTAACAAGTGATATCAGACTGGGTGTATTAGGCTAGAATTTCTAACAAAATCATATAGAAAAGATCATAATGTCATATTTAGGAGTATCATTATCATCATTCAACCAAGAGGGACAAAGGATTAATAGACCACCTTTCTTTGATAGAAATGATTGTCTTTGTTAAAAAAAAAACTAGGATGAAATTCTTTTTAATAAGCGAAAGTATAGACCTATGGGAAATAGTGTCAAAATGGTCCTTTTATCCCTACTAAAACTATAGATAACATAAAGGTACCCAAATTAAAGGAAGAATGGGAACCTCAAGATAAGAGGTTAGTATCCTTAAATAGTAGGGCCATATACATCCTCTTGTGAGCATTATGCAAAAATGAATTTAATAGTGTCTAAACGTGTGAAATGGTTCAAAAAAAATTGACAAATTTTAAAAGTAACATATGTAGGAACCAATCAAGTAAAGGAAAGAAAAGTAAGCATACTAACATATCAATATGAATTGTTTTATATGAAGCATGATGAAATCATATCAATGTGTATACAAGAATTGTTTATATTATTAATTCTCTCAAAGGTCTTGGAAAGACCTAAACTAATGTTGAAATAGTAAGAAAGTTGCTTAGGTCATTTCTGAAGATATGGGAAGTTAACTTTATGGCGACACAAGAAGCCAAGGATTTAACACGACTATCACTAGAGGAATTTATTTGATCTCTCTACATATGAAATGAGGCTCTAAGAGACACAAAAAAAAATCATTCTTATAAAGAAAAAGAATTTAGCATTCCAAGCCTTAAAGATCAAGTAAAAAGGAAGAGAAATCAACTAGTGAAAGCGACAAAGAAGACATGGGCTTACTAGAAAGTTCAAGAAGTTATTGAAGAAGAAATTCTCCAAAAGAAAGGAATTTAAGGAAGGAAAAAGTGATTTAAAACATAAATAATTTAACATTACTTATTTTTAATGTAGAAAACCGGTTACATAAAGTCATAATGTCCTTTATTTAAAGATAATAAGAAGTATGAAAGAAAATATAAAAAGGACAAGGACAAATAGAAAGCATTTAAAGCATTAACTTAGGACAAATAGAAAGCATTTAAAGCATTAACTTAGGATAACTGATCGCGATGTTCTGATATGTGTAGTTTTAATATTTTAACCTCGATATTCCATAAGCGTACGGGTCGTTCACGTAGTATCTAAGGTGTCGATCTTACAAGGAGGGTAATCTAATCTTAAAATCTAAGGCCAAAACTAATTGCAGAAATTCAAATTTAACTAAACTAAAACAATGATGCAATTCAATCAATCGATTCAATTGAATAACTCAATTCAAGAATTAATCACAAAATATTAACAAATCAGCCAATTGCAATACACACACGTCAAGAATCAACCTAAGGAACTACCAATTGAGAGAAAGGAGAATTTTTACTTATCTTCAACACTAATCTAATTAATTATGAATTCTCGGATTATTGGTCCTGGACAATCTTAGGGTTGATTACTCTCTCTCGAGTTATAACCAATAGCCCTAAATTATAATCCCTAATTAGATTATGGAAAATTGTAATTTCTCAATTCATAATTTATCTAGCCCCTAATTAGATCTGAAGTTTTCTAATAGACTTCCGGGAATTGTAATTTCTCAATTCATAATTTATCTAGCCCCTAATTAGATTTGAAGTTTTCTAATAGACTTCTGGGAACTTATGTGTGATCTCTCTTCACACAATTACTGAGTTGATTAATTTCTCATTCTTATTAAATCACCTAACTCTCATTAGCCCAATTTAATTATTTTCATTTGATTCACCCTGTCAGTCTATAACCAAATTATGCAAGTGTAGAGATCAATCACAATGAATCCAAATAAACATAAACAAATAATTTTTTATTGAATCAGAGATAAAAGCAACCCAAAGGTGAGTTTAGACATTCCTCAACATTCATAAAATCCTATCTCAATAGCTATCCCAATTCTATACATAAATAAAATTGAAATACACCAAAAAATATATCTGAATGGATGATGGAGGTAGCAATGTCAGGAAACCTCCTGTTCTGGGAAGTACTTCGCATTGACTTCTTCTCTACGTCTCTCTTCCTTCATCTCTTTCTCAATCTTTCAATGAACTCTCTCTAGGGTTTCTTGATGGTGGCTAATGCAAAAGGCCCCTTTCAACTTCTTTGTCTTATTCTTTATATACCTTTTGTGTTCTGGGTAGACTTAGAATTTTTTTGGGATCCAAAAGGTCCAAAAATTGCCTCAAAACTTGACATTTTTGAGTGTTTGCGTATCTGCTCGACGCAAGTCACAATTGTGGGCCATATCTAAGCCTTTTGTCACGATCATGGCAATCAAGCCACGATCGTGAGCCGTGTCCTGGGCTTCTGTAGGCTAACCCCAATGCTTTTGTCATGATCATAGCCTGTTGTGCCATGATCGTGGGTCATTGGTTGGACCTTAATGTCTCCGAAACTTCTCCATTCTTCGATGTTGACCCTAAAACACTAACAAACACATCAAGGTACCTCAAAAGCATAATAATTAAGCTCAAAGACTAGTACTAACCCATAAAATACTTAAAACATAAATAATTAACAAATTAACACACTTCTAACCTAAACACATACTAAACGATTAAATTAATCATTAAATACATATCAAACTAAGCCCTTAAATACGATGCAATTCACACTTATTAATAACGTAAGTGAATATGAAAGTGAGAATTTGGAAGAAGAGATAGCTTATATATGCGTTACAATTTTGACCAATGATGAGGTAACATCAAACCCTAACTTGTGTAATAGTGACATTGATTTGAATTATAATGAATTAGTTAAAAGTTCAAAAATTATAAGTAAGAAAAAGAAGAAACTATCATTTATACTCAAGGATGTTTAAAAAGATTTGGATGCATGCATAAATGAGAATGAAAACATAAAAAGTGAATTACATATCATTAAAGTATCCAAAGATATGATCATTGATGACAATCATGAATTAGATACATTAAGGCATAAGAATGAAGCACTAAAGAAGGAGGTTAATACCCTCAAGGACTCATTGTCTAAATTTACAAAAGGAAGTGAGAAACTTAAAAACATGTTAGGAGCCTAAAAGATTTCTAATGATAAGCATAGAATTGGATATAATTGTGAGAGTGCTTCCAATAGTAAAACTAATTTGTTAAAGGAAAATATTTATATAGCGAAGAACATTGTGTAGAATGAAAAAGAGCATAAAGCATCCTCATCCGTGCATCCACAAGTATATAACACATTCACTAAGACTCAAAATAAGAATAAACATCATGCTTTCAGCTATCATTCACAACCTAGGAATAGAGTTCAATACTCACAAAGAAAGAATAGGCATAATTTATATTATAACATGCAAACCCACTCACACCCTATAGACCTTAAAGAAGTAGGCATCAAGCCTTCATTCATCATAGGCATCATATTTATTATTAGAAATTTTCACTATCCTATGAGACGATTCAACATATCTAATGTCTAAAGAAAAATTTCTCATTATGCATACACACATAGAATTACAAGCAATAAATATATGCATTATCATTACTCTTCTAACATGGTATATCATGTTTCTAGTAATAATGGACATGTTAATAGATTTTGTTTTCTTAAACAAAGAATGTCAAGAAACCATTTGAAAGTGTGGGTTCAAAAGAAGAAGGAACCTAATAACCAAGGAACCAAGCTTATTTGGTTTCATAAAACACACTGATCAACTTAGTTTGTAAGGCTATTAGAAAAGGAAAGGCAAATGTTATGTAGTATAACAGTTATTGAATTGAATATTCTTAAGGTGTATATACATTTTATCTTGATGAATCTAACCTTCATGTCTCCAAGAAAGTCTAGAAGGTGTTATTATAGGATGTGGAGAATTCAACTACCAAAAACTTTTTAAAAGAGGTAATTGTTGAACTAAGTAAAAGAAGTGATGAGAAGCCTCTGTTGTATTGTAAACTCAAGAAGAATTTTCATTCAAATATCTTATAAATAATGTTCAAGATAAGGTAATTAGTAGCTCATAATTTAGAAATATGTGTCAATTTGATTATAAAATCTTAGTAATGATTGTTTAGGTTTGAATAATGTATAAGATGTTTAATAATTGTTTTTAAAGTGTGAACTTTAGTACCTAGACTTAGAGGTTCATATAAAAATAAAAAAAACTAAGTTAGAATTATATTAATTAGGTAATTATTTCTCTAAATCATTAAATAAGAATAAGGTTTTGTTTAATTAAAAAAATATGTGTATTTAATTCAAATTCTATATGATAAAGACCCCTTTTGTTGACTTTTTATGTTTAAAGTCTTTTTTAAAGTTTATGATAATTATTTATTGATGTTATTATCACCCATTAAGTGTTTTGATGTTTAAGTCTGAGTTTTAAAGTTGCTTGATGAATTTTTAGAACACATTGCGATCGACCAATGTAACCAAAAAACTATGTTTTCTGCCTTTTTAGGGAGTTTATTCTTTACTTGATCGCTTATCTGGTCACCTAAATAGCCACATTGGTCGACCAATATACTTTAGTTGTTGAACAATATCTTCGAATTTGAGATTCCCTTATTTCTCTAGAGCTTGCAAAAGGTTTGGTTGCTCCTCTAATCGATCACCTATACACATTGGTCAACCAATATACTTCACTAGTCAACTAGTAGATCGCGTTTTAAAGCCAAACCAATTTTTTCACCACTCATCCATTATTCACTCTTCCTTCTCTCTGAAACTTCAACATAAGTTAACCAGTTAAGTCTTATAGTCAACCAGTCCTCCTATTTTTAGTCTTTCCTTTACCTTATTTTCCCTATCTCATATTTTACGTTTATATCCTCTAAAATCTTAAACAATTCACTCTTTTCCTTAAAAAGAATCATCCCTCATTATATAAAAATCTCATTAAATTGCATCAAATTTAAGTTTTTCTATTTTCTTTAGTTTCAAATTTGGAGATTTTTAAATATTTTCTTAATTAAAAGCTATCTTTTTAAATGGATGCCTTCATCATTAAATTGTCAAAGGAATTAAGGTTATTTTCCTTTCAATTATATCGATACATCTTTAATTTTGTTTAATTTTGGTATTTTAGGCACTTTTTCATGTTTCTATTTTTTGAAATTTTAGGGATTTCAAAATTAAACATCTTTTATGAAATTAATTGTTAGCTATTGTTTTTATGCATTTATTTGTTGCAATTTCAACCTTTAATTTTGTTAAAACTTGCCCTTGGTGCTTTGATTAAATCTTTTAACATACAAACAATATTGCAATTGGGAATTTTCAAGTTAGACATAATTAGAGATGTATCTATCAAATTGACTTGTTATTTTGACTCTTTAAATACTTAATAGTACTCTCTAGGGAAAATTTTTTCCAATTTTGGTCAAATTCATCTTTTTAACCAAGTTAGCTTGACTCATGACACTTTATTATGTAGTAATTTTTGATCCCTCTGACCCGTTCTACATCCAATGTGGAGATAAGTTATGTTTTTTATACAACACTAGCTTTAAATCCAAAACTTGCTTTATTCTCTGATATTTTTGGTTAATAGATTTCTTTTTTATTATTCTAAAAAAGGCGGTAAGTCTAGTGATATTAGATTTAGGGGGAGTGATCATGTTCAAGGGGAGTGATGAAATTTATTGGGAATGATTATTTTGTCACCTATTTATTTCTTACACTTTATATGATATGATTGAATAAAATTATATTATTCTCAGGTATGGATATTTTTTTATTTTGAATATCTTTTGTTCTCGAGATTAAATTATGATTTATTATCAATTGATAATCATTATCTTACTAATTGTTTGTATGTTTAATGTCATTATTATTCTCTAATATCACAAATATAGTTTCATCATCAAAAAGGGGGAGATTATTAAACCAAGTGAGGTTCCAATTGATGTTTTGATGATAACAAAACATAATTACTACTAATATGTTTATTATTTTGATGAAAATCAATAACAAGATGAAGTCATAAACACAAGAATATAGTGTATGACGTTAATAAAGAGAAGTTAAAGTTCACGACTTATGAACTAAAGAGAAATACAAGAACAAAAGGAGATCAATACTCATGAAGGTCATTTCACATTTTTATTATTATTTGTAAGAAATTTTTTTAATTTTATTTTCCAAAAGGCTCACCATGCATAATCGTTTCATTTTTACTTCATTTCATGACTCTTTACATCCATCAAGAGGCATTAAATCTTTTAATTTAATATAAAAGTCTCTTAATCTTTCAAATATTTGAGGAACATTTTGGAAATTTTTTTATTCTTATTCAAATTAGAAAATATTAGTTTTAAGCATTTAAAGTTGTTAAATCATGTTTTTGCGGTGATTGGTTAACCTATATGAGTTAGTGGTCGACTAATATACATTAAAGATGTTAAATTTGATGTACCAAAAGCTTGTAGCAACATTGACTATTTTATTGGTTGATAAATGTGCTATATTAATGTACCAATATATGTCTTAGTCAATCAATGTTCCAACAACTAGTGAATCGTTAGCTTTTAATGCGTACTAATTAACCAACATAATATGCTGGTCAACCAGTGCATCGAATTTAATCGTTATAATGGCCAGTTCTTGACAAAAACAATAAGGAAACACTTATTTATAATGTTTGGAGACCCAAAATAGTTTTAGCACCAAAAAGGTTTTAGGTTTTGTATATACACATTTTAAAGAGTTTTTCAATTATTTGAGCATCACTGTGTCACATTAATGTGAGTGAGTCATTTTAGAGTTATCAAGTGAATAAGTGAGATATTTTTTATTTTTAATAATTTGTTAGTGAATTGAATATTATACTCGAGGTGATACAAATGGTATTAAGGCTCTTCTTCCCCTAGGAACATGATTGTAAGAAGGGTTCCTCCTTACTGAAAAAGAATATACAAAGGTTATTCTTTGTCTTGAAAGAAGAATTATAATGGAATTCCTATAAGAGCCTTGGGAGTGGACAGAGGCAATGGTTGTTTACCAAACCACTATAAATATTTTTGCATTCTCTTCTCCCAATCCTTTTAAATTATTGTTCAATTATTTGATTAATTTATACTAAGTAATTTCTCATACTTATTTATATTGATTGTTGTTGATTGAGTACATTGGTTAGAAAAAACTGATGAATTTGTGAATACCTAATTCACACCCAATCTTGGGTACCATTAGGTACTAACAAATATGATGACATAAATAAGTCATGCTAAGTATAAGGATGTATGAAGACCATTTACTTTGATAAAGAAGTCCAAAGGTATGGAAAAATGTGAGGTTTCTTATATAGGGGGCTCAATTTTAACTTAATCATAGAGCTATGTGACTACACCATGAATGTGTTTGGATGGATCATAAACTAAGTGACTTGTAATGTCTAACCAAAGGCCCATCAAAAAAACTTATAAATTTACAAGGATATGATATGAAAATACATGACAAAAATATGGAGCAATGGGCTTAAAAAGTGTGAGAACTTCTTTAATATGGAAATATTTGGTAGAATTGACATATAATGCATATCAATACAACACTTAGAAAGTTTTTAGCATCATTATTAGGAAAGCAACATGTTTAAGATACCTATTTACTACTTTTTCTAGTCATGTATAGTTGTTTTATTATTTTATTATTTAGATTTGTTTTTTATTTTCTTCTTTAAGTTTTCTTTATTTATTATTTTTTCTTTATTTTTGTTACTTTGACTTCAGGAGTGATTTTAATGTATGAGAAGAAGTCCACAGTCCATATGTTTTTAAAAAAGACCTAAAACTTGGTAAAATCTTTCATTGAGATTAAAAAAGATAAAACAAGTAAGAAACTTGAAAGTATAGAAGAAAGGAGAACAATGATTAAGTATTATAAATCATCTTTATACGGAAAACAAAAGAGCATTGCAAGGCTAAAGATAAATACTCACTATTTTAAGATTAAGCCCAATATAATCCAAAGGCTTATTAGATCTCAATGCAAAAATCATTAACTCTTTGGAGATCTTTTACACATTCATGGTCAATAAGATGATAGAAGATGACATTAGGTTGAGGCTATTTTTACTCATTTTAAGGGATTGGGTAAAGCAATGGCATAATTCATTACTACCTAGATCAATTACCATTTAAGGATCCTGTGGAGAAGTTTCTTGTCAAATACTTTCACCATCTAAGACAACAAAGCTAATGAAAGATATCTCTTCCTTGTAGTAGTTTAACAGTAAAGGCTTGAATTAAACAAAAGATAGATACAAGGATTTGCTGAGGAAGTGGCTACACCATGGCCTTCCTATGTGGATGTAACTCCAAAATTTCTATAATAGGTTAAATTATCCTAATGGGAAAATGATAAATGATGCAATCAGTGGAACATTGAATAATAAGACTGGAGGCATTCTTGGAATTAATTGAATATATGATAATGAATAACTGCCAATAGCAGTCAAATAAGTTAAAGACTAACTGAACAACTCAACATTAAACTAAAGATGTTGTGATTACATTGACAACTTAAAAGGAAGCAATGATAAGGAAACTTGATAACTTGAGCTCACTATATCTAGTAGCTCATGTTATAAACTGTGAATTCTGTGACGGAGGATATCAAGGAACAAATGCTAAGTTGGAAACCCTATAGATGAAGCATAAAACAAATTAACTTTATTAGGAATCTCCTGGTAAAATAACCTCTATAATATGATTCCTAATTTAAGGTAAAGAAAGCATTCAAGTTTCTCTTAGAATAAGTAATTAGCTCAAATACAACCTCTGTAAATATTTTCGTAAGTCTATCAAATGGAGAGGAAATAAGATCTAAAAGAGATATGGAGAGAGATTATATTAGGAACATCTTTCTAGATGTAAAATTATGAGGATCAATGGAAAACCTAAAACTTTAAATAGGTTATTTAATGGAAATCGTTAGTAAAAGGGGATCAAAAGAAACCTCATCCAATGAAACTGTGCCTAACATGAAAGAACATGCTCAAGAAATCACCAAAAAGAAATTAACTAATGAAATAAAAGGAGAGTTCAATAAAAAGAAGCTTGAGCTTAAAATGTAAACAAGAAGATGAGTTCACATTGAAAGAATTGGTAGGAGAATATCAACTAAGAATTCCTTACTCAGTAAGGTTAATACAAGAAAAAAGATGGACAATTTGGTAAGTTATTTGGTCATTTTAAACAAATTCATATTAAAAGTTCTTTTACTGAAGTTATTATTTGGAAGCCTTGATATGCTAAGTTTCATAAATTAGATTATAAGGAGTAAAAAGAAGCTAAAAGAGTTATCAATTTTTACATCAAATAAAAAATGCTACATATCCTCCAAACCAAAAAATCACAAAAGATGAAAGATTTAGAGAGTTTTCATTATCCTTTATGTCATTAGCAGTTTATCTATTGATAAAGTATTGGTTGACTTAGGTGTTAGCATTAATTTGAATCCTTATTATGTTTTTAAGAAACAAAGGCTACATAAACCAAGACCAACTAGGATTACCTTGCAACTAGTTGCTAGATTAATTAAATATTTTAGGAAAATTGAGGATGTGTTAGTCAAGGTCAGTAAATTTATTTTTTTGATAGATTTTGTTATCCTAGCCATAGAATAAGATATTGAAGTACCTATAATCTTAGGTAGACCATTCCTTAAAGGAACACCTAGGACTACAACTGAAATAATAATCTTTAAAATTTTAAATGTGTTAGAACACTCCTTTATAGGTGATGTTCCTTGTTATTCCTTGAGTATTAGATGCTGATATATCATATCCTTTATAGGGAGCTATAAAAAAAAAGATATTTTGGAACATTTTATCATTAAAGGAGAGAAAATTAACTCAAAAAATAAAGAGCTACACGAGCAAGTAGCCTATTTAATAGCAAACAAATACCTCTCAATGAGGAAGGATAAAAAAAAAAGATGAGATGAATATAACCCAGTGGAAAATAAACCCAACTATAAAAGAACCTCTAAAGTTGGATTTGAAGCAATTACGAACATACCTTTAGTATGTATTTTTGGAGGTTCAAAGATATTGGTGATAATTACACTGGGTTATTAAATGAACAAAAGGATAAGTTACTACAAGTGCTACAAAAGTGTAAGAAAGCTTTAGCAGTGAAACCTTTTAACATTAAAGGGATCAACCATTTATATTGCATGCATAAAATTTTGATTGAGGAATGATACAAAACCATATTCCAACCTTAAAGAGTATTAAATCCAAACATTAGAAATGTTATGAAAGTAGAAGCCATAAAACTACTTGATAGTTTACAGGTAAGTCCGATACAAGTAATACTGAAGAAAGGAAAGATGAAAGTTGTTATAAATGAGAAGAATGAGTTAATCCCAATAAATATCACCATTAGGTAGAGATTACGCATTAACTATAGGAAAGTAAATGATGCAACATGCAAAGACTACTTTTCGCTTCATTTTATTAACCAAATATTAGAAAACAACTCTCAGTGCATATGTACTATTATTTCTTATATGCATATTCAAGGTATTTCAAATCTCAGTCAAACCTGAGGATTAAAAGAAGACCACATTTTCCAAGGACAATCATTTATAGAAGAATTATATTTGGATTATGTAATAAACTGACAATGTTTCAAAGGTATGTAATGACAATCTTTAAGGGTATAATTGAAAAGGTAGTTGAGGTATTTACGGATGATTTTTTAGTCTTCAATAACTCTTATGATATATGCTTCCATAATCTAGAAATAGTATTGGAAAGATGTGAGGAGAATAATATGGTTTGAATTGGGAAAAATATCGCTCCATGGTCAAAAATATATATTGATTGACCATAAAATTAGATATCAAGGAAATAAGATGAGTAAGGCAAAGTTTAAAGTGATTGAAAAGCTACCACCCCTATAGCAATAAAGTTAATCAGAAACTTTTTGGGATGTGCTGGATTCTATAGATGGTTCATAAAGGATTCTTCAAAATAGCTCGACCGTTAATTGATTTACTACACAAGGATATGCCTTTAATTTTTCATGCTTATTTAAAGCTAATCAACCCTCCTCATTATGGTAGCACCATATCTCCTTTTTTATCTTATATATGACTCAAGTGACTATTTTGTGAGAGTAATGCTTTAACAATAGAAAGAAAAATATTTCAAACCAACAGCAATTGATCTTTAATTATTTGGTATGACTAGTACTGAGTGAAACTATAGGATTTGCAATTATTAATTAATTAAAATTGTTGGTCCACGTTTTGATTTTGACAAGGTAATTACCGAATAAAAGGATTGGTATACTGGTCTAGAGAAACAACGAGTAACCAAATTCCTTTTAATATGTTTATTAAGAAATAAGTTGTTGTGACGAACTATTAATACCTTCCTATTGAATATTTTATTCCGAATAATCCATGCACGTATTAATAAATACTCAAATTGACCTTTATCCATGATTATTGGTTCGTCTTTATGTTAAAAAAAAAAACTAATTTCTTTCTTCTTGTGTTTTTCCCTCTCTTCTTTTTAGTTGTTCTTGATTTTATAATGATCAAGAATCTACGATAACTTTTTCCTGGTTCTTTCAATTTTATCTTTTGCAACGACATTATTTTTATGAGAGAAGGGAGAGATTTATATAAAAAAATTATAACTCTAATACTTTTAAGTTCAATAATCATCATATTATATTCAGGTCACTAAAATCATTCCAATAAATTACATTGGCCACTACAAATTATTAAAATAATCTAGCAATCTCTTGGCTTATGTAACAATTTGGTGATTCAACAACAAACCATAAGTGTATGCCATATATTGAATCTATCATGTCATCTTTTTTTAACTGAATTAAAATGATCATATCATGTGTGTATATATATACTCCATAATGCCTACTTCTTTTCTACCATTTGTAATGGCGCTTAGCAACTAGGCAAGAGTTTTGCAGCCTATTTCATCTTGCTTCTACATGATTTAGATTTCAATAAATTTTCTTGAAAGATTGTCATATATGTCCAATCGAGAAAATTTGTTGGTTAACTTAGCTCCTCCGGATTACAATTATATAAGTTATCATGTGTCGCCAAATGGAAACATCTATATCTATTGATTTGGCATGGAATAAAGGTATGATCGGGTTATCTCAATTAGTTCAATTGGATTGTAACTCGTGTACTTATATCTATATGTATGCTTGTGAATGTGATAGTGTTTCTTAATTGATGAAAAACATAAGCCCACCACTTCTGGCATTGGTCAAAAAAACTGTCATAACAACATATTTGCAGAGTAGTCCGTTAAATTTACTTCATTCCTTTCCCAATTTTGAAGTTCAGTTTGACTAATTTCTTGATAAATGTTCAGTATTTTTGCCCACTTGTTTTGAAGTTATTGAAATTGTAATGTGTAGGTGCCAATATGATGCAAAAAAGATTCATACACTACAGTTTATCGTGACCCCTATGAAACAGGTTTTAACTTTCTTTTCTTTTGGCTCTATATTAATTATTAAATTGACGAAACAATATAGTAGAGCTGTTGTGGATATTTCACTTTTCAGGTTTGACCTATCCTGATTGGAGCACGAGGGCTGGGATACGCGTGAGGCGGTTGTGATTCTGCATTTATAAATACGCGTTAAATATATATCCACGAATCATTGGTTGCTTTCCATCCCAATAAAAAACTTCAGCAGCGGGTATCCAGATCGCGCTACCTTGTCAAAATATAATAGGAATAACGATACAAAGGGCAATGGGTATTCTGCTCGTGCTACCTTTTCTGTTTGGCCATGCAGGCTTACTTTGATCACGCATATCATATTTTTTACCAACAGTTGCAGGAGGTTGCCCTAGTTCAAACCACTCCAACTTCAAACGCAAACTAACGGAGATAAAAGGAATGCAAAATGTAAGATCGCAAAAGGACAATATCAACAAATCCAAAGCGTAAGATCGGGTAGAATATTGAATTGAATGGAGAATAAAACCCCACGCATATGGACAGCAAACTTGCTCTTATTACATCTTAATTTGCTCCCACAGCTCCAGGCATGCAGACTAGAGACATCCCAGTACACTATACACCGCTACTTATTTCATCAAATACTGTCTTGCATTGCATGGTTCACCACACCAGTGAACAAAAATAGAAAAGGAATGCATGTCAAAAACGTTCACTCCTTTTTGCTTGCCCAATCAAAAGTCATGCTTGCTCTTACGCATCATCGTCGTGAGTGAGGTCAGTGACCTGAACTTTAATCATTGCACTGATGAGGTCCAGAACAGCATTACAACTGAGATCCACCAGGTCATCAATGTTTAGATAGCTGGCAGCCTACATGCAGCAGAACTACATTTCGGTGATGATTGTATAATCAAACAGAAGATCTTTGTTATGCAATTTCAGTAACATGAATGTACTGACCAGCCAGAGCTTGACGAGGGTGATATCGTTGACATCGAGAAAATCAGCGCCCCAGCGCTTGAGCTCTTCGACGACCTCGTCAGCGCTCTGATTCCGTGGGTTGACTGCAACTTCCACTTGCTTGATACAGTATTGAATCACCTTGTCAAGGATGTTGCCGTTGACACTAGGTAAAGGGATGACGCTGGTTTCGAGATCGTCCTCCATAAGGTCCTTGATTGTCGCCAACTTCAATGCTACCCTCCTGTGCACTTCGTACTCCGTCCCGTCGCCGCTCTTCAGGACTATATTCCCTTGAATGGACATCGTTTCAGCCGTAGAAGAACTCGCACTGCGATTCTAAGAAATGCTGCGAATCAAGGAAGATGACGGTTATGGTTTGCCAAATTTCCAGAGGGGTCAATTTATAGCGGCGGAAGAGAGGGTGTGATCCCGTGAGGCCATTCCTTCTCTTCACAGAGAAAAGACGGTTACGTAAATACGTGTCACGTGCCACCTCAGCAAAAAGTGATTTATTTATAAATGCTTTTTCGTGAGAACAATGTTCCAAGTTCCAACTCACATCGGGGGTGAATGTAATTTCTTTTAATCAGAGCACAGATCATCTGTCCAAGTTTGTCCTGTCTAATTCTGTCCAACTTTTAAACGACGCCGTTATTGCTCCAAATTTTAAAAGCATGTGCTTGGCAGGCGACAGAGGAGATGAAAGAAAAAAAGCCAAGCGGCTTGGCAGGCGGCTTGAACAAAGAAACATCACATCAAAGCCATGTATAAAGACAAAATAAATCCAGTTGGATGTCGACAGAGATTGGTCACGTGATTATTTGTTGATAAAATTTATCCCATTTTATTATAATTCACAGACAACTCTATGATATTAAGTGTATATATTTTTATATAGTATTATATATGTCCAAAATAATAATGTTATAATAACAATAATAATAGGTTTTAAATAAAGCGTAAATTTTATTACTAAAATTATTGCAGAGTAATTGTGAAATTTATTATTATTATTATTAAAATACCAGAACTTGATAATTATTATTATTATTATTATTATTATTATTATTATTAAAATTTAATAATTTAGTCTGTTTATATAAATCTTATTTTATTATTATAAT
>JAOQMQ010000194.1:17390889-17402206 GCA_027563845.1 Erythroxylum subrotundum
ATATTGAATAAGCAACTATTTTCATAATTCGCACTAACTTCCTTTAATATTCTAACCCCTAATTTGGGGCGCTACATAATATGTTGATGTGTTTATCAAATTGGGACAAAAAGATTTTTAGTACACTTGCATATCTATAGAAGACCAATGAAAGTTGATTAGAGAAATTTGTGTGAAGTTAGAATTATTTTATACTATGACTAAATTTTTTTCGGGAACAAAATACCCAACTTTGCATCGTTGCTTTAGCATTATATGTGAGATAAAAAAAACTTTATTTGATTGACTATTTGATTCCAATGAGGTTATTCAGGTTATGGCAGAGCAGATGATGAAGAAGCTGAATTCTCATTAGTACATGGTTTAACATTATGTTGCAATCATATATGTGACTTAACCAAGGTACAAGATAGAGGGGGTTAATTTTATATATATTGTGTTGTGTGGTGATCGGGCTCAATAGCATGTAGATGTCATTAAACAATTCTAGTATGATTTGTTTAATAATTATCAACTAAAAATGGACAAAATTTAGGATCGGGATAATAGTAGTTCAAGTTGCTTAGCTCCAGCTCCAATTTCAGGTTCGGGCTCATCTTCTAAAAGTAGGTTATTCCTTTCACTTGCAACATTCATGAAAGGGAAAGAAAAAGCTAGTACTTCGTACAATATGATGAAGTTAGATAAATATTTGATGAAAGATTGTGTGGTCAAACTTGAAAGTATGCACTTTGATGCATTATTATGTTAGAGAGTTGTGTAAATAATTTTTCAATAATGCAAATAATTGCATGACATCTATTAGCAATTTTATCATCTAATGTTGCTTCAGATTCTAATTTTAGCACTGGTGGTAAGGTTATTAGTCGTCATCATACTTGACTTTGTCTTGGTATTGTGGAAGCCTTTAAGTGTACTCAAAGTTTGTTAGATGATGAAGATATTGAGGGTAAATTCTTTTCGTTTTGATATATCAATTTCGTTTATTTTTATATTATCTTATCTTAACTTTGTTTTTTTAATTTATATATTAATACAGCTACAAGTATTGATACGAAGGTGACTAGTCATATACATACTCATAGTCATCAATCAATGATACATTATTTTGATAAAAATATTTGATGATGAAGGTGTATTGAATTAAATATTCCTTAAATTTTAATATTATAGTACTAAATATAATGTTTCTATATACAGAAGAAGTGATGCAAACTATTGACAATCCTAACTACAACGATTAGCTGCTCTCTCTAGTCTCCTCTCTCTCAACTCTCCACCCTCCACTCTTAGTTCAATCTCTCATAATCTCGACTCCTAGTTCAGAACATTATTTCATGATTTTATTTTGAATTTTTTCAAATTGTAAATTTAAAAATTTTGGATAATCAATTTTGTAAATTATGTCATAAATTAATGAAATTGTTCTTATCATCAATTAATTGTGTTGATCAATTTAATTATTATCTTCTTCTTTCATATCCTCCTTCATTATTGAATTTGGTTTAACCTTATTCATTTGATCAATATATGTTTATTTTATATATTCATTCATTATAAAACTCAATTTTTATTAATTAATTGAAATTTATAACTTTAATTAAATGAATTGATCACTTAAATTATAATCTTTTTATTCCGTTTCTTATAATCCTATTCTCTTCTACTAATGAATTTAGTTTAATCTTATTCATTTTATCAATATATGTATGTTTTTATATATTTATAATTAATGAATTGAAATTTGTAACTTAAATTAATTGAATTGATCAATTTAATTATAATTTTTCTTTCATTTCCTATAATCTTATCCTCCTTCGTTAATGAATTAATTTTATCTTATTTATTTTATAAATATACGTACGTTTTATATATTAATTTATTATAAAATATTAATTTTGTTAATCAATTGAAAATTTTGACTTTAATTAATTGAATTTATCATATTATATTTTTAATTAAATAAATTTCTATTAAACATTTCCAAAAAATAAAAATAAAAAATTGGGTTGAACTCAGGACTATATACTAAGGCCCCGGTCCCATTCTTTCTGACCTGCAGGCCCAGGTTCGGCCGACCCACTGCTATATATCGCTACTAAAGATCAAGAGTTCGTGCAATGTTGGGCAAATTTTCAGCGCGGAATACTACATTTGTTATCACCTTTTAGGCCAAGAACTCCAGTGCATGCATTTCTGGGAGTAGCTTAAACCTCACTGAAGCACTTTAACACAATTGATATAGGCATGCATGCTATTAGTATTTGGGGCGTAGTAGAACTCTGAAATTGTATAGACAACTGCAAGTGTTGGCCGTACAAATCATATTGCAACAGGTCTAGCTAGATTACAATATCGCACATCCTATGCAAACTCCTAAGGTCAAGTTTATGTACTGATTCCTTATTTACGTGTCAAGAACTAGAGAGATTGAAAGCTTACAAATCCATAATTGGTTCATTTATTTCCATCCAATTCGGGATCTCCCCGCGTGCCCACTGGATCTCCTCGTGTTTCTTTGCTTCCTCCTCTGGCGTAAAGTCACTCTTGATCCTAAACATCTGGCGCATCTCCCCTAAGGTCCTTCCCCTCATCCTGTCAACTACCGCCTGGCAACCCAGATGGTATAGACCCTTGAGCCTCAGATAATCCGCAGCCTGCATTGCAAACAGAAATTCATTCTAAATACTGTGCTAGAAAATAAAAAACGAATATACAAAATGGAGAGAGATACAAGTTACTGACGAGAATGAGATCAAAGATAGAACTGAGGTGGAGTTCTTTGACGAAGTCAGCCTCCCAGGGCTTCATCTCAGCATTAATGTCGAAGAAGCAATCCGATTTCTCGCGCTCCTTAAACTCCATCTGCTTGTTGCAGTAGTCGACCACCATCTTCAAGACATCTCCGGTGATGGTGTCGAGCACGATGGTGCTGTTAATCAAGCTCATGATCTTCTCCGACTGTCTCACAACGGCCTCGCTCACTGTGAACTGAACTCCGTCGGAGCTCTTCAGAGTTATCTTCCATGCAGTTGAAGACGACGACATTGCTTCAGGTTTAGCTTTTAGCAGATTTAGACTCGGGAAAATGGATAGGACTATAAGAGAGTGCGACGGTTATTGCTCGAGTTGGTTAATGCACATACGTGTCAATCAATGGTTGGACATAAAGTTTGTTCTTATTAAACAGACTAGGTTTTTTAGTATGTTAATTATAAATTAGTTACAATCAGGTTCGCTGCTTTTAAAATACATTTGAACAACCAACGACGTTACTCTCGTGCATTCTAAAGATTGGAAAAAAAAAAAAAAAACAAAGGAAAACTACTACCTAACCTCTAGGGTGTAGAATTGACCTTAGATTGATTTGAGCAAATTGCTTCTATTTTCAGGTTGTTGTATTCCGTTAGTAAAAGTATGCTAGTTTAATCCAGCAGTTTAGTGTAGGTGGCACATACCTTCGTCGCTTAATTAAAAAATTGAAGGTTCGACTCTTGAGAATGCATCAAATTTGTAGGCCAACGATAGCCCTCCTTAATTTAAGATGTTCCCATCCTATCTTTTTAATTTGAGATATTCCCACTGCAGAGGGATTAGCCCGGCTAATCCTTTTAAAAAGAAAAAAAAAGAATATGCTAGTCTGATTCCTGACAGGTTATATTGAGAATATAGGAGGTGAGCATACAAAAAGATTTGTGTAAGATTTGCTCGTTTCGTTTGGGTGGGACTGGGCTCTCAATTGCTGCCACGAACCTCCCATTCTGCTATCAATAGTACTCTTCTTCTATTCATCTAGATCCATCCAGGACCCCAACATAATCATCACCAATTCGAGGCTTATTACTAATCAGCAGAATTCAGTTTTTTATTTTTTATAAATGTTTCCTTCTAACAATTTTTACAAAGAATCAGAATCTGCAGAGTTTCTTACAAAATAAAAGCAGAATTTGGGGGGCTATGTCCTATGTGGGTTTTCTCACCTTACTGTGTGATTAAGGGTGAATTAAAGGCAATAGCCGAAGGTTAAATTGGATTACAAACTATTTCAAGAGACAACACTATCGTTAAATTTATGTCTATGAGACATATGTTGTACCAAGCTAATTTACACTGGCTGACCCAATACAAGGTAAATATCTTGTGATCAAAAAAATTAAAACAGAAGTGTCCCATGGCAAGCTTCATATAAAAGCAGTAATTGGTCGTTACGTCTGTGATTGGATTTCATGGTCTAGAATCTTTCTTCTGCCAACAAGTAAGCATGATTACTTAGGACTCCATAAACTGTACAGTTGGTGGGCTTGTTTTTGTCTTCTCCATACCTGCAAGTGTTAACCATGAATCACAAATGCTTAGTGGCCAGGAATAGGCACCATTTATGTGAAAGAGCAATAACTGTGATCGGCAAAGATTATTGAGACTGGTGAGCAAGTAAGAAGTTAACGTCATGCAAGGAGTGTAGATCTTGCCAACCACGAGAGAAGTTTTCAGACACACAATGAAGTTTTTCAGTTGTTCCTATATAATTAATTCAATCATATGTACCACGAATCTCTACTTCTCGCCATTCTTGGACAAGTGCACAGCAACAACACATCAAATGTGAGAGAAAATCATCAACAAAGCCGCCCTGTCAAAGAAAATTGTTAAAACAACACTTTGCAGGCTTACTCAACATTAAAAGCTTAACACCAAGTGGCCACGATTAGGTCGTGCTATCCTAATCAAAGCATAAATTATTGGTCTATAAAGCTACATCATTGCCAGCATATCAGCTTTGCTAAGATTCTTCTAGGAAATGATATGGTTTGAGATATTTGGGGATGTCCGAGTAGCTAAAAATTACATGTTGAAGATATTATGGTCTTAGCCACATGGATTGGGACAAGCTAATGTTTAATGCGTAAAAGTTGCAACCAGAGATTTAATCAAGTAGCTGTCTAGAATAAATACCGCTATATTGAATGTTCTGCGAAGCTTCCTCCGAATGCAGCAAGTATAGCAACAGCATGACAATATCAATGAATAAGCCATCAATTCATTGCACGCTTCAGCTGAAGCTGAAAATTACAGAAATGAACAATATAAGAATAACATGAGATCAAAACATGAATAAGATTTGTAGAATGCTATAGATTGACAATCTGAAATTAACAGATTCCTATTGGTCATCAAAAAGCCTCCAGTTGAGGACATAAGAGAAAAAGAATAGCCTAATACGCAACCACCACCCAACTAATATCCGGCTATAATTTACTAGAAAAAGCAGTATTGAGAAGATTCCAGAAATCAGCTACCCTGACTGCCCCAAGTTCATGCATAAGATGCAGCCACGAATATAATCTGTGATTCTGTGTATAATTAGTATCACTTACACATGGGTCTGTTAGTTGCCACCGTAGCAATCTTGGAGAGGGTGCCACATGGATAAAAGAAAGTCTTTAAACCTGCACATCAGAAGGATGCTTTAAGAAAATCAAGTGGCTGAAATATCAACAATGTGGTGTATCTTTTATATTTAAGGAAGAATATAATACAAATATTAGACCTCAGCAACACTACATGATCAGCGTTTCAGCTGCAATCTAGGCACTCTAAATTTGGATCTCCAAAGTCAAAATATGCCAACTTTGTATTGTCAGCCATCTGATATGATGTCAGCTAAGAGTTGCAGACAAGACACAGATTGCATTTACCGGGAAAAATCAGCAAAATTAAACTTTTCAAGTATTTGCTGTTCACTCTAGTCAACAGTTTAGGAAATGATATGGCAGCCAAAAGGAAAAATAATAGCATTCAATCAGGAGAATGATATTCCCAATAATGATCAAGATACACTAAAATGAAAACTAGACCCACATCCTGCTGTTCAGAAAAAAAATTACCAACCACTAAGAATGCATTATACATGAAAAGAAATGAACGGAACTCTCACTATTTTAGTGTAAATAGTTGCTAGGGTAGACAAGCCAAATGAGATTCAGAAGGAGGCATACATAAAGAAGGTTCAGAACAACACCCAAGTAAATCAGCATGCCATTCTTCATCTTGATATGAACCTCTATTGGACAGAAGTTCTTGACCCGATGATACTGAGGATGTATTTCTGCAAAAAGAAGAATACAATCAGACTTCTTGATCGGCCCTTTGTTTAGAACCCATCAAGGTCATGAGTAATGTAGTATCCAGAAGATCTTCTTATGAATACTAGAAAGGATAATAAAAACAGAAAATGAAAGCAAATCATAGAATATTTAGACCTAGTAGTCAGAAATTTCCAACATTTTAGAAGATCAATTTCCTGGATAGCATGACAGATTTATCTCAGTGCTAAAAATTATACTTTCCTGATCTGAAACAATTGTGCATCCAAACTGAAACTTCTAATTTAGAAACAAGATTCAGAAGTACTATAACCTTGAAGTCACACGAGAATCGCTCTTCTTATGAGAGCTTTCATCAGGTGACTGGTATTTCTCACTAGCATCCGAGTAATTAGACTCCAGTTGTTTGGAACCCTTTTTAGGCGAGCTCTTTTCTGTATTAGAATTTACAGCAACACTCTCAGTGACCTCGATCAAATGCTGAATAACTTCACATTGGCTGACATCCAAGTGAGCTTGGGATCGTTGTAGTTCAAGCTGAAGCTTCTCGTTTTCTTTTTTAAGAGCTTCATTAAAACCCAAGTTTGGGTAGGAACAAGAGAGAGTTTTTTTCAACACTATCTCATGTTCTTTTGAGGGTTCTGGTTTTAAGATGACATCATGCGCTCTTCTGTCCTCTTCATCCAGCGTGTATTCACACTGATGCTTTTCAATATCTTCCAGCCTCTCCTGTGCACGAGAATACAAACCAATATCCAACAGTGATCAGTTAACATGGATATTCATAACTTGAATCAAATTACTTCCTTAAACATACTTAGTTCCGTAGCAAGTTGAAGGAAAAAGGAAAATGAAAATTTTCATTTGGTACTTAACTATGGAAGTTAAAAAGGTAGTGGGTTTGCAATCCATAATAATGGTGTGATTGGTCAAAACAGCTAACAGGAACTGTATCAGATAAGTATAATCTGCCATACAAAATTCAGTCTAGTAATTAGCATAAATTTAACTGCCATACAAAATTCAGTCTAGTAATTAGCATAAATTTAACCAAGTTCCGAATCAGTGAATAATAATCATATTCAATGCTGGAAACTCTTGATATTCTGATTAAATGTGAACGTTGAGTTCCCAATCAAAATGATCATAGGAATTGACATACACTGGCCTTTGCCAAGCTTAAGAAAACAAAGGTAATTCTTCCATCATCTGAGACCAATGACTCAATCGAGGACAATAGGAAAGGGAAAAGAAAAAGAAAAAGAAACTTCATGAAATCTAGATGCACTCGGTATTCATCAATTTTGGAAAAACAATAATTTCATCACAGAAATAAAATCTTCATCTATATGCAAGAAGAACTGTGGAAAGATATTAACGATCCAAGCGACCAAGAAACGAAAGAAATAAGTATATCAGCCAAATCAGTAGTCATAACCAAAAACAAAGAAAGAAAATTTTATACCCGCACTCGAGCATTATCCACCAGAGTGATCAGAGGAACAAGGCGCAAATATCTGTCAATTTCATTCTGAGCCTTCCTAAATTGATACACTATGTTCCACCCCATAGCCATCAAGTATAGATAACTCCTATCCTGACAACTCTGCACCAGTACATAAGCCTTCCTAAGCGCATCTTCAAGTTGTTCCAATGGCTCCCTTGTCTCCGGATACCTCTTAAGTTCTGATATCTTGAGCTGCTCGAGCAAGTTCCCAATCAACTTCAAATGCTGTGCAAACTGCCTGCAGTTTTTCTTGTGCATTCTTGCTGTATGGGAAGCTTTCACAATCAATCCTATCAGCCGCACTGCATCCAGGCCAGTGAGCTGGACAACATTTGCAATCTCCCCAAGATGCTCCCAAGAAGCCATCTTCACTGCCCAACCAAACTAATTCCTGCTACTATTAAAAAATCACCATTAAGGATTCCAAAACCCAAATCTTTCTCTCTTCCTTAATTACCTATATATACTCTTGTAGTGCTCCAATAATTAAGCTAACTTAAGATTATAAAAGTGATACAATTACTTCACTTTTGTTTTTTTGTTTTTTTTTTCTTCCAGTGGCAGGCTAGAGGAATGGAGAACGAAAGAAGACTCAAACTTTTGACTACCCATCACGGGAGAATGGACCACCGGGTGAATAACACCAAAACTGGACCAATATAATCAACATAACGGAGTTAAAAGTTTACCTCTTCTAGGCCAATTCCTACAATATCAAGCCGACACTGAAGTTGCAGTAGATTCCTTCACTTGCATTATGCATTTAATGCATCTTATAGGCAAAGCAATCAATACAGGAAAACTAGAAAGTTGAGAATATCAAGTTGATCTATAAAGTTGCGAGTTCAAGATCAGGGTCAAAAGCTCCTCCTTCACGGGATCTACTTGAGAACCAGCCGAGATCTTTACAAGCAGCAGCGAATAACCGTCTCAACTGCCATCAGATTGAAAGCAAAAGAAAAAAGAGTGAATACAAAGATAAAAACTTTAGTTTGGATTACTCATTACGCTTCTTGACTAGTTTTTCAAAGTACAATAGTGCCAAAGTAAAATCAGCAAACCACATATATACAGATAATGAAAAAACTGAAGGAAAAGAAAACTTTCGAAAGTCCGTACAGAAACTAATAGTAATTCACCTTTCGTCACCAGACTCTTCAAAGGGTCAACGGAGAAGAGACCGTCACCTGAAACCAAGAATGGAGCCAAAAAAGAGTTACATTTACGAAATAGAAAGAAATCCAGTAAAACAATAACTGTATGTGGGCTCTCGTGACTCACCTATTGGGATTCCATGCAAGTACTTCCAATTTTGATGTTTTTGTTTTCGTGTAATGCTTAGTTTATTCGTTTTCCTTGGACAGAGTAACCCGAGAAAGAAGCGATTTTTAGGAGAAAAGGAGTTAGAATCAGACGAATGAAAAGCATCAAATTCTGGGATTCACAGGCATTGATTTGCGAGAGTAGCTTCCTTTTATTTCCTCCAATGTTCCAAACTTTTTCTCTGAAAATGGAGTTTGGAGGTACATGACCACAAACCAGATAGACCCTTTTCTCTCTATACCTCTCTAGATGTCTTTTCTCTATCGCTCACGGATTCGGTGGCGTTTGTCTGTGCCTCCGTGCACAGCTCTTTTGAGCTGAAGTGCCCCACACAGGCGCACACACACACAAGTAAGGATTTTGGTAACGGAAAGGACAGTTTCTTTCCATTGTCAGAAATGCCCTCGTGGAAATGTCACTATTACGAAGGGGAAGATCATTTATTGCCTAGTTCCAGCTGGCGGCTGTTCTTTGGTAATGGTTGGTGGTGGAGATTAATGATGCATTAGGTATTTGGATTATATGCTAAAGTTTCGGGTTAACAATAACTAGTTTTTTGAAGCCTGTGCGTCCTTCGGTTTCATGCTCGGCATCATTTTACCCCCACTACACTGTTTTTCTTCTATTACTTTTTGTTCCAATTTCTCGAATTACTTGAGTGCTCCATGTTTGACCAGACCCAGGCGACACTGCTTTTACTTTCCCTGTAAAAGAGAGACTTTTTTTCCGGATATTTTTGGAGGGTTTTAATTATAGGAAGATATTTTTTAATTATTTATATTTAGATTAATCCATACTTAAATCGAGCAGATTTTTTGCTGGAGATAAAACTTTAGCCTTAAATTTTAAATTGCTGCATATATAAAGATAAGTTTAAACCTGTAACCTCATTTAAGCTAAGAAAGTCCTTACCAGCTTACCAGGACTGTGGGGTTATAAAAGAGAATTCTTTTGTAGTCCAATTTGAAATACAAAAACTGTTTATTAAAAGTTTTAGTCTAAAAGATTTGTTCGTCAAAATAATTATGATTGATATTCATATTATGTTATATATCTACGTAGCAGTAATTGTAATTTATCAAATGATGTCTGCTTGTTATAGTGGAAAAGAAAAAGACAGAGAATAATAAAATACTCTATACTAACATGATGTTATAGAAAATGACATTGTTTGTAGTATTGATAATTCCTTGTTGCTACTTCAGCATTGGACCACAATAATAATCAAATAACAGAGGAACATGTGGAAATGTCACATGTTCATCTTATAACAATGTATGTCCATATTAGACATATAAAGTGGAAAGAAAAGTGAAGCATCCCATCTGATTTGACCATGTAAATTGAACATACGTGTATTATATAATACAGGCAAAAATATAATTCATCCCCTTGTATTATTCCTTGGTATTTTATGCCCGTATTTTTTTTAAAGTGGACTTATTATCCCTCTTAATCACCAATCCAAAGAGCTTAGAAATTTTTTAAAAACATTACCCTTATATTATGATCACATCGACACAACTATACATGTTATATTTGGACAAAAATACCATTTTAGACTAAAATATATTAAATCCCATATTTTTTAGTTTATTTCAAAAAAAATTTACTTTAAGCATGAATTACATTTTGATCATGAATAAATAAAAAAGAAAAAAATACTAAAAATACTATTATCTTTGTAATTGTGTTTCATGAAAATTTATTTATAAAACAAAGTTAAAAAAAAGAAGAAATTTATTGAAGGTTCTGTTTTATCATAATTCTACGTCCTAATAAATACTGTTTGATGATGAAAAAATTATATTATATAATTTTTGCTTATAATATAAGAACAGTAAAGTTCACAACGTTGAGCTTAGGAATAGGGGCATTGGTAAATGGTAATGGTGGGGCTCGACTTGACTCGTAGGATGGAATGGAAGTTGATAATGTCTCAACTGTTTGTGCAAGAGGGGGCAATAGCGTAAATTAGAGATATTCGACATCTCACATCACATGGGCCCGTGTGCGACCATGCTAATAAGCCACTCACATGGCTCTCTCTCGTGTCTCGTCATCACCATTCCCACTTTCACAATCTACACAATTTCCCCTTCACTTTTATAAGATTTGTAGTACATTATATTTGGATTATACTGACATTATTATTCTATTAAGTATCAACTTGTTGCCTGAACTTAATTAGCCCTTCAGATCTTCAACACCCAATAACCCTGTGCTAGGTAGGGGTGTTCAAAAAAACCCGCAAACCTGTGAACCGGATCTGAACCGCATGAACCGAGCCTGTAAATAAGGTTAATCAAACCTGAGTTCAGGTTCGGTTCGAACCGAACCTGAAAAATTAGGTTCATGGTTCAGGTTCAGGTTTCTAACTTGC
>JAOQMQ010000194.1:17437916-17448909 GCA_027563845.1 Erythroxylum subrotundum
GCAGCAGGAACATTCTTAGAGAATATCCTTGCAGTCCTGATAACTTCTTCAGTGGAGAAACCCAAGTTCCCAAGCTCGTCACCTAGCTTGGACCCATGCAATCCTATAATGGCATCAGCAATGATCCTAGCATTTTCTTTACCACTGTTAATGGCAAAAACAAATGAGGCAGCAACGTTTTCTAATACTTTGATATCCCTCATCTTCCTTTTCCCTTTGTTTTGTCGGATTCCGTCAGTGTTGGTCGAAGAGGCGAAAGAACCAATGACATGGGCTGAAGAAGTCGGGGGAGGAGTGACCGATGGGTCAATTGGATCAAATTGGGCAGGAGACGCTAATGGATCAGCTGCAACTTCACCTTCAGTTTCATCAGTTTCAAGCTGAGCAACTGCATCTGCAGCATCCTGAGCACCTGCACCTGTTGCTCTGTCTTTCCCAAAGACAAACTTAAGTCTTGGGTATAGCGGGAAAGGCTTTCCAGGAGTATAATACTTGTTGGGGTGTCCCTGGAAAAAACATCAGAATACGTCAGCATTACAAGCTTCTCATTATGGCGATAATTTAATAAACAACCAAAAAATAACCCTCATCCATTCATCCAGCACTTGCTTGCTGTCTACCTCAACACATTGCTTGCCTTCATTCCAACCAAACCCACTGCAGTTTAACATGTCAAAGGTTGTCTGATATTTGTCTTTCAACCTCTTGTGCTTATTTTTGACATGCCTCTTGTCAATGCCACAATCAGGTAACTTCTCAACCATCATTCTAGCAAGGAGTTGGAAAGTACTAGGCTTAAATTGGCCATTATCAGCTCTATAACCAGCAACAACTACCTCCTCCATGAAGGTGACAAATGCCTCTGTTTCCACCTCAGTCCAAATCCTTGACATTGCACCTAAACCATGCAATGCCATTCCCAAACCATTCCAATCCATTTCCATAAATGATTAAGCAATATACATTGAAAATTTTATTCAAAAACACGAATATAATATTGAATTAAAGGAAACATGTATTGAAGTGAAAACGTTAAAGATCACGTTGGATAGAAGAGGAAGTAAGCACAACAGTTAATTGACTCAATTAAACAAACAAAGTAATATGATATGATCTGTTGCAATCATTCAAACCATGTAATGATATGTTGTTTACATTCAAACCATTCAAAGAACAGCTCCCTAGTGTTAAACAATTTAGCACCCATCTCAATACAAACCCTCAATTCAATAAACATAACATAAACTAAATGAAAGGACACAATTTAATGGTTGCTTCTCCATTCAGCAAACATGTTCTGAGCTAAATCCTCTCTCCATTGACTCCATTCATTAGTTGGCATAACACGATCAACCATTTGGGGCAAGGATGCATCTTCCCCAATTGGCAGATCCTCAGCTTCAAGAGGAGTAAGCTCTGCTGGATCAGAAGTCATATGCAACCGAATAAAGTTGTGCAACAGGCAGCATGCAAGAATTATGTGAACATGAGTGGCTGCTGCATAAACAATGGATTTTTGAGGATTTTCCATCTTTTTTTCAACAAACCAAATGCACGTTCAATGACATTTCTTGCAGATGAATGTCTCTTATTAAAAAGCTCTTCTGGGTTCCTAGGTGCTCTTCCATCTCTTTCTCACTCTTAAATATGGTATCTTGTACCTCTATAAGGTGCAAAAAAGTCAGGTCCATTGGTATAGCCAGCATCTACTAAGTAGTAATTCCCTATAAACAAATGACACTATTATTATTGTATTTGAAATAAAACATTTCCAAATAAAAGCAAATTTCTGATAATTCTTATCTTACATACCCATTGGAACCTGAAGTCCATTACGCCTAGTAACAGCATTATGCAAAACCCTTGAATCAGATGTTAAACCCTCCCATCCAACAAGAACATAAACAAAGTTTAAGTTCTTGTCACACACCCCTAACACATTAGTGCATATTCTCCCTTTCCGACCTCTGTATCTGGGTTTGTCTGAATGGAGAACTGTTATATCTATATAGGTTCCATCTAGCACACCAAGGCAACCCTTTGAAATAAATTCCAACCAAAAAAAGTTATAGTTTAGTAATTTAATAAAGTCAATATGGCAAGTTATTGTAGCTAATTACATATACTCACCTTAAACCATTTCCATCTATTGTCTGTGTAATCCTGTGGAGTTTGTATGGGCTTCACATACAAAAGAAGTTGGAGATTTAGTACAACCTTCAGCACTCTATGGAAGACCCTACTAATGGTTTCTCCAGACCTCATAAACCTAACTTGTAATACTCTAGTAGATTCACTTTTTGCTAATATTCGTAGGAAGATTAATACTTTTTCTTCAATAGGCACATGACCAGTATTCGTCAAGCCACCGTGGACTTGAATTATTTCATATAATATTTTAAATGCATTTAAGTCCATCCTTAAATCCCATTGGCTATTCCGATCACCCTCATTCAAAATCCTATCTATATTAGCTTGCCTATTTGGTACTGTCAACGCCCTACTACGTTTAGCATTTTCGCTCCTCTCAGTTTTTTGGTATATACATACAAGCATAGCAACATCACCATTCTCATTAAGTTCAATTCCTTATTCCAAAACTCAAAAACAGCCAGAGCCTTAAAGATAGCATCACGTTGCCTGTTATCCATTTTTGTAACTAAATACTGTCTGCAAAGATTTAAAAAAGATAATGATCATAAACAAGCCACAACCAACACAACAAGAATAAACTACAATTCTCAAGGTTCTTTGCTTGATTATCTTAGAAAAAAATAGATGATATTGCATAGGTAATTCTAGTATTTCAGTCTTATTATAACTTGTTTCAATTTCACCTACATGATATAACAGTAATGAGTGATTGAAATTTCTCATTACATAGTAGGATCTAACTATCTAATCATTGGTTGTTATTATTAGACTTATTGCTAGTTAATAGCAATAATGAAATTGCAAATGGAAGAGTGAAAGACAAAAGACTGGATTCATCAGTGAAGAGTCATGTTAAAGGAAAAAAATGCAATATAGGTTCCTGTTATCTTCTACACAATATAATGAAAATGAGTGACGGATTAACACAGCTTGGACATATTGTCAACCAAAACCGAATCAAAAGAACATCACATTACATATGTCATACATACTTGATTGCTATCTAAATTAATTACAACAAACACTTCAGTTCCAACAGATGTCTCTCATTCACTTACAAAGGCAAAAGTGCTCTTATCTATGTTCATTCATTACAATCTCATTAATGTAAGGATTTGTTATTACATTAAGCTGATCCTTTAACAAAATGCAATCAATGATAATAAACATTATGTCTCGTCAAAAAATTATGCATTTTCAAATCCCTAAGCCATGTTGGGGTTTGGACAGTGGACCCTTCTTTGAAGGTTTGGCACAATCCATTAAAGGTACTTCCATTAAAGGTTCCACATCTGTGGCCTCACCCCAACCCATCCCATCTGAAGTCCAAATTTTGAATAGAAAACTTGGAAATTTCTGCAACTGCCTAATGACTTGCAGAAGTGTCTGTTTTGCACTATTGGATGACCTCAACTTCTTTAGCTTGATATTATTGTTTTCTCTTATATATAGACTATAATGACTATTACTATTTCTTTATTTCCTAAACATTGCAAGGAGTTGAAATGGAACAAGATGATAGGGATTGAAATTAATCCTCATTCAAAACAGCATTTTGAAAATTACTATTTTGAATGAGGAGTACCATGACAAGATTAAGATACATTTTGATACTATGTTATATATATACATGAAGACACATATCGGAGCTTTATCCAAAGTTTTAGAGATTGGACTGTTAATGCCCTAGTTTAAATGACTTAATGGGTTTAAACTTGGCTTCAAATTTACTAACTTCACATAAGGTTGAAACCAAAATCCACTAATAAACTCGAAAGCAGTTAAAAGAATCAGTCAACTGAACAATGCAACAGAACAAGCAAAATCTGATAGATAGCAAAATCTGATAAAAGAATCACTCAACTGAACAATGCAATAGACCAACAGAAGAATTATATGCAGGTATTGATCATATCACATTCAAGTTGGCATTCCAAACAAGATACCTAAGTTTTAAGTAAAACCAATGTAAGATATCCTATTTTACATAAAACAAAACCCAAAACAGATCAGTATACAAATCCCTAACCAAATCCCCACATTCACTCGTGCAGCATCAAAACACAGAAAAGTGAATCAACCTCCTAACCAAACTCCTTCTTCCCGAAAGCAAAACCAACAAACTTGAAACCAAAACACAGAAAAGTGAATCAACCTCCCAACCAAACTCCTTCTTCCCGAAAGCAAAACCAACAGATGAAATAAATTAAAAAACCCAGTGGGCATGTATTGCTGGATCCGGACAAAAAGTGGGTCTCCTGGATAAATACAAAATGCAACCATAGTGTCGGTCAAGTAAGGAAGACCGACATTTTTCCAGCATAGAATCAAATACTTACTTGACCCTGGAGAGACGAAGGAGTCGGGGAAGAAGGGCAGCGTGTGAGAGGGAAGGTGCGCGACTGAAATCGTGAGGGAGAAGGAGATGATATGCTTCGCGATCCAGGAGAGACGTACCGGAGTTGGGGACGAAGACAGACGAAGGAGTCGGGGACGAAGGAAGAAAGAAGGAGTCGGGGTTAGTTATGTAAAAATGAACGCATGGTTTGTTTCGGAGACAGGGACATTGGTTTCTGTCCTTTGATTTTCGGAGGAACAAAAAAACGTGTCCCTGTCATCCGGGGACGGTGGATAGAAAATCGGGGACAGTAATCAAACGTCACCGGAGACAGGATTTTTATGTCTCGTCTTCTGTCCCCACTAACGGGGACAGGAACCAAACACAGGGTTATAAAACACCCACGCAAGGTCACTCCACCAAGTCACAAACGCCACCCTTCTTTTTTATATAAAATTCAAGCAACGTTATGCACTATATCAATTAAAACTGGACCTTTTTCCAATTATCACACACATGCACAATGGTCTTCGGTTACCGCACAAAAGCCACTTGGTTTAATCCTATTTTGTGTTTTCAACAGAATTCAACAACAATTAGGAGATGTCCACGTATTTTGATAAACTTCAAGGATTCCACCGTAGATAGGAGATCTAGACAGCATCATATTTAAAATAGACTTCTACAATGATTAAGATATGTGTGCAGCACCCACTGTAGAGATTCGACCAAAGATCACGTAAGCTTCCTTATATATATATAATTAATGCCCATTACTCTCTTCATTAAGCCAGCACCGAATCCATTCCTACTACACCACTTCAGCTATAACTCTATCCAATTACCAACTTATCTAGCAGTAAAACAATTCCAATATCAACATGATGATAGGCTCTAATCCAAGATAGGATTCTTTTTCAACTAGAAGATTATTCATATGGCTTTTGGATCCAAATCATTATCCAATTAATATCTTATATGTCCAATTAATAAATAATGCCAAAACATATATCCTAACAAAAACCAATATTGAACTTTAGTTAAACAGAAAAATCAAAGCCTTTGACACTGACATGGGAGGGGAATTTAAAGCCCTATTACCTTACCTTATACAACATGGGATACACCCATGTTTGAGTTGTCCTTATACTCACCAACAAAATGGTATTTTCAAAAGAAAACATAGAGATATAACTGAAACAGGCCTAACTCTCTTATCCCATGTTCATATGCCTCTTACCTACTGTCTTGAAGCCTTTTCTATAGCTACATTTTTCATTAATAATCTTCCATCTTCAAGATTCAACAACATCTCATCATTTGAGAAGCTGTACAATAAACCACCAAATTATCTCTACCTCAAAACCTTTGGCTGCAGCTATTTTCCTTATCTTAGATACTATTATCATCATAAATTTAATTTCCACACCACAAAATGTTTTTTCCTTGGATATAGTTCAATGCACAAAGGCTATAAATGCCTAAACAATCAAAGTACGATTTTCGTATCTCACCATGTAGAATTCAATGAGTAAGAGTTTCCATTTCTTCAACTTTTTCCTTCACACTCAAACAAAAACGCAGCTTCACCAAGTCTTCCTATATCCACTCTATCTTCAGCCTCATTCTATCCAAAGGCAATCTCGGATCATTCCTCAACAGCAGAACACTCCCATTCGCTAGAATCCTCTGTTAAGAATATTGGTCATTTTGATGTATTGACAAAAGTTGAGAATATTGTTCCTTGTCCGGTTAGATTGCCTAACGGAGTCCAGATGTCTGCTATTAAAGGGGTCATGTGTCTTTGGATCCTAATTTTATTATTCACAGCGTGTTATATATGCCTAAATTAAATTGCAATTTACTTTTTGTGGCACAATTAATCCGTGGGAAAAATCGTGTAGCAATCTTCACTGATGAATTTTATGTGATACATGACCTTGCCTTGATGACGTCGATTGGATTGGGTGAGCAATGAGATGAGGGGTAACGTACAAGTCTCTTCTGAGTACTACTTTTGTTGTCAGGACTGAGGAGACTGTGGAGTTATGGCATAGACAACTAGGTCACCCATCAAGTTGGAATTTATCTTTATCGTCTATTGCGAGTAGTTGTAGTGGTAGTAAGAATAAAAATTTGGAAGCTAGTGATATTTGTTTCTGTGCAAAACAAACTCAGAATGTGTTTCTTATAAGTGATTATAAAAGTTCTGCTTGTTTTGATTTGGTTCACTGTGACATATGTGGTCCATATAGCGAGTCTTCTTTGACAAGTGCACATTATTTCTTGACCATTGTTGATGATTTTAGTAAGGTTGTTTAGGTGTATTTGATTGTAGAGAAAAATGAAACAATTAAACTGGTGAATTTTTTTTTACTATGGTGGAAACTTAATTTCAGAAAACTGTAAAGATTTTTTGCAATGATAATGGTACAGAATTTTGTGAGAGGAGTTCGGTGAAATTATATAAGGATTTGGGGATCTTACATCAGCTGTCATGTGTTGATACACATCAACAAAACGGTAGGGTTAAACAAAAACATAGGCATATATTGAATGTAAGAAGTGCTCTAAGGTTTCAAGATAACCTTCCAACAAAGTTTTGGGGAGAATGTCCTTACCGCTGCACACTTGATCAACCGTACTCTTACTCCCTTACTTGATGGAAAGACACCTAATGAAAAGCTTTTTCACACTATTCCTAGTTATGATCATTTGCGAGTTTTTGGTTACCTTTGTATGCCCATCCTAGGCCAAAACCTATAGATAAATTTGCGTCCCGAAGTAGGAAGTGTGTGTTCATGGGATATCCTCATAATAAGAAAGGATGGCATTTGTTTTACTTAGAAATAGGTGATGTTTTTATTTCTCGAGATGTTCATTCTGTTGATGATGTCTTTCCTTACTCCAAGCCAGTGCAACGATCATCCTCCCACACCAATTTGTTACCCTCTTTCTTCACATCCTATGATGATGCTACATCTACTGCCTGCAATGCATCACAATCCTCGCCAACTGTCCAGTCACAATCTGAGTCTCCACCCATTAGTTCCAGCCCCAACAACGAGTGTATAGGCGATAGGGGGAGCTTATCTTTGGATAATTCGGGAAGTTTAGAGGTCGGAATCCCAAGTGATGTGGTTGTTCTAAATTTGTCTACAGTGCATGATAACACTTTGGGTCGTGGGCACCAAACAAGGTATCCTCCATCTTATTTACAAGACTACTCTTACAATATTGTTCATATACACATCCCATCTCTACCACACTCCTCATCCAATAGTGTCTCAAGTACTCCTTATCCTATTGTCAATTATGTAAATTGCTCTAAGTTTTTTGTGTCTCATCAATAGTTCCTAACAGCTTAGTGCCAGTGTTGAACCCAGAAATTTTAAAGAGGCTTATAAGGATCCCCGTTCGCATGATTCAATGGCCAAAAAGATTGTCGCCTAGGAAACAAATGGCACCTGGATTGTTACCGACCTTCCAAAGGGTAAGAAAGCAATTCCCTCTAAGTGGATATATAAAATCAAGTATCACTCTAGCGGTACTATAGAACGGTTCAAAGTTAGACTTGTGATCTTGGGGAACAACCAGGTTGAAGGAGTGGACTTCAAAGAAACTTTTGCACTAGTTGCTAAAATGATCCGTGCTCGTACTTTTCTGGCAGTCGCAATCGCTAGAAAATGGAAATTGCATAAGCTCAAAATCATTAACGCATTCTTACACAGTGATTTAGATGAGGAGGTGTATATGCAACTTCCTCCTGGTTTTTCAACATCATATCCTAATAAGGTGTGTCGCATTCATAAATCACTTAAAAGGCTTCGACAATCTCCTCATAATTGGTTTACTAAATTGAGTAATGCCTTGCATACCTTTGGTTTTATTCAACCCCGTGCTGATTATACTCTGTTTACTTATCGTAAGGTGATATATTTTTGGCTCTTTTGGTGTATGTGGATGATATAGTGCTCGCAGGGAACAATGGTGCGAGTTGTCAACGGGTCAAGGATTACTTTAGTTCTTGCTTTCACATCAAGGACCTTAGGCCTCTCAAATATTTTTTGGGCATTGAATTTGCTCGTGGATCGGATGGCTTGTTCATATGCCAGCGTCAATATGAACTCTACATCCTCTCCGAGACTGGGTTGTTAGGTTGTAAGCCATCTGATTTTCTTGTTAAGCAAAATCATAAACTCGTCCTGTCAAATTCGTCGCTTTACCCAGACTCTAGTGGCTACCGTCAAATTATTGGACGTTTAACTTATTTGACAATCATGTACTGTAGGACCTCGGCCTCTCGGGTCTTGCGTCCTGACAATCATGTACTGTAGGACCTCGGCCTCTCGGGTCTTGCGTCCTCAGGGCCTCGGCCCCTAAGGCCTCGCGCCCACCCTCTTGCAGATATTGTCCGCTTTGGGTCTCGGCCCTCATGGTTTTGCTTTTCCCCTTCTGACCCGTAGGAAAGGAATGAAAACGCGTCCACAAGGGAGAGGTTTCCACACCCTTATAAGGTATGCTTCGTTCTCCTCTCCAGTCGATATGGGATGGAATCATCCTTCATCCACCCCCCTTCAGGGGGCCCAGCGTCCTCGCTGGCATATCGCTCAGTTACTGACTCTGATACCAATTGTAGGACCTCGGCCTCTCGGGCCTTGGCCTCTAGGGGCGAAGGGGAAAAGAAAAACCATGAGGGCCGAGGCCCAAAGCAGACAATATCTGCAAGTGGGTGGGCGCGAATATCGCTCGATTACTGGCTCTGATACCAATTGTAGGACCTCGACCTCTCGGGCCTCGCGTCCTCAGAGCCTCAGCCTCTAGGGCCTCGCGCCCACCCGCTTGCAGATATTGTCCGCTTTGGGCCTCGGCTCTCACGGTTTTTCTTTTCCCCTTCACCCTTAGAGGCCGAGGCCCTGAGGACGCGAGGCCCGAGAGGTCGAGGTCCTACAATTGGTATCAGAGCCAGTACCCGAACGATATGCCAGCGAGGACGCTGGGCCCCCTGAGGGGGGGTGGATGAAGGATGATTCCATCCCATATCGACTGGAGAGGAGAATGAAGCGTACCTTATAAGGGTGTGGAAACCCCTCCCTTGTGGACGCATTTTCATCCCTTCCCTACGGGTCAGAAGGGGAAAAGCAAAACCGTGAGGGCCGAGGCCCAAAGCGGACAATATCTGCAAACGGGTGGACGCGAGGCCCTGAGAACGCGAGGCCCGAGAGGCCGAGGTCCTGCATGTACCATGAGCTTAGTTATGTCGTTCACACTATGTCATAATTCATACAACAACTGACCCAGGAGCAATATGAAACTGCACTACTAGTGTTACGCTATACTAAGAAAAATCCCGGGCAAGGTTTATTGTTGCATGCAGATTCAGATTTACAGTTGTATGCTTATTGTGACTTAGATTGGGCCAGTTTTCCTCTAACTCGGCATTCATTCATTGGATATTTCGTACTTCTTGCCTCCTCTCCTATCTTTTGGAAGACCAAAAAGTAGCACACAGTCTCCCACTCTTCTGTTGAGATGAAATATTGCTCTATGGCAACTACCACATGTGAGCTTATTTAGTTAAAATCATTTTTGGCTTCTTTAGGTGTGTTCCATAAGCAACTGATGCGACTTTTTTGTCAAGCTGCTATTCATATAGCATCCAATCCAGTTTTCCACGCCAAACACATTGAGCTTGATTGCTATTTTGTTCGAGAACAACTCACTATTGGTTCTATTGCTACTGCGTATGTACGCTTTAGCCTTCAGCTCGCTGACATCTTTATTAAGGCATTAGGTCGGAAGCAGTTTGAGTTTCTTGTTTGCAAGTTGGGCATTTGTTCCTTATATGCTCCAACTTAAGGAGGAGTGTTAACAATATATTCGCTGTACATATCTTTATATTTACTGTGTATATATTTCTGTAATCTTCTGTTTTGTTATATTACTCACTTTGTAATTTTGCATGGTTATTTAAGGCCTTGATAGTTAATGAAATAGGAAAGTTAAATCTTTCCAAAACTTGACAAACTACACTAATATAAACGTAATTGATTTATATATATATAAATTGTAACTATCATCAAATTAATTCTATAATGAGTTGATCTTCCTTAACTTTTGAAGATGGAATCAATTAAACTTTGCTAAAATTTTTATATTTTTATAGTTTTATATTTTTCTTTCTTATAACTTATATTTTTACTGCAATTTGAGATTTCTTAAATCTCTTAGGGGTCGTTTGGTTTCACTTTTATTTTTCTATTGTTGTTTTTAGTTTCTGTTTCCTGTTTTTAGTTTCTGTTTTTTTTTCTAAAAAAACGAAAATCTGTTTGGTTAAGATTTGCAATATAAAAACTGAAAACAAAAATCTGTTTGGTTGAGATTTTTAATAAAAAACTGAAAACAAAAATATGTTTGGTTGTTGTTATTATTATTATTGTTGTTGTTGTTGTTGTTGTTGTTGTTATTATTATTATTATTATTATTATTATTATTATTATT
>JAOQMQ010000194.1:17500542-17515553 GCA_027563845.1 Erythroxylum subrotundum
GTAAGTAAACCGATCTACAAAGTCAGGCTAACAATTCAAGGAGTTCTACCTTCCCTGCGTACAAAGCAATACACAATCCTTTACTTCGTCCCTGCCAAACCCAACATTTGACTCAATGCCATTTCTTTACTTCAATGGTTCCCTGAAAACCTCCATGCACCAAAGTTTTTATAGTCCCAAACAGAATTGCCAGCTTTTTCTAACATCTATCCATCTATTGAAACAAGAAACGCTTCTGTTCTTGGTTAGATACTTCTCGCTCTAATGGCCTTGGGCTTAGCTCCTGTAGTAGACGCAGAATACTTGAAGGAGATAGAAAAGGCTCGTCGGGACTTTCGTGCTCTCATATACAGCAAAAACTGCGCTCCTTTAATGCTTCGTTTAGCGTAAACTTACTTACTGCAGCACTCCCTTTTTCCTTCTCAGAGCTAGCTGGTTTCTCTGATATTTTCAGTTGAATGCAAACCGGTGATTTTGGTTCTTTTGTTATTGAAGTTGGCATGACGCTGGAACTTATGATGCCAAGACCAGTACAGGAGGACCTAACGGTTCCATAAGGAACAAGCAAGAGTATACTCACAATGCAAACAATGGGCTAAAGATTGCCATTGATTTATGTGGTGAGGCGTTTCGTCTTTGCCTCCATTTTTAGCAATTCCCATCCTTAATCTTTTTTAAAAAATAATGATTTGTTTCTTCAAAGTGTTCGGCTTTAGGAGTTCAATTTCTCGTTTCCCTGATGGGCTCTTTGTTCTGTCTGCAGAAGAGATAAAGGCCAAACACCCCAAAGTTACATATGCTGATCTCTACCAGGTAATTTAAGGTTTTCTGAAGTCATTGGTTTCTTGTCTGTTCAAGTTATTTAGACAAATTTTATTAATTCCTGGAAGGCCTAAAAAACTTGGGCATGTATCACCCCGCAAAAAACCTTTGTCCTTGGAAGACAAAATGAAATGAAACCTCAAAACGTCAGGATGTCATTTTAACTTGTTCTTAAGGATATTGGAATTTTAGCTTGCTGGGGTTGTGGCAGTAGAGATTACTGGAGGCCCAACAATTGATTTCGTTCCTGGCAGAAAGGTATTTTCTAAGAAAATCTTCTTGATCACCTAACGTAACATTTTATGTTTAGTAACTTTGGAGTCATCTCCATTCTCAATCAGGATTCAGCGGAATCGCCTGAAGAAGGACGTCTTCCTGATGCACACAAAGGTAAGCAACTAACTCAGTTTTAGCTAAGTTTCTTAAGACTGTAATGTGAAAAAATGAGTTGGTTTAAAATATACTATATGAGCCAAATGCTATAATCCATTTAGGTTGGTTGCAGATGCTTCACATTTAAGGGATGTCTTTTATCGCATGGGTTTGTCAGACAAGGACATTGTCGCTCTCTCCGGAGGCCACACATTGGTACTTTTTCTAGAGCAGTAACTGTTAATGGAAATATTTGGAATAATACAAGGGTGTTTTAGCTTAAATTTAGGATTGGATTTTTTAGGGAAGGGCACACCAGGAGAGATCAGGTTTTGATGGTCCCTGGACTCAAAACCCTTGGAAGTTCGATAGCTCATATTTTCAGTTAAGAACTTTTTCAGTACATTTCTTTTTCTTCTGGTTGTTAAACAACATAGTATGTTGTATATGCGGTACAATCAAACATGGGATTTGTTCAAGCACTTTTAAGCTATGATGTTATCAGGGAGCTTTTGAGAGGTGGTGCCAAGGGACTTCTAAAACTCCCCACTGACAAGGTTCTTGTCGAGGATCCGAAATTCTGCACGTGGGTCGAGCTATATGCCAAGGTACTAACTACTAGGCTTGGAAAGGTGTTCACATGTTGATGTTATGCCTGTTTACTAAATTAGTTAATTAGACAATTTGTTTCTGTTATGATGGCAGGATGAGGATGCATTCTTTGCAGATTATGCAGCATCACATAAGAAACTTTCAGAGCTGGGCTTCACTCCAGTTTCTTCAGGACTTAAAGCAATGATTTCCAAGTGGCTAGCTTTATGTTGCAAGTGGAATTAAACCATATTCCACAAAAATGACTGTAAACAATATCTGCCTCATATGGCTTGTTCAATATGTAGTAGAAGTTTGAACAATGTTATTTCAAGTTTGATATTCTGAAATAATTGATAAGTCTTGGCTGCTTAGGTAGAAGTTCCGAGAAGAGCTTGCAACATAATGCCACAAAATGCCAGCCAAGCATTTAGGTAGTCTCTAACTTCAACAACCAATGTCAACTATAAACCTCATCTGCTATTAGATGTGGTGGACATTGTCAACACTTCACAAATTGACTTTAGGATGGAATGTCTGAAGATCCCATTTAACTTTTTTTTGGCAAATTGAACTGTTTGATTTCATAACCATGTAAAAGTCTGGAACTTTTATCATTATTTGGTCGAAAAAATATGTCAAGGGCTTACATAAATAAGTGAAGAAATAAGTGTGTAGAATGCTTTTCTACATCCACTGCTACAGGGGAGAACAAGTTCATCTCCATACTAGAATTAGATAACCAATTAGGTTAGGTTGAATATCTTAGACAACTTCAGGCTCTTGGGCTCAGAGAGAGCGTAATGTCCTGAAAAACTTTGAGCCTCTTTTCAATCTTCTTTTGAAGGATCCCAGGATTGCCAGATTCAACTGTCTTCCTCCCAACTGTTTCAATTGTTGGACCCAATACAGCAGCTAGAATGGCATCTTCGAAGTCCTTAGTATCTGGCAACAACTCTGAAAACCTGCCTTCCGTTTCATCTGACAACCTTCTAGATTTGGTTTCTGGTTTGTCTGTGTCAACAACAGCTGGCTTGGTGAAGAACCCCATTTCTGCCTTTCTGTTTGAATTGGCAGCATTTCCTGATCTTGTTCTCTTAAGAGTCTCATGGCATAGATTATCCGCAGTAGGTTCCTTAACCACAGGTTCCATTACCAATTTTGTGGAATAGAATGGGGGTGCATCCACATTCAGCGAGTTTCCAAAAGGTCCTAATTGTTTGACGCCTTTCGCTTGAGGAAAGACCGTCTGCTTCGCTAATATGTTAGCATTAATGTTCTCATCTGCGAAATCATCGCCATGGGATTTGATTGGCTTTTCTGTTGGCAAGATATTATGATCCTTGCAAGGCTGGGGCTGCCAGATTGATGAAGAACCAAGGAAGGCATCAAAGAGCCTACTTTGTTCAATCTGGTCTCCTCCCTTGTTCATCATATCGGACTCAAGGTCTTTAAGCATCTGCTGTGCTCTTTCATAGGCTTTGAGATGAGAATCAACACCTCTCGGACCGTCTGCAACTGCTGGTTTCACCCTCCTCAGTGTCTCTTTAGCCTTTGTTATCCTACCCTGTTTCATCAGGCATATACCCAAGTTGCACATCTTGTTATTATCAGGAGCTATGGTAAGTGCCCGGCGATATGCATCCTCTGCTTCAATGTAGTTGTCCTGTTGCATAAGTGCCCATCCCAAGTTCCCCTGACCCACACACAATTTTATCGATTCTGTGAGTTAAAAAAGTCTTACGGTGGTTACACTGAGATGAAGAATCATCGTTTCAGTATCTTACCAGTAACCGAGTTGCTTCTTGCTCCACGGAGACCTGAAATTTCTTCCCTTGAGAACGGGCAGTTTTGGTTCGTTTCCCATTGAATGCCAGACCTTGTTGGATCAAGTAGAGCTTGTGTTTCAACAATGATATTTGATCATCTAATCTTCCACACCTCTGCAGAATACAAAACAAGTTAGTAAAACCTTACTAACAAAAAAAATGAAAAGGTGGCAAGATATGTTAGTATACATAACGAGTATCAGCAATCAACCTTGTAAAGATCCAGAAGAATATTGTCAAGGGACTCTTGAGCTTGATCCGAACACCGGCTCCGCAGTGACTTGATTGCTTCAATGGCCTCTTCAGCCCGATTCTGTTGCTTCATAACAATTGCCATGTCTTTCAAAGCACTATCCACCCTGTCCCCTGCATTTATCGCTGCCCAAAACAACGGAATAGCCTTCTCTGGATCCTTATCCACCAACTGATTAATGAAAAAAACAAATTTAGATCTTATCAATCAAATAACAAAAACCTGTAAATGTTAAGGTGTGAACAACATAATTCAGAAACTTACTTGAACATTCTTGGCTCTGACATACGGAGTGTCACCCAGAGGGACTTTGTGGATGGCATGAAACGACTCAGATCGAGTCCTTGAGAAGCCAAGAGGCTTGGCCGGTGAAGAAGGTGCAGACTTGATAGGTCTGAAACCAGGAGGAGCATTCCACATATCTTGAAGCATATTGGATACAAATCAACGTCTCTTTCTACTTTTGGGAACTCACCCAAATCAACGTCTCTTTCTACTTTTGGGAACTCACCCTACTGTCTAACGGGGACAGAGAAGATATTAGAAGGAAGCCTCCGGAGAGACAGTGTGGGAGGATGGTACCGGAGCAGGGGAAAAAGAGAGGTGTCGAGAGATTATCTGCTGGAGGAGATATGAGCACCAGGGGAAATAAAAGTTTGAATTTTCCGACCGTTGAGGTTACCGTTTTGTGAACTAGCCGTTAAACCAATAATTTACGGGATTCGGTGGATTGTAGAGAATGTGTTTGCACTTTCACCCCTAAGTTTAGTTTTATTATACCCTTCTCCTTAAGATTATGGGTAATTTCCTTATTTTCTTTATAACCTATTCATTCAATGGAGTAAAATATTTCTCAGATTGCCCAAAATAAAGAAGATTTTTTCCCATGTGCAGAAAATAAAATTTCAATTTGTTCTCCTTGAGCTGAAAAGATTAGTAGCATGTTATTATTATTAAAGATATATATGATGATTAATAATAAATAAGGTAAACAAAATAATATTTTATTTGATTTTTTAAATTCTTAATTAAAAAATTCTGCATATTTTATTTATCATTTTTTATTAATTTTCGTCAAACAATAGTGAGAATATTATAAAAGTATAAGAGGCAGAGTCTTGAAATAACTGATAAAAGTTGATCCTTTTGTGACTACAAGGTCACATGTCCGAATAACGAAAACATCATCTTTGTAAAAATTACAAAAAAATGTTACGTACATTGATAATCCTGTTCTGACACCTTTGTGTATTGGAATACGTTGATTTTTTAATAAAAAACGCCACATTATTAATAAATTAAAAACTATGACCCAAAAACCGGATAACTTGACCCCTTTTTTTCCCCCTCCAAGCCCGTTTTGTTCCTTTGCTTCCCTACTTTGTCCCCACATGCTTTCTTGAGTACTCGTACACATATCCATAAAACCCATTATGAATTTTCTAACATGTTTGGAGGTGAGATTATGAGAGGGTGTTTTCAATGTGTGGTGAGTTTGTGGAAGTTGCTGCAATCCCTGTGACAGTACTATTTATTGCTTTGTAATGTTGCTGGAATTCATGCTCTACTCCTTGAAACTCTCCCCACAATCACAGTTTTGCAGCAGAGAAAAGCATTTTCCATTGTTGTATCACCATCGAACATGTTTAGAAGAGACATATCAAGCATCCTAAACATCGACTAAGCTCCTTCTTATTTGGGTATTCCAGTAACTGCAATGCCTTCTTAAGTTTCCAGCTCTTGACGCTCTATTTCCCGAAAACCAACATTAGTTGTAGTCAGCATTGGTGTCATCACAACTTTTGGCAACAGGGTGTTTGCTGGCTCAACAGTGTGCGCGACGGCGACATGAGGGATTTGGTATTGGTGGTTGGGACAAAGTAAGGTTGCCAAGGATATGGTCGAAACAATGAAAGCTGCACTGAGATACATTATTATCGGTGATGTTCTCGAGTTCTTGAAAGAAATGAAATCGAAAGTATAGGAAACTATGGGGCTTGATTAAGTCCCTGGAGAGAAACAGGAGTGAGAGAGGAGAAGGAAAGTTGTGTATTTGGCATTGCAGAACACAAAACTGCTGCATGCATGCAGTTGCACAGTAACCCAACTCCTTGGTTTGAATAACAGAATTTTGCGTTAGATAAACTCGGAGAATTGGATGTTTGGTTCTGATACTAGTAAAATGAAGTACTACTTTAGCACAGCATTGGAAGTTACTGCTTCTAACCCTCTTACCATGCTTATGAATCCAAAGGTATATATAGTCCTCCCGGAGATACTTTGAAGCTACCCTTAGTTTTAGTTCTTTCATCATCGTACCTTTTGCTGGAAAAGATAAATGATCGTCTGCTTGGCGGGGTTCATGAATAAGCTGCTATAAGAGAGAGGGAGAGAGAAGAAGTTGAGAGAAAAGTCGTTTATAAACCGCAGTGATGCATAATTAAAGACAACCTTCCATATCTCTAATAATAATGATCCAGACCTCATTCCATATGTCTAGCAACAATTATCCAGACTACAGAACTGAAACGGTAAGCATATTTGTCCTTTCGTGAAGTCCTAGACATTTTTATCGCCAGAAGTGGTACCATCCGGTTAAATCATAGTTATCTACAACACTAAAAGAGTAAATATATAACAAGAATTTCCTAAACACATACAGAAAAACTGTCAACATCAAACACCAGAATCTATTGCGCCCGAAAGCTGTCTGTTTTATCAAGTCTAGCTGTTCCTGAACTTGATGACTCTCCCATTGTATCAGCTGAAGCTGCTGTTTGGGATGGTTCCCTCTTCAGAGAAGTTGGCAGTCCTGAAATCTCCTGAAAATAGAAATAGAACATCAGAATAAAACCCTTTTAAATTCTAACTTATCATGCCACTTGCGGTTCAATACCTTTGAACTCTGCAGGTTTAGAAATTATTACATATATGGGACACCTTTTTAATAACATTTTTTACAAGTATATGAAGATGATCTACAGATGGAAGAAAGTGGAACTGATGTTACCTTCATAAGATGCAATCTCAGGTCACATGGTCGAACTTGATTTCCAATACATGCCATCACAAATTTTGAGTACTGATATAACACATCTGCAGCGGCTTGCTTTTTCTCTTCAATCTGCCGGCATTATATACTTATCCATATCACAATCATAATGGTCACATCAACACGAAATAGCAGAAAACTCCAGAGATTGTTAAGACAAAGATTCAGAAGCACAAACTAGTCCATTCAGTAAAGTCTTCCAAGTCTAAGAATAATTTTATAACAAGATGTAATATCAAATATTACCAAGTTTCTTGCTGCATATTATAGACAACCACATACACAAGCAATTGGACTTCAGATGGTGATACAGACAACTTTCTTTTTAATAAAATTGGTAATAAAACAATTCAGTTATGCCTTGATTCCAGCCCCACTAATCATTGAAAATGTTGACTTCTAGCACAAAAGGGGGAATTGTTGCGTTTGAGAACAAGTAACTAACATATTCCAGACAGTCTCATGAAATTTAATGCTCATAACATTAATCACCCAAGATATGTTAGTTCCTACTGGTATGCAATGCAAGATTGTGAGGTTTAGTGAAACAGCAATCAAAGATATGCCAGATAATCATCAGTGTGTCAAAAAGTTTTTCTTTTTTTTGACATCTCATTCTGGGTGCTCAAGACATGAATTGTACGACTCGGCCATAACACTTCCCAAAATCAATGTCAAACTTTCCTAGGTGGAACAAATCGATCCTGTATTTGAATGAAAGTTGAGAAACATTTGAAGAATAAAAAAAATCTGCTTCAAGACACTAAACAAACGTAAATCTTTTTCCCCTATCTCTGCTTTTCCAACCAAACTCTAAAAAACTGAGTTCTAGCCCATTAACAAGAAAAGAAAAGATCCAATTGACAATGAAGCACAATAGGAAAAGATGCCAACTTGGTAATAAATCTAAAGATACGAAATTGAAGAGCATAGCCAGATCTCACATACCCAGAAGCCGATACATCACACAACCGTAGTCAACATGAAATTGGGGGCACCGGCTATAATAGTATGCCATCAACTCTAATAAGGTAAATTTTGATTCAACTACTACCTATGTATTAAAATTGGGGAATTAATTTCAAGGGAACTTCCTGGGTATCAAAATTCATTCTTGCAGAACGAAAAAGATTTTAGCTTTAAGCGAGAAGTGGAAACAGACCTTGGGGAAAGATGCAGTAAACTGCTAATTGCTGATGAAATTTATATTTAAAAAACGAGAAAAGTGACATAGAATCAACCGAAATGATAAGAACTGATCAGAAACGGTAGTTAATTTCGTGTGCAATAATCAGGAAGAAAACAGGGAGAAAATGAGAAGAAGAAAGATACCGAAAGGACCCAAAGAGCTTGGGACTGATTAGCGTACCTCGTAATCTTCTTTCATCGTTAGCTACCATTCCAGAGATTCCTCCTCCGTGATGAATCGAATCCCAAAGCTTATGTTCTTGAAGGAAAGTGAAGATTCTGGCGAATTAAAAACATTTACATTAGGTTTGCAACATGGCCTATTAGCTCAGTTGGTTAGAGCGTCGTGCTAATAACGCGAAGGTCGCAGGTTCGAGACCTGCATGGGCCATTTTGAAATGGATATATCTTTTCTAATTACACGTGATGTAATATAATAAGAATAAAATTCATAAACTCAATTAGTATTATAAACTATAAAGGTAGAGCAATTTTTAGATAGCTTATTTAAGCCTTGTCTCTCGAATAAGCTATTTATAAAAGAGAGAATATTCGTTTGTATACTTTTAGGAAATTAATAAAAGTTAGTTTTACTGTAACTTTTGAGTGCTTATTGTTGCATATAATTATTTAATAGTTTCATAGTATTTTTACTCAAGTGTGAGAAGTAAACATTACAAAAATTATGAGCCATTCGAGAATAAAGTTTTATTGGTTAACGATTATATAAGAACGATGACTCTCACTTAAGCGGACCTAAGTGAGATTGTCGTGCAAGGAAGTAGGCATAAATTGCGCTATAAGTTTCATGTCTAGGTAGACCTTGGAATAACTAGTATCAGAGCCAAGATATGCAGAACATGTCTGAGGAAGACAAATTATTCAACTTCATTAGTGATTTGCAAGGTTGGACACAAATAGAGTTTTGGAGCCAAAATGTGGAAGACCTCTCAAGAGTATTAATGGTTGCAAATGTCACCATTAATTCTATCTAGCAACAAGGGCAAAAAGAAAGGTGGGACACATAATGGGTTGGAGAAAGGCAAAGAGAAGGCATGTGAATCTTCTTAATATAAGTCCAAGAAACATATATAAAAGAATATTGCTTGTTTCATATGTGAAGGGACACATTTTGCTTTTAAATGTCTAAGACAAAAGATGGGTGAGGAGCGAATGAATTTCATTGTAGTGAAGGATCAAGGAGAAGGAACCTACAAAATTATGTTATGTTGGACATAATGGGCTTTGTGAGGGTACATTTGAACAAAAGCAATGACAAACTTGAAGAAGAGGAAAAATGGTACGTTGGAGATATGTTAATGACTAAAGAGTCTTCGAGGGAACCCACAGATTATTTCGATAAGGGCGTCGAGTTCTTCTGGTGGAGGTAATTTGTTAGACGCTTAAATCATAATAGTAGAATCGTACAAGTATTGGCGAGCTTTGACCAATGTTTAACACTCGGGGCAATCGAACAGTGCAAAGACTTGTGAGTAGGGAAGGAAACTAGATATTGTCGATGAGCTGGCATACATTGGTGCACATTGACAGAAATTTTCAACAAGATGTAAAATTCAAGTGTGAGGCCAAAAGATAGCTTGAGATAGACCTTGGGTTGAATGTTAGCTAATCACATGCATGAAGGAGATATGTGAGAGCTCTGACAACTTAATGTGTATTCAAATAGATGAATCGTGACTAATGAACTTAACATAGGTAAGCATTGAATCAAATCATTGTACTATGAAAAGCTTTGGACTTTGATGACTCATCACCAAGATATAAAGATCAAGGAGAGATCAAATGATGTGACAAATAAGTTCACAGTGAATAGACATCAACTTTAAAAGATAAAGACTATATGGGATGATCATTTGAAAATAGTGAAGTTCTTTATAGATATAGATGTATCTTTCCTAATTAAATGTAATGTCTTATCTTGTTAGTTGTGATGTAAATAAATCATATTAGATAAAGTCTTTTTAGATGGGGATGTTATTTAATTAGTTAGTGTGGTATAATCTGATAAGAATAAAGGTAATCTAATTAGTTCGGTTTAATTAAAATTCTAAATTGTAAATCCAAATGTGTCTATAAATAACTTATTTAAGTTTTATCCCAAAATAAAGATAGAGGAAAAAGGAACACATTGAAAAAAAAACACTCTTTTGTATACTTTTAGAAAAAAAATAAACGTTAAATTTTACTGCAACTCTTGTGTGTTTATTGTTGCCTACAATTATTTATTTAATACTTTCGTAATATTCTTATTTGATATGAGATAAACATTACGAGAGTAAGGAGATGATCGAAAACAAGATTTTGTTGATTAACAATTACACAGAAAGACTAATTCTCACTTAAGTAGACCTAAATGATATTGCCCTGTTGAAAAATAGGCACAACTTGCAATATAAGTCCAGTGGACCTTCGCAACAGCACGGAGGGATTTGTAGTCCAATTTTAAGTTAAAATGGCCTCACTATAACAAGTTTAATGTAAATTGTCAAAACAACTAGAAATTTAATTTATTATGCTTAAAAGAAGATTATGTAGAAAACTTGAGGCGTTTAAACTCGTTGTATCATGAATTAAGTCCAACCACCATCGGAGATTCATTCTATGTAACATCAGTTCCAGACAATCTAAAATATGAAAGAGAAAAATAAAACAAAAGTAGCAACCACAAAAGTACAATCTTCGAAAGGAGAACTTGTTGAGTGCATTCACTAGGGAGTAAAAGTTCAAAGCTATGAGACATGAAGACAAATCATGATGTTTCCTTTGAAGGGGCTTTCTTAGCTGCCTCAGCAGCTGCCTTTTCTGCTTCTATCTCAGCAACAATGGCGTCAATTTCAGCTTCTTCAAGTTGCCTAAGGCCATGTTCTCTCGTCATCACAGCCACTTCTATGTTCTTTCCCCCACTTTCTACAACCTACAACAAATATACACATGTTCCAAACCCGTGAGCAAAAAAATTGTACAAATCTATCCTTTACACCGAAATAACACTGCAGTGCCTAATATTTACACAGCTGCATGCCTTTAAAAGACAGTTTTAACTATCCCTGTGTCATGATACAATGCATTAATGCTCTGAATCAAAGATAAAGATTGGTATTCATCACACAAATTAACTACACTGTAATGTGCAGACCATACAGCAGTTTTAATCTGTTGCAACAGCCCTGCATGCGTTAGCGTCTAAGTTCAATATTTTGATCAAAGAGCTTTTCAAGCATAGCTAACATGTAGACAGCTGAGCTTTCCAAGCACAGCTAGCATGTAGACCTTTAGCTTTTCAAGTGAAAAAAGAAATGCAAAACAAAAAGAAGGCAATACTTTGTCACCAATAAAGCCACTGATCCAGCTGCACAATACCTATTGAAGCAGGTGGTTGCGTAGTGTGAGCCAATTTAAGTCTTACATAATACAAGAGGCAGAGAGCTACCTCTAATAATGCACGAATTGCAAGCTTGATGGTTTCTTGCCCAGAAGTTTCCTTATAGTTTTTCTCCAGGAATTCTCTAATGGAATTTGAGTTTCTACCAGTTGCATTAGCTTTCCAAGCTGAAAACGTTCCAGATGGATCTGTCTGATACAAAGCTGGTGCCCCAGTGTATGGATCAAAGCCAATGATTAAAGTTGAAAGGCCAAATGGTCTCACCCCACCACTTTGGGTGTACTTTTGCTGAAGCCCTGCAATGTATCGAGTGATGTACTCAACAGTAACTGGATCCTCAACAGTAAGCCTGTGACTTTGACACTCAATGCGTGCCCTGTTTATCAGGACTCGTGCATCTGCTTTAAGGCCAGCACATGCTAATGCAATATGGTCATCCAGGTTCACAATCTTCCTAACTGATCTGCAACATTGGTGCCAACAAATAGAGAGAAGAGATATGAACTCAAGAACCATTATAGACATTCATACAAACACAGGTTCATGCACAAATATAATCAATTTATTCTCAGAAACAGCCAATGTATGGCCTAAGGTACAGACATTGAATTTGAATATAACCCATTTCTTTACGCTCTTGACTATTTTAAGGCTCTTGTGGTTGAATTTTTGCATACAAATCCATGAAACAACATCTCAAGACTCATGTTTTCTCTTACACATACAGGTTCCTAGGAACATAACCTGTGATAACTTACACATATCCTTCTTATCTCTTGTAATTTTGCCTCCAAAAATTGGCATAATAGTCTGTACAACCATTACAATTTAAATGACCATGTGGAACCTGGGAGTCTACGATCTATTTTCGAGTTCAAAATTCCTCAAGGAAAAGAACATGCTTGGAAATTATTGAAACCAAATAGTGTAGATAGACCAGTTGTATTAGTCTAAAAAAAATGCAGCTTTTGAGCAAAAGATGGAGATTTACGGATTTTGTAATAATTCAACCTACTCTCAAAATCAGGGTAAATCTACCTCGAATTTTATAATCGAAAAGCAACAGATCAACATCAAGTTCGATAGTTTAAGATATACTGATGTTCACAAGCATACAATAAACTTCAGCCTGATTTTCAATATACCCACTGAAGAGAAAAAAGGAAAAGTTAAAATTATTTAGTCGAACCGGGAATCTTGGAGTTTGGGAGTGGATTTCTTCTCGACACCGAGTACAATGGTGTCTGAGCCACGGACGCCGACGGCGGCGTTACCTTTGCGAACAGCTTCAAGGGCGTATTCAACTTGAAAGAGATGCCCATCTGGTGAAAATACCGTAATTGCTCTATCGTACCTCGCCATGTCTGATGACTCTTCTTCTTCTTCTTTGGCCTTTCTATGTGACTGTAAGCGAAGCAATACCCAGTCTGCGTTTCTTTTTGTCCTCCTGTGAATTCAACTTAGGCAACAAGTCACACCAAAGCAATTACGAATCGCAGATTCACAGTCGAGAAAGAGCAGACGTCGGGTCGGGTCAATGTGACAATGTTTAAGTTATGTCGGATACAGTGAGAATGGATTGGTTTTATTAAAGGGTAAATTAATAATAAAATTTTTATTTTTATTTAATTTTAAAATTTTAAATTTATAGTGAAAATAATTATTTTTACACCTCATACCCACAAAATTATTTAACAAATAAAATTTGCAGATCAAATAATAAATATATTAAATGATTAATTTAAAATTTAAAAATAAACTTTATTTTTTGATATTATTCCATTGGAATAGGAGAAATTAATAAAGAAAAGTTTTTGAAAATTAATCAAATTCATTAAACTTAGATTTAATCTAAACCTTTTGCTTGTCAAGTCTTTCCATCTCATCGCATCGTTGTCTATTTATAAGGGAATTTATATCAAATCGAACAATAAAATCAGAGTATAATAACAATTATTTAGTGAAAATTCCATTGATACGTGAGATTTGGAGAGGTCCAGTAGTATGTATTCTTATTTCTAGTTGATGAAGAGGTTGTTTTTCAAGGTAAAAAGTAAAAATAAAAGATAAAATAGGTAAATATAAAATGTAAAAATAAAAGATAAAAGATAAAATAGGAAAATAAATACATAAACAAGAAAGAAGAAAAATACAAAAATAAATCAACCAAAGTTATCACAAGCAAATATTTAAGGTAAGCAAGAAAATCTTTAGGATAAATAACTAAGAAGAAAGTACTACGTATTAAAAATTTTGGCTAAATACAAGAAATAAGACTCGAAAGAAAATGCTTAAAAGACCTAAGAGAATGAGAGAGACCTCTCTATGTGAGATCATTTATTCTTATCCTAGTATACCAACGTTTTTTATTAAGGATCAAGTCATCAATAAGCTCCAGCAAAGTCATATTATTCTTAATCCCCCCAGTTCTTCCTAGACTTTCATTTTTTCTTCTTACTGTTTCTAAGTACATTCTTCTCGCATCTTCTCACTAGAGCGTCAAAGTGTCTCCTCTTAACATATCTAAACTACCTAAATCTTGGCTCTTTTAATTTTTCATTAATATTAGTCATATTTAATTTGTCTCTTACCATTATATTATTGACCTTAGCTCTTCTGTTAAGGTTACACATTCAGCGAAGCATTCTCTTCTCCGCCATCATTAGCTTATGATTATACACTTGTTTGATGGGTCAATACTCCACTCCAACCTAATCACTAAATGATATAATTTATTTTTTAGCTTGAGTGGTATCTTCTTGTCACATAAAACTCCTAATACACTGCTCCATTTTAACCACCCTAATATGATACGGTGAATTATGTCCTCATCGATCTCTCCATTGCTTTGGATGATATATCCTATATACTTAAAACATTCTTTCTGTGATATAACTTCTGAACCAATAATTACCTCCACATCGGAAACCATACTATGGCCCACAAAGTTACACTTTAAGTACTTAGTTTTAGTCTTGTTCAATTTAAAGCCTTTCGACTCTAACGTATCCCTCCAAAGTTCTAGCTTAACATTGACAACCTCTTTTGCCTCATCATCTAAAATAATGTTATCAGCAACAGCATACGCTAAGGCACATACTCTTGAATATTCTTGGTGAGCTCATCCATCACTATTATAAACAAAAAGGGGCTCAATGAGGAGCTTTAGTGTAGCCCAATATCGATAAAAAATGCTTTATATCTCCTCCTATCTTCCTTATTCTAGTCTTCGTACCTTCATATATATTCCTAATATCTCGTATATAGGTCATAAGAACTCCCTTAACTTCTAAATACCTCCACATGATCTCCCTAAGTACCTAGTCACATCTCTTCTTTAAATCAGTAAAAATCATGTGTAGGTTACATTATCTTTCTTTGTAACATTCCATTAATCTTCTAAGAAGATGTAAAATTTCTATCGTGGACCTTCTTGAAATGAAGCCAAAATGGTTCTCCGAGATAGGAGCACCCTTCCACACTGTCTTCTCAATCACCTTT
>JAOQMQ010000194.1:17528596-17544160 GCA_027563845.1 Erythroxylum subrotundum
ACATCATCCACAGCTGAATGAATGCAAGAGAGAGCACGAAATTTCTTGGCTGTTTCTTCAGCATGATGCTTGATCTGATTCACTGTGGGATTGGTAGGAAGAGGATTCACTTCCTTACCTTCTACATAATCCCAAAGGTCAAACGACTTCAGATATGTCTTCATCTTCACAGCCCATATCTGATAGTTTTGGCCATTGAAAACAGGAGGTGCAGTGTTTGAAGGTGTGGAGGTCATTGGTTTTGTATTTTGTGTGAAAGCTTACGAGAGATGAAAGAGGAGATGAAAGTTTCTGGTTTTTTAAGTCACAAGCCCCTTAGAAGATCAAGAATGCTCTGATACCATGTAAAGAAATGCAGAAAATCATGTACAGAACTAATAACTTCAAAGAGGAAGGAGAATAAGATCAACGAAGAGCTATATCTTTCATCGCAAAAAACAAAACATATATCAGTTGAGTGGCTGCATATGTTTGCTTCAAATTTAAAAATACAATGATGCTTGGACTTGACAGTACATGATGATTTACTCCTAATACAAGTAATCTATACCTACTACATTACAATACAACTTAAACTTTTTAATAGCACTAAATCAAGTTACATTCTAACAATTGCGGAGAAAATTGGGTATCATAATTTCATTTTTTTACTCCTTTCTCGTTTCTAATGACTTGCATGTTACGTTTCACTTTGAAGTGGTAAGATACAAGTATGAACTTAACATCCCAAAGACTGACCAAGATTCTAATTCTATGTCGCTAATCCTTGGCTTGTTTCTGCGGGTGACCAGAAATGTGATGCTTTCTTTGTAAGTGACAGAATGGTGGATACCATGAGCTTGTAGTCGATTGGCTTGGTCAGGTAAGCATCCATGCCCACCTCTAAGCACTTGGCTTCATCTGATGACATTGCATGAGCTGTTAATGCAACAATTGGAATGTGCAAACCTGTTCCTGCTTCCGATTTCCTGATTGCTTTTGTTGCTTCATAGCCATCCATCTTTGGCATCTGTTTTATTTCAATTAAAGCATTAATATTGGAACCTAGAATCTTGGTTTATCAAAACTTAAAATCTTTAATTTCATGACTTCAACAATTAGAATGGATTAGTAGAAAGTATATGTTCATTTGAGTTTCTGGTTTTCTCACCTGACAATCCATCAGGACCAAATCAAATGAACTTTTGCCTGGGGAACTTCCTATTTCAGTTTCTGAATTTTTGTCTTCCTGCAAAGGAGCTTCCTTTCTAACCTCTTTTACGCCAAGCATGCAATTTAGAGCATCCACGGCTTGAAGTCCATCCCCCACTGCAACCACTGTAGCCCCCATCTTTTCTAACATAATTGTAGCAACCCTTTGGAGAACTGGAGTATCTTCTGCAAGAAGAATTCTCACACCCTCAAGGGCGTCCTTTCTATTTACGGCTTTGCTTGAATGTGTACTGTTTCGCTCTTTAGGACATCTACTTTCTGATTGTTGTTCACAGTATGTGGGACTGCCAGTTTGGGGCACTCTACCAATCGATAATTGCTCGCCGCGTGCAAGCACAGCATTTTGATCTCCAGTTCCAGGTACCTCAGGCCTGATAGGACGTAGATCTTCCCTTGAATTATTTCCGTCTGGATGCATATCTGTCAACTCAACCAGACATTTCTTAAAGGTCTCACACTGTGATGCACTTGTGATCCTTTCACTTTCTTTTTGGTTCTGTTCAAGGTGAAATATTGCATCATTACTAAACTCAACGACGTCAGAATCTTCAGAACTGGCAATGTCAAAGTGAGAAGAATCAATCTCCAGATATTCGTGCTGGTCATCATCCTTAGATGTAGCTCTTGCAGCATTCAAACTTTTCTTTTGCTTCTCGAGGTATTTCTCCTTCAATGCAGTTTCCAAAATCTCAATCATTTTCGCCTTGTAAAGTGGTTTATTAACCATCAACACGTGCCCTTTTCGGCGGAGTTCCATTTTGATTGCGTTGCAAGTATCATGATTTAGCATCCAAGCAAATTTAGCTTTCCCAGAGAATCTTTCAAGGAATTTAATTTGTTCCTTCCATATTTCGGTACTCAAGTCCAGCAACCCTATATCAACAACTATGATGAGCGTAGGATCCTTCATTTCCTGTATGTTAATAACTTCTGACTTCAGCTTTGCAGCAAGAGAATGCTGAGCATCAAAACTGTTGTTAGGTCGTCTTCCAAAGAAGAGTTCGCCAAGAATTTGAGTCAGTTCATTCCACTCAGAAATCCCCAAAGTGGACAGTCCAATTTTATGCAACCACTGGGACATGATAACTCTTCCCATGCTTCCACACAGTGCTAGCAGCACCTAAATTACAAGTCATAACGCAGTAACCTGATTATTGCTTCATACTTACTACAATTAAAACGCATCTATCAGTCTTCCAAATTCTATCATCTCTTATACCGCAAGTTTGCTAATCCTAGTTAGTTTCTTTCTGTTTTAGGCATGCTTAAGTTCAAGATGGTAACTTGGTCAAGATGATCTCTATGAAAGATTTTCAGTGATGAGCGCTGCTTACCACAACATTATGTCGTGTAAAGTCTGCTTGGCAATGCAGTTCTGCACCCTCTACAGGTGTTTTGAGAAGCAGGTATAATCGCATTAGAGTTCCTGGACCATCCTTCTTTACAACCTTTATCTCTCCACCCATCTTGTTAACCTGTATAAGCAACAAACAAGGAAAAAGTTAAGAGGACAATCATGGAGAGTTGCATAGACCTTTAATCATAAGGAGCATCTTTCACAAAAATCCCTTTCATGTTTCATCAATAACCTTTCAGGATTAGATCTCTGGGTATGAGGCAATGTACAGGTCACACACTATGCCGAATTTAGACAATTAAGGGGGTGTGTTTTGTGTGCTCATGTATCTAGAGTTCTATTTGTTGTGTAACGTAATGTCATAGAGCCTCATATACTTGTGAAGTCTACTAACCAATGTTCGAACAATACATAGCCCAAGACCAGTGCCGCCATGCCTGAAAATGGAGAAATATCCATTCAGAACTACTGGGAATTCATGTTTCTTGATTTAACACGTATATGTCACTATAATTTATATATGATGTCCAAAGTTAAACATGTTCTAACAATTAAACATGTTCTAACAACTCACAGTCGAGTTGTTGAGGGATCAGCTTGCTCAAAGCTTTCAAATACAGACTCCCATTTGCTTGGATCAATTCCTGAAAAAGGTATTACACATAATCTTATATTCCATACACAGAACATTAGATCTTGTTACGCCTTCAGATATTTATTTATTCAGGCTCTTACCACATCCTGTGTCGTCAATTTCGAACCATAGAATCATGTTGTTTTCTTTTCTACACATCTTCTTAACATGATTCTCCTGCTGCTTCAGTTTTGTTCTAAGTGTGCAGCGATTTTTCTTCTGATCCAGATGAAACTTTGTGGTATCACTGAAAGTACTTAAGTTCTCACACCAGCCACGCAGAATTATGTGACCAGCTGAAAGACGTTACAAATATTCACCATGTAGAAATACAAAAAAGAAAACATTGTAGAATTTTAAGCTCCTTTTCTCTAACATATGAATAATTATTCTTCTAACCACAGATGTCCATACTAAGAGATAAAAAACTGGCCAAAAATGTTGCACTCACATGTTGTAAACTTGATAGAATTGCTTATCAGATTTGCAAATATTTGTACAACTCTTGCGGAGTCCCCCCGAACTAATTTGGGCATATCATCTACATAAAAAGGAATTATAAAGAATAATGTACGCCAAGAGCACATAAATGGAGAATAACAATCTAATTGGTTGCTGGTAGAAATTAATCTTCACACTGAAACATTGAAGTCATACCAGAAAGATCTAAGACAGCCTCCACATTGTGGTTAATGCATTGCACAGAGAACATGTCAATGAGTCCTTCTAGTTCTCTACCTAAATCAAACTCGGCATCTTCCAACACAAGTTTTCCAGATTCAACCTAGGGCAATTTTAGAAAAGGGAATGTAAGAAAGTGATACTCTTCATGAAGCTACTATGAAACTGACGCAAATTTAGGACTTGGGTTTCGATAATACCTTACCTTGCTCAGATCCAAAATGTTGTTAAGAAGCCGGAGAAGTGCTGTGGAGCATTTTCTGATCTGTGTAACAGTTGCATATTGTTCATTCGTGAGACAATCATCACTAATAAGAATGTCCAGCAGCCCAATTACAGCAGCCATAGGAGTCCTCAATTCATGACTGCAATATAGCCATTGAGTTCTGTTATTGCTTAGGAACAATCTCGAGATTAAACCACCAATGATTCACATTTCTGTCTAATCATAGCATGTTTCCAAGTTCATTCCCTTTTGCACAAAACTATATCATAAGTTTTGCATCTCTCAGTCAGTGCACCAAATTCCTATATCCTATATGATTGACAGTAATATGTTGAGTTATGCTCTTAAATTTTGTCTGCTTCTAACTTCAGTTACTTTATTGAGGAAAGCAGGTAAACTAGCAGAGAGTCAAAAAAGAGAGAAGAAATTCATGATATCATTCAGATTACTTATTCCAAGTCACACTCAAGTCCAAGGCACACATTCTTGGACATTCTGGCCTTTCATATGAACTGTTAGATCGAAATTTTTTTGTTAAGCTCAAAAGTTCCGCTGTGACTATTCTGACACTTACCTCATGTTTGCAAGAAATTGGGTTTTGTAGTTGTTTGATGCCTCTGCCCTTCTTCTTGCATCAAGATGGCTAATCAGCTCCGCTCTTAGTTTCATTTCCTTTGATACTCCATTCGTTAGTATTAGAATACAGACACATCCGATGATTAAGATGCATACGGATGCAGAGATCAGTATCACCAATGTTTTGAAAGCTCTTTCATCTACCTTCCCCATTATGTACTTTCTCGGGATGATGATTACGCCTACCTGCAACATAACTTTGATCTTGATAATTGCTTAAATAAATGTTCATAATACCCAAACAAAGAAGTGAGAGCTCTTTCACTCTGCTAATTCATATTTATCTCTACAGAAAGAAAAGCTGCAATATGGTTTGTACATACTATTGGTAGCCTTTTTAGATTCAGGAAAAATGAATCTATGTAATATTGATCATGGCCAAACTTGGCATTTTCTACATGAACAACGTGTCCTGGAGTCAAATTGTTTCCATAGACTCTATCTAACCATTGAGCTCCCATTCGTATTGTGTGATCCTCAGAGTCAACAGCCATCATAAGCTTGGGTCCTGTTGTTGAATTTCTTAAGAGAGGAGCATTCGTGGAAGTGGCCAGCAAATAACCTTCTTGAGAGGTAAGATATATGTGCCCACTATGCACTTCAACCAGTTCTCTCATCAACTGGCCTACACTGTAAAGTGCAGTGGTGACACCCACAACAGCTACAATGCTTTTATTGGAGGCATCCCAGACAGGTAATGCTGCTGACAGCAATGGTGAATCGCTATACTTGCTCACTGCTACATGCCATGAAGCTACACCATCCGGTACTTGTGAAAGACCTGCAATATTGATAAGATCATCTGGTGCAATAGGCTGTGATTTCCCCATCTTATCACCTGTCACTGGATCAAGTGGCTCACGATACCAAATTGCAGACTTGTTGCCTTGAATGGATTGATCATCCCAACTTTGACGTGATGAGAACATATTGGCATCATAAGGTCCATTGGCACTGATTGAATAGTTCACGAGATCAGAGTAGATGTAGAATGTGCTGTTACTCCTGTGATCTCTATGAAAAGCTTGGACAAAACCATTTCGGTAGTTTATGGTTATAGCATTTAGAGCCTTACGACTTGCAAACAATGCCCATGTCACAGCCCTCATCGCTTCATAGAGCTGAAACATTTGAAGAAAAAAAAAGGGATGAATTAAACGTATAAACCTCCGTAGATGCTTTATCAGAAAGTATGTGAAAGACAAACAGAACAAAACAAACCTCCACTTGTTCCGCTTGAGTAGATGGCTTGCTGTGCGTTCTGATGACATACTCTGACAGCTTAACTTGAGCTGTCGTTATCTCGGAAGTGGAGTTCAAAATGTTCCACATCCTCAATATGGGACGTTGTAGAAGCTCATATCTGAGGCCAGAAGCTAAGGTGTCTAATGATTGCCTAGTATAGCTCTTTGTGAAATGCCATGTTAGAATTGTTAGAAGACCGATCAAAATTGCTAACATTACCTGCACAATTCCATCAAGAACTTCCTGATTAAGGTTAGGAAATCCATCGTCGCAAATCATACAGTGTGAGATGACAATTGCAGAAACTATGAAAAATCGAATGTTATGTGGACAAAAATGGTTAGCACTTGCCAATTACTGACTTTGGTTATGGAATGATTGCAGCAATGCATGCAACTTTCTAACCGATACAACAGTTAAGAGGAAGATTTGACAAACCATGATAGCGAGGCGAGCCACGAAAACGCTGTAATATGATGAGAGGCAGTGAGTGCTACCATACTGAAACTCGTCCCTTTCAACATCTCTATGAAAAATTCTTCGGCCACGAGGAGCTCTGTCCCCTAGAATTTGATCAACCACCTTTCTCCAAACAGAGGAAATCGCCATCTCTAAAGCTGGAAAATGACATTCAGAACATCCAGAATAGGTTGTATGAGCATTCTTCTGATGATTGGGAAGAATGCATGTAAAAAGTTGCCCGCACCTTGTCACTGCACAAGAGACAGAATGAAAGCTGGAGTAGAGTGAAGAGTATGTGAGTGTGTAGAGTGGATGCTCCAATACGCATACGCTTGTTCATGTGTCATTCCCCACTTTTTGATGGCAAAACACATCTTCGAGTTCTTGGCAATTCTGGCAAGTGGGAAAAAGTGATCCTCTTCCAAACCCCACCATTTCCCTTGGGACCTCTCTTCCGCCTATATCAACTTTTTTTTGGAATTATAGATAAAAGGGTAAATTTAGCATTTGGGATTAGTATATCACAAAAAGTTGTGTCCGAGTAACAAAATGAGAATCCTATACTGATCTTGTCCACAACTTGAACTTGACCAAAGTTTAAGTACCTTGGAATCAAAAGAAAGGAAAGGGAAGAAACTGATGAGCATATGGTTTTCAGCAAGTGGGGGTTGGCTGCTAACAAGTAACAACCCGAGAGAAGGACGTTTTAATTTAATAGTAACTTAGAAGACAGATCGTGGGCATGCACTAGTTTGGCTTGACTCAAAGGTGCTTGTTTTATGAATCCACTTCACTAATCCACCATTTTTCAGCTGCACGGCTGCTTGTGTATTCTTTAAAACTAACAGCGGACATCCAAAGCAACACATCACATCACTACCTTCCTAAGCATAACAAATAAAGTAAAACCATCACTAGCTAAGCCTGTTCCCATTGCATGGTCTAAAAAAGGTGTGAAACAATAACAAAGAATATCTTCTCGATTTTCTGACAATCTCACATATCTTCAAATGTTAAATCCTGTCAGCTCATTTGGCATATAAACTTGCTCTTTTTTTTTTTTTTTCTCACAAGTTACAAGCCCCTGTCTTCCAAATAACAGAACCTTATGATATGACACCTTTTACTCTTTCTTCCTTAACACTCACTAAATTTATTTTGCCTACAAAACTCACTAAATTTATTTTGCCTACAAAACTCACTAAATAAGCTATTTCATTATTATTAGCAACATTTTTCAAGTTAGTCCTTTAGCTCTTCTTAAAACTAATTTTCATCAAACAAATTATGAACTTAATAAGTTACAATTAGAAATAGAAAATTTATACAACTTTTTTTATATATAAAGTTCATCATATCATAAGGTTCAAAGAGTATGTATAATTAATTCTAAGTGATAGTCGAAATATTCTTTCTGTTAAGTGACCGTTTCACCACAATAGCTTAAGCTATTGTGTGAGGCCAACTTAATTGGTTTTATATATTCACTAACACACTCTTCAAGTGAAAGCTCTTTGATATTGAAATTTGCACATGCTCATTCTACCTTATGTTAAATAATAAGTGGGTGGTAGGATTTGAACTCACAACCACATGATCACAAAGGCTCTGATATCATATTAAATGACTGTTTCACCACAATAGCTTAATAAGTTGTTGTGTGAGGTCAACTTAATTGATTTTATATATTTACTGACACTTTCTTTGTGCTTTGGTAGTTCAAGGTGCACAAATGATATGTCTGGGGAATGTATATAATTAAGCTCCCTCTTTTTCTTAGAATTGAAATCATAATAAACTTATTAAGTTTTTCAATATTTAAAATAAAGGATTCTACAAGATTTGTCTTCAACTAATCCGATATATATTGACTACATAACAACGACGGAACTAATCCTTATCAGAATCAGACAACAAATCAACCAAGAGATGCGATAACAAAAACAAGTCACAGGAGGACGAATCAAATGACTGGTTTGCGTTGAGTGGTTTCACAATCACTCTACGAGCCTCGAAAAGAAGGGTCAAGTATGTGGGCATTGGAGAGCTAATGGTGGTAGTTTAAAGCAACAATTATTTGAAGAAATCACATCCATGTCTTACCCGTCGGTGCTCCATAACAAATGTTAACAAACCTAAATGGAACTGACGTAAAGGGCAATGAAAATTGAAATGAGTCCAAAGGTGGTGTACGCATGGCAACCTCCTGTAAATTTTAGGGTCCGCCATAATTAAATACAATAAGCTTGAGCTGCTTCCTGCTTGCTTTTGCTAGTTGCTGATGAGGATGTTATGTTAGTATTTGTTTGGAGGAAGTGGTGGACGACGTGGGTATGCCATGTCGATTGCCATTTCCTCGTGAGCACAAAGCAAAATGACCGTTTGGGATTGGGAGGAACTAGGAAGGATATTTTTATAAGTCTTCGTAGTGTATTTGTGTGACTGATATTCATGTCAATTTCCACTAATTCTCACAAAATATCATCTTAAAGGACGGTGAAAGTTTTCCAAGGTGACGTCTAGTGAGTAGTGACTAGCGTACAACAGAACGAAATTAAATAATAGGCTAATTCAAAAGGTTGCCTTTCTGCTGGCCAATGAAAAAATCCAGATTAATAAGGACCAATCTTTGAAAAGATTGCATCAAATTCCTTTACACTTGCTTCCATCCAAAGCCAAATCCAAATAATTACACCAAACATTGCAATGCAAACAACACCATACCTTGTACAAAAACGGTATGAAAACAAGCCAGGTTATGCATTGAGAACAAGGTGGAGAATGATACGAAGCTTCAATGGTGCAGTTTTATTTGGATTTCTGTGACTTCTCAGTTGCTGCTTTAACAGCAGACTTGGCCAGCTTGCTTGGTTTAAATGCACTTTTTGGGTTAAGTGCCTTTCGTATCTTAAATGCTGCCCATGCAGTTCCAATAGCGTGCCCTGCAGCATCAAGACCTTCATTTGTTGCCTTGGCTGCTTCTTCGCCATACCTATGGGTTCAAAACACTTTTTAAAGATCCATATATACTTGGACAAACAAAATTCTACAACTTTTCTATCAATAAATGAGCATATAAACCCAACTCTCCCATCCTAATGTGAAAGCTTCTCTTGGACATAAAGAAAGAGGTTGAAGATTAAGTAGATCGGTATATCAATAGATCAACAATTACCGAAAACAAATGGTAATAGCGCAAAAACCAAGTTTAAGTAACTGCCATATCAGTAAACATAACCGTATTTCTAGAACAAAAAACAATTGCTTCAGTAACCCCAACATTTACAACACTATGCTTCCGATATACTCTTTTTCCCCGTCATTACATGTTACAGAAGTAGCAGCTGAGAAGGTAAATCAAAATCCTGACCACCAATGGTTAATCTATACCAGGAGAAGCAAGCATAAAAGACCAACTGGGCTTAATCAGAGTGCTGAGATGGGCCTATATTGGGTCTCAAATAATTACGTGATGAATGATTAATAGTGAACAGAATGTCAGAGTTTGTTACAATATTTGTTTTTTTCAGAGAATAATCACGTAGGAGGAGGATATATATGTAATAATTGTTTTTAATTAGGGAAGTCACTTTTGTATGAACGGTTTTCCTTTTGTTGGCTGGAAAAGAACAGGGCATTGTATTTTCCAAATTTTGGGCTGTTTTGCTTTAGCAAGAACAGTAGTAATTGAGAAACACTGACCATTAACAATCAGAGTTTTTTTTTTTAACTTTTTTTGTCCTTCAATTACTTCTCTGGCTCTTAACTTCACAAGATATACCATGGCCTATCTGTTTAACCAACTTCACTGTTTTGTGACTAGTTTATTCAAGTAGGCAACAGAATCCTCCCAGCTCTTTGGAAGCTTCACAAGGAGCAAGATATTTAAACCACAAGGTTCACATTCAACAAAAGGAAGAGGAACAAAACCAAATCATTTGTATGAGTAGAAATGAGCGTGTCAAAGTGAAAACCAGAAAGCTAAACAAACCATTAGAAGAAACACATTTGGAGAAAAATTTGGAAGATTCAAACAAAATGTATCCACCTAACTGGAGCAAAAAACAACAAACGTGTATCAAATCCATATCTAGATTAGTTGAAAAGTTTACCCAAGTCCATGACCAAATTAACTAACCGACTAATCACTACACTAATATGCATTAAAAGGCAAAAGAGAGGAAACTTATTGGACCAATAAAGCAACGGTGAATCGTTTACAGAGACAGCTAGACTAACAAGTCTGCTGCTTTTAGTGTAGCATAATCGGTTCTATACCTCAGATCCAAAAACTAACCATCTTTCAGATATATTAATTGGGTCTTGTTAAAATGCACAACGTGGATAAATTTGGAACCCATCATTATAGAAACAAAATCATTCTAAAAGAAATGCATCATGTAGACATTTAGAATGATAACTAGGAGAAACTGATAAAATCAGGGAGGATGATGTGGCAGAAAATAACTAACCATTAATGATGAATTAGATACTTTGCTAAGGTAAAGACCTTCAATAACAGATAACTAGTGACACGAGATGAAAGTTGAGGTCAGGTGGCTGCCAGCATCCTATAAAAAATAAAGAGCAGCTCTAACCAGATCCAAACTTTTTTTCACTGATATGCATGACTATTATATTCTGGTCCTTCTTAGTAAAATTATTTGTTATCTAGGACGTAAAACAACATACTGTGGCAATCACTCTTCCTACTTTATTTCTAAAATTTTCTTTACATTTATCTCAGTTATCCTCGGAGAAAAGGGAGAAATTTTTCATTAAATTCTCTTATTTTTTAGAAAATTACATGGAACAACAGTACCCAACTGTTCAAGCATTTTGACAACATCACCTGTGTGAGACAAGTTCGGTGGTCACAGTGGATGAGGTTGACATGACATTCTTTCCAGCCACCTCAACAGCATCACAGACCTTGCCTGTTGACAAATAACAAAAAATATGAGACAGTGATGAATAGAATGGGTTATAACATACTGTTGGAAAATGGACAATAAAAGTTGAATAAAGGAGAACAAAAAGAACTTGAATATGATGGAATAATATCAAAGTTGTAAAATATTTGACTAAAGGAATACATGTTTAGCAATTCTAACTGTTAATGGATGGAAAATGGAAGAGATAAGGAACTATATTTGCCTACATTATTCGGTGACAAAAAGAAACTGAGTTTCAACAACTATAACACAGAAGAAAAGAATAAAGACAGAATGTTTCAAGAAGTCATGCATTAAAACAGAAAAGGCGAGGAGTAAACATTACCAACAATCAAAGGAAGTTTCAGAAGTTTTAAAAATCAGTATGAAAATACAAACAACTATACTATAAAGTTAGATGGCAATGTTGACAATTTATAGTCAGATAGCTTGTAAATTGAAGAGCTTAGAATGATGGACATACTAAATCCATCCAGAGATGCAAGGACCATTTCCCCAGGCAGGAGGCCAAAAAGCTTCTTGCCAACTTTTGAGTTTGCAACAGAACTCGTGAAAAATCCAGACACTTTCACAACACCAGAGAGAACCCCATTCGCCACTTTCTCTGTCATTTTTGTCACCCTCTTAACCCTGTAAGCATTATCAAACTGATCCGTTGGTGCATGTTTGTTTCTTCTTAGTTTATATATGCAAATGGTTCGTTTTACTTTGGTTTTAATTGTTTTTTTTTTGGGCATTTTCATTCTGTTGATTGGTGAGTCCATTTTCCTTGATGCCAAATCTAGATTAAAGAACTGACTTTCAATATTTATTATTGGCATTTTCCTTGATGCCAAATCTAGATTAAAGAACTGACTTTCAATATTTATTATTGGCATTTTCCTTGATGCCAAAGAAACCGATGCCAGTAATAAATATTGAAAGTCAGTTCTTTAATCTAGATTTGGTATCAAGGAAAATGCCAACACCAATCAACAGAATGAAAATGCCCCAAAAAAAACAATTAAAACCAAAGTAAAACGATCCATTTGCAGATATAAACTAAGAACAGAAAAGGACAATGCAAGAATTAAAACAACAAGAATACGTATTCCAAACCTTTTAATCCTCTTCAAGGTCTCAGGACTAATCTCAGATTTCTCTTTTGGACTCATCCTCTTCTTCATGACCTCATTTCCCCACTTCAACCTATCAACGGTAACATCCCCACACCACAAAATCCCCTTAATCAACTGTCCTGAACCTGCCGCGATCAACTTTGCAGCAGTGCTACTATAATCCTCCACGTTAGGAGCCAAAGTAGTCCAGTAAGCCGCACAATTCCCCTCAATTTCTTCCTTCTTCCCCGATGACAAATCCGCCACTGAAATCCCCTTGGCCACCGATTCACCAAACATTTCCTTCCCTTCTTCCTTCGCTTTCTTTGAAACTTCATGAACCGAAAAACAACTGTGATTCTGCAAAATCTCATCCAATCTTTTCAAAATCCCCTCCTGCCCTTTGGACGCAATCGTCAATCCATAATTCAACAGATTCTCCGACTTATCACCATTCTTATTACTCTTCTTCTTACTGCTCTTCTTCTCCTCCTCATCGCTCGAATCTGATCCGTTATGTTCATCGGGCAGGTGGAGGGAAAAGAAGTAATGCGAATCATCGAGCCTGACGGCAGCCTCGTCTTTGGCCAACGGCCATTGGATTTCATCAGCGACACGAGCGAGAACAGCAACGACGTTTTCCCCTTGGCGGAGACGAACAATCGAGAACTCACCGCAAGCGAGCTCGACGCTGTAGTTTTTATCAATAAGATTGAGAATCGCGCCGGGGATTCTGATCAGCACTTCCTCGACGGCCTCCGGCGGGGCCGATGGAGGGGTGGAAGAACCGCTAGGGTGGACATTTTCCGGTTCCGGGAAGAGATTCTCGACGAGGTCTTTCATGTCGATCGTAGGGTAGAGATTTGAAGAGGAAGCATCGGGGTTAGGTTTAGAGTACACAGAAGATGAGGAATTGGGGTTTGATTGGTCTACTTGTGGGTAGAGAGAATTTGTGGGAGAAGCCATGTTTAGGTGTGTTTGAAGAGACTTGAAGCTTTAAATTGGAGGGGGAGTTATGAACACTTGAAATGATGATTGGGATTCGGGAGTGAAACTCACGAGCGAAGGAGTGCGTGACATGCCCCGCTATAACTGGCTTTCGGACCCAAGCTTCCCGCGCTTTTACCGGTTAACCTTATTTGTTTTACTGTCCAAACTTCAAAGGGCCCACTTGTCGTTTCAACATCTTCCGTTAAGCGTATAAAACTAAAAATCCAACACCTTCCGCTTCCGTTACAACAATCACTAAAGCTCATCTTCAAATTCGATATAGTAAGGCTTATGACTTGAATATGTTCTTCTTCATGTTGGAGCAAGAGCAATTCATGGAGGCAAAGGTTCGTGAATATATATGAGTTTCTTATTAGTTCACCAATACTTTTATTAGTTGAAGGTAGACAACTTATTGGAATCGACATTTCAAGTGTTTAAATAATGAACTGACAACTTCTGCGAACGAAGACATCAAAATTTGAGCAAGAAAGTGCGGATTTCCATGGGACCTAGCTCTACTACAAGAGCGGAGGTATCAACTGGACCACCTCTAACTGGGGAGGGTAAGGTTCCATCCTCTCCTTCCACTTTCCATTTCAGTCTCTTCATCTCAGACTTCTCCTGGTTTGCTGACAGGCTCATCTCCTTCAACTCCTTTACCTGAAAACTCAAAAGTCCCATCAAGAGTAAAGTGAAACTGAAGCAGCACAGTAGAAAACACATAACTAGAAGTCAAGTTTTGAGTATCTGTCAAGTCATGAAAATGCTGCTGCAGCAAGGACTAGAATGATGTTATGGTTGCAGTTTCTGAGATTATTAATTTGCAATATCTATGGAACCTTGGAAATAGAGTTGCAGCAAGAAAATATAGTCGGAAGAACCACATTAATACTGTGCTCCTAGTTCTAAGTAGGTCATGAATCGTATAATAAATGCAAGGTCTGGTTTAATTTTACAGGGCTTGACAAGAGCAGCGAGAATGAACCCTTACAGGTTTTCCAGGGAAGATTTTCTTCAGTTCAACTTTAGCCAATGTTGAATACTGAGCATCCTCTCCAGCCTGACCACATTATAGTCAACAAAGAAGTGTAAATATAAAACACTAAGCAGTGTCATTGTCAGAAAGAAAGAAGAATGGTAAAAACATACGGCCAGTACTGTTATTACATAGGTTCTTTCAAAAATGCAGGGGAAGACAATACGGAGCATTGAAACATTAATGACAGAAGAAAGACACAAAGCGCGACCAATGATGTTTTTTACCTCAAACAAATGAGCAAGGCGGAGGAGTACACTTCCATTTTCCAGTTCCTGGAAAAAATACGATGATAGAAAATGTTTTCGGGACTCAGATTTCTTTAGATATCAAAAGACTGATCATCTACCATTTTTTGGGTTGTGGTTCACCAAATTTGACAAACTAAAATTTAACAAGTTTGCATATATCTGGTTTTAAAAAAAAAGATTTTGCTAATTATTGGAATGCTATAGTTTGGATCCAGGTGATCAAAGAGTGGCATTCCTGACCTGAAGAGTAATTAGTGCAACGTTGGGAGGCAAACTGTAGTTTGGATCCATGAGACTCGCCTTACTTAAGTGAGCTGCTGTCCACTTAGCCTGATTATGGGTAGTCAATAACTGATCACTTTAATAACTACATATGGCAAATCCACACTTTGTTTCAAAAGGACAAGGCCACACCTCTTCTGTGAAAGCTAGAAGAAGTGGAGAGTAAACTTCTTGACCAGTTGTCCTGCGCCATTTCGCTCCACCCCCCAGTGGGTTGACACTCAAATAGTAGTTTCCTCGAACCTGAACAAAGCATAGACAGATGTAACATTGATCTCCTTCAAGTTCAATGGAGTTTGATCTTTTTATTTCATCAGCAAATTTCAACAGAAAGTTTCTCTTTTTCTTTGGAAGAATTTCCTCTAGTACATCAACTTAACCAATTCAGAACAATAACCTACATGCAACAAAGGATACAAACATGCATTTGAAGATTTCGTTCAGAATTTCTCAAACATTAAGTTGCTATTTCTACTAGGGCACATACCGTTAATCCT
>JAOQMQ010000194.1:17544260-17570079 GCA_027563845.1 Erythroxylum subrotundum
TTTCTCAAACATTAAGTTGCTATTTCTACTAGGGCACATACCGTTAATCCTTGGCACGTAGTCTTGACACATACATTTTCATCAAGAGCCTCACCAACTCCCCTCGCATCATCTTTAAGTATACGCCTTGTAAAGGAAACAAGAAGATGATTTCACATGCGTGTATCACAAAAGGATAGATTTTTTCTTCATCTGGAGAAGAAAACATAAATCTTTAACAATGTAAAACCTGTGAAACATTAGTTCCATTTCACCATCATTAATACTTGCTCCTCCAGTGGCACGATCAACCAAAACTGACAACTCTGATCTGCTGTCCCTCAGATACATTCCAAGGTTAAGCTGTAGGAAATGAAAAGGAGAATGATTATCTTCACAACAAAAGAAAAAAGGAAAAGAAAAATCAGTTCAGTCACTGAACCTCTGTACAGCAACTGTGAATGGGTTCTTTTTCCTTCAGACTAAGCAAATAGGAAATTAGAAAGAAACTATTTCTATTGTCAAATGTTTCCATTATGTTGTCAGTCAAGAAATTGCAATATTAGATTTATTAATTCATAGCCACAGAAATCTTTTAGAAAATGAAATGTGTAAGTATTTTTCAAACATGCATATATTGTTTTCTGATAAGGAAAAAGCAATTACCGGATAGTAATTTCCTGCCACAGGTTGAGTAACTGAAAGGTTCCAGTCAGCTCTATGGTCCCTAGTCTGCAAAAACATAGCTTAGTCAGCATCACCAGAAACAAAGAACAACGCAATTATCTAGGATTGCAAGAAACACCTGTCATAACAAAAATTGACATATTGGACAAAACAAGGGGTTCAGATCCTCTGTGTCCGTTATTCTGTTCCAACCCTATTTCTGCCCCAAAATGATGTCGTTTCAAGCTATTTACACATAAAATGATGTCATTTTTTAGGCGAAAACATGGTTGGAATAGAATAACGGGCACAGAGGATCTGATGCCCAGAACAAGGGGATAGCCAAATTTGAAAATTTGCAGCTCATAATCTGAATGGGAATTCTCAGCATTTGAGGAAAGCGAAATGTCCAAGTTGAAAAGTCAGCAAATAAAAAGTTAGATGAACATTATACAAGGGCATATATTTTCCCCACTAATATCATTGAGTCTGTTCATTTTATAACTTGGGCTATTTTGCAAGTGCCCTCTAAAATGTGCTAACTCCTATAGTGTCCTCAGAAGCTTTTTCAAGATCAAAGAACTGATATTTTAGATTTACCCGCTTCAAAAAGTCCCTCCCATTGCTGTCTGTATAGAACACCTTCTCAGTGACCATATTTGCAGTGATCCGTGTGATGACTTCTTTTCCAAGACTATCATCAACTGGAATTGGACCAATCTTCAAATGGAAATTCATCACAAAACAATGATTTAAATTCAGAAACAAATACCTTCAGTTAGAGTTTACTGAAAATAATAAGTGGAAAAAATATATCTACGATAAGAGAAGACACAAAGAAGGCCGGAAATCCAAATAATGGACTTACTGTATATTCAATTTCCGCATGCTCCTTGTCTTTGTAAACTCTTGTCACCTAATAAACAACCATAGACTGAAAGTAAGTAAAAAATAGAAACTTTTAGATGAAGTACAGATGAGTACCAGAGCAGATTGTTCTAATAGTATAGAATGCTTCCATTCACAAGACTCAAACTTCCAAAGGATGTCAGTAATGAAACTTATTTCTTGAACAGATTTTCAATTATAAGTCCCAGTAAAATGCAATTTCGTTGATATTCTGGGTGATGGCTGATATCTCCAAATGTTAAACCTATTAAGCATGGTACAATTATGACATGATGACAAAGCAAAAAGCAACCCGGGGACTAGCGAAGGGTATCGTTTTCCATTTATTGATCCTTTCTCAAGAGAAGCATTATAGCAGTTATTTCTTTCAAAACTTAAATCAGTTAAAGGATTACCTGATAAATCCATGAGCTGAATTGCTGGTGAACCTCATCAACTAAAGGTCCACGAATGACCTTTATGGGTACCTGCAAGAAAAGACATAAATAGGTAAATTGTGCAACTCTAAACACCAAATAGTTTTAAATTTTTCAATACAGAAAACCACAACTAATGAGTATAGCGGGGTATACAGCTTTGAACCTTATGCACAGTGTAATCCTTCCTTCAAAACACAGCTTACATAATGAGCAGAATAATATGGATAGGAGATCGTGGAAGTTTATAATTTATAATGTTCAAGATTAGGCAACCAAGAGAAGAGTCTCCATTAGGTGAAGAGGCCAAAACAATATGAAGTCAAGGAGGAAGATGAAGTCTGGATCTAGCAGAGCAACAAAAAGGAACTTACTGATCTGGAAACGATTGTGGGAGGGGCCCCATTAGGCCGGAAAATGTATGCACCAGAAGATTGCTGCGAGACAAATATTATGCTGTCAACAGCCTTTTTTGTGAAAAGGAAGTCAATTAGCAGTGATCGTATGAAGGTTCAGGGACTACATGCCTGAGTATCAGAGCTCGAACCATACCAAAGGTAGCTTTGTTGTACTGGTATATCAATCTAGTAAAATTGCCAAATCAGTTATAGCTAATCTTTGGTTTCAGTGTTAAATAACAATCCTGCATGCAACATACCAGAAGCCAAGTTTATTCTAGTAATTTGAATTTTAAACCTTCGACTTTATATCCCATATATCATTATTCTGAAGAACCCTTTGTAGCTTATCGATGACAAAAAAAGAGTGCCAAAAGACAAAATATAAAGCCCAAGGTCTGGAATTATGGCTTGAGAAAGTGAACCAACTAAATGCTTCATGCTTTAGTTTATGAATGAAGACTTAACATAGGGTATTTCTTAGATCTCTAAAGGAGAGCCAAAACATACAGTTCAAAGACAATCATGGATATTCCAATTTAGGAGAGGAACAATAAACATCTTACCCCATTATTAGTGTTGTAAATTCTTTTGAGTTGGCCAGTTGAAGAAGAGAATGACATTTTCAAATTCCCAGGACCAATCTCAATGGTATCATTCTGTACACTCTCCATTCTTGACAGTCCATTTCTCCTTTTCCCTACACCATTTCAAATAATCCCATACAAAAGAAAAGTACAGGACAGCAAAAATTTACTATAACAATAGTTCCCACTGAAAGACCAATGTAATGCAAATGGCATTCAAGCAAGTTCAGTGAGTAGGAATGGAAAAGACCTGCTCACCTATTTCAGGAGCACTAGAAATGAAATAAGTGCTCCAACCAAGTGGTGGTACAGAGACTTGAAATACAAGCCAGTACTTGGGATCTTGTCCAGGTGACAACCCTAAGTACGCCTGTAAATAGAAGTTTCTCAAGTTGCTTGTAACATTATCCATGGGTATATACTGAGTGTCGATTTTGTTGCCCTCAGAATCCGAAATAACAAGATCGACTTCATTTATCTGTATAATGATATTTAGGTCATAATCAGAGACAAATTTTCTGACAATTTTACACATACATAGTGAACTGAATCAACATTTTGATTCCTTTCACGAGTGATGGCGGTATCAAGAATAAAACAAGCTTTTACTTACCGGTAAGCGGATAGTGTCATTGCGATACCATCCAAGAGGGTTATACACCACCAAAACCTAGAAAATTAGTATCTGAAGATGAATAGGAGTTCAAATCAAACATCAGAGTACCACAAAAAGTTAAAGAAAATGAAAATAGTACCAAGTTCTTTCCATTACTTGCTTCCTCTGTTGGTGGGCAGTAACTGATATTGAGTAATTGACACTGCTCAAAGAAAAGAATGAAGATAAAGAAGGAGATCACTATACGGTGAACAGTAACAAGTAACTCAAAAATGTACGCTCTTCTGTTTAGGAAGCAGATAAGACACAAACAAGAGAGAAAGAGAGGATGTTACCTGGCTAAAAGTTGAAGCCGGGGATGTGCATTGATCTCTTGACTTCTTACTAACTAAGCATGCGAGAGCAGAACCCACAACAGCTTCTGCCTGTCAAATTTGTATACGTTGAGGAACATAATGGAAGTGATGATCATACAAGAGGACTACTATGCTGATGAACGGAAAAGAATGGGCAGGAAAACTCCATTGGAAAACTTGGCTGCCTCGTTGCTCACCTCGGTTGCTCCAATAGCTAGACGTTTTGCCCAGTCATTTGTGGTGTGCTGTTTGGCAGTGCCAGTGACAGCATCATGGTGCTGTGCTACTCCTAAAGCATCTCCAAGTCCATAGGTGCTTGGTCCACTGGCATTTTTTCCAAAGAACTCAAGTTGTCGCGCCGCCTGTCAGATAGCATCAAGGGTAAGTCATGGGATAATAGTAAGAAAAACAAAAAAAATCAAGAAACAGCAGAGCTTTCATTGCATGTCTGCATGATATGCATACTTGCACTCAATTCATGCAGTCATACAAGGGTGCAAAAGCTTGCAAAATCAATGCCTAGAAGGCATAAGAATTACTCCTTTGTTTAACTCAAAGGAACCTAAAACTCAGAGCAGAGCTGTTGCAATACCAAATAATACCCACTCAGCTGCCTGACATATCTCTTGAAACCTGGGCGGCTAGTGAAGAACCCAGTCCAATAGGAATTTGGACCATCAGCATACCTGCAGCAAGCAAGGAGTACAAAAGAAATAAATGGAAGTCGAGCATTTTTCCTCATTCACAAAAAAAAAAAAAGAAAAAGAGCAACATTTGTAAACAACCATAACACTCACGGGAAAAAATCATCGGTTTTCAGAGGCCATGGGTCATTTGCTGCATTTTTTGCGTCGGTGTAAATAGATGGTGTGGAATACAAGGCATTGACTCTACCATCCTGAGTAAAAGATGCTAGAAGTTCTTATTCATATCAAGTGCATTGAAATGGTTCAGTACTCTTCATTTCATTACTGAGGGTACAACATTCATCAACAGATTAGCAATTGAAAAAATTACAACTTGAACATGACCTTTAAAGTGATTCTAAAGTGCTGTTCACAGATTAAAAATCCGTGTTTGACCAACCAAAAGGAGTGAGAAAGGTTTAGGAATGGACCGCCTGATATGGAGTTTTGGACTGGTCTCATGCTTAAAATAAGCCTCAATCTAAGATTCATAACAAGGATCGTTTTCTTTCAAACAAAGTTCTACCTGGTTAACGTAGTGAATCAGTTTGTCCATTTGTTTGAACCAAGACTCAGCGTATTGGTATTGGAAATCATCCCCCATCGTCCACATAATGTGGTTTGTCCTTGTTACATTTGCCTGTCAAAGGAGGTGGCATTCTAGTCAATATATTTGCATGGTCAACTATAGAATTTGGGTTTGCTAGTTGTGTCTACTCTTAGCAGCCATAAGAAGCACATTACTTCCACTGGCAGAAAGAAAGACACTTGGGGAATGTTAATACATGGGGAGGGAGGAGCCAAGGTTTTTACTTGGATCAAAGAAGCACTTATAAAATCCTGGACCCTACGTTGAACATTGTAGTCAAATAGAAGAGGACTATCCTGCAACAATAGAGCAGATGGCAAAAAAATTGAACATTTGCAAAGCTAATTTAAAAATTATCTCGGAGAAATTTGACTGCTAGTTGATTGTTAAAACCTGGACTGGCACAAAATCATCGAACACTTCAAAATGGAAACCTTCTGGAGGACTATAATGTACTGGAAAAGCATTGGCAAATATCTGCAAGGCAATAAACAAAATGAACTGTAAAAATATTAACCTTTTTCCAAGAACATAAATGACAGGACATCTCTTCAGTTGGAACCTGGGAGGAAGAACCAAAGGTTTTTGAACCACGCCATATAACTTCTAGAGATTTATCACCTTTACGTGTTGCTCTATCCTGGTAATCAATCCTTGCAAAATGAACAGAATCAAAGCCAAGCTGCAAAGCAGGTAACTGGTCAGAATGTGTCAACTCTTAAAAAGAAACACGCAGTGAAAAACCAACTTGTTAGAATTAAAATCTCAATTCCAGGATTTTCTTTTGCTGCGTTTCATATGTAATGAGTTGGTGAAGCATGTTTCTACTCAATAATCCTAATTTACAAGACTTGTTCACGCTGTGTGGTAAACCATTGATACCACTCACATACCTCAGCCCCAAGAAGGTAAGCTTGCACAGCAGAGTGTCCAAATGGATCAATTTGCCATCCAGAACGAGGTGTCTTGTTAAATTGTTCTTTTATTGCAAGATGACCCAGAGTTGTTTGGTCAATCATGTCAATATAATGCGCTGCTGCTTCATCATGCATGCACCAGCCACCATTTCTGAAATTACAAACCTAAATGTTGTTAAAACTAAATGAAGTTAAATGTTCTTCCTAATCACGCATTGGTTGATAACTGCGTACACGAATTCCAGTTGACCTGCATCTACAAGTTTCCTAACTACTTCTTGTGTTTCTGCGCTTTGTTCTAGCCACCATCGCTGGAAGAAAGCCTACCATTCATATAAAACTTTGTCAGATTCTAGGCAGTATATTGATGATTGTATAGATCAAGATGAAAAATAGAACCCAAAAGAGGAGTACAATAACAAGGACGAATCTTGGAACATGACCAGACCCAGCTTGTAAACACAAGAAACTAGCAAACAGTAGGTAAACTTCACTTTGGAATCGTCTGAGCATGACAAGAGAATTGGTGGCTCTACTGTGTTTAGGACTTGGGCTCAAGGAAAATTTTAAAAGAAAAAGAAGGTTAAATAGGACGTTTGATGTTCTCCATCCACTTCACTTTTCGATTGCCAATAGAAATGCTGTATTCATTAGAGAATCTCACGATAAACAAGCTGAAATGACTGGAAATTCAAATCTAAGACATTGCAGGTCATGCTTGTACAATGGTATCAGGCTTATTAATTATCGAAACTGTGACTATAGTTCCTAGATCTATTTCAGCAGTAGTTCCCTTCACATTTTACCATTTCAGCAAATACAAACTTCCTGTTAGGGTCTCGAAGCAACGATACCACCACAGAGTCCAGCACATTCTCAACACAAGCACCCTATGAGAAAACCAGAGGACAGAATCAAAATCAAACTTCTCTTCCTCAAGAACATCCAGAATGCACACAAGACACTATGTTCAGACAGAATCAGAACCTGAATGCTGTTATTTGATCCGACATAGTACTGGTCAACGGTCTTCAACCAGCCAACATCATCATGTGAATGCGCCACCAAATGAACATTCAACTTACCAGGCACAATCCCACCTCCAGTGTTGTACTTTCTCAGAGAATCACCATCAACATTTCCAGGGAAACCAAGACCAACCAACACAAAGAGAAAGCCCCAGGTTAAAAAACCAAGCTTTCCAGTTTTAGACCACGTCATCTTTGAAGCGGGAAGGCAATGAAGTTCAATCTTCTGCATCAATATATTGAGCGTAGAATATGCCAAAAAAGAAAAAACAAAGATTGACAACTGGGCCTCGGTTTGAAATTCTTGTTTATGTTCTGCTACTTGGCGCTTGTACAGTTATGCTTAGACTAATAGCCGCCCTGGTGTGGCATAATGTATATGGAGAAAACCGAAAAGGTCCAAACTTTGAAGTTCCATTGTCGGATTCTGTATAACTGTATATGACAGGGAGAAACCTTGTACTTTTTTCTAGCGCCTAAAGATCAAAAGGTTGTTGTTTAAAAGACGGTGCCATGCTATGTGACGCAAGTTTGACTCTTGCTGGTAGTGAGTACGTGGAGCTGTGCTTCCAGTTCCAGTTTTTATGCGATGTCTTGTGAAATCTTTCATTAAACTCATATTTGGTAGTTTGATAGGTATCAACCTCTTTCTCATTATTACAATTTGACTTTTTTAGTAAATACATTTCAGAATTTGCTGTTATGTTTGCTTTAATTTCTCTTTGTATATGCATTATAACGTAGACTTAGAAAATCCTTAGAATTTATTACAAAGATCTCTCTCATGGTGTCAAATTAATTATGACCATCAATACTAATTAACGCGATAAACCCTTAACTATAACTTTTTTGCTGCATTTGCATAACCATTGATTTTGGAAGACCTCAAAGACTTCCGACATGTACCAATTCATATCTTCCTTCAACTGAGGGTGTAGTGTTTGTTACCACTAGGAACATTAGGAAAACATCTAGGACAAATTTTAATAGCGAGACTTGCACCCGCAACAAGGAGCTAGCTGGAGTGGACCATTGAAATTATTGTTCACGTAGATGAAGGCAGTGGCTGTTGAAACATCAACATATCATTCCGCCTTGTAAGTAACGAACAGATGTAGCCAACACTAGGGATTAGGGAAACGCTATAGGAAGCATCCATTTGGGACCCAGTTCCTAACAGTATCATTCAATGGAAAAAAGAATTGAGTTGGACAAGAGAGGATTAAAATGCACGGAAATGGACCAGGGACTATAATAAACATATATTCATGACAATCTTCAGTTTTATGACCAAGAGCTGACAAGATCGTGAGCAAGCTTTGGTTCAAAACTAACAATATCAAAAAAATTTGGAAACTGCAGATACAATTGATTTTTTTTTCGCACTTCTTTTGCCAGTCAAACAATATTCTAAATCCCTCTCATGCAGAACAATCTTCATCTTGTCTTCATGCTGAGCATTCAGGCCTACAACAGGACTGATGAAACATAGCCTGTGAATTCAAATAAAGATAAATTGCTTGAAAAGAAAAATAATTTACTGCCCAATAAGCTAAGAACAGATAATAAAACCTGACATGAAGGAGCAACACCACAGGATAATCAGTTATCATCCTGTTTTTTTTCTTCATCCTTTTTTCCTTGAGACTTGAAAAGAGGAAAGAAAATATAAGTCTAGAATTTACTATCGGTAATATAAAAGTGAAAACAAGTTGAGTATGATCTCATATGAATATTTCGCCAAGCCATCAGCTAGATATTTAAGCACCACTATGTTCCCTTCAATGACCCTAACCCTATTCTCCCAAAAAACAAAAAAATTCATCCTTTCTTTCTTCTCCTAAGGAATAGATAAAACAGAGCATATAATGTGCCTATGAATCAGGAAAATGTCAATGAACAGTAAAAGAGCAAAGAAGATACAAGAAGCATGATTAAATGAAACCTTGCTACTAAGAAACAATTCGATAATAAGACCATAAAAGGTTAACAATTTGATACATGTCACTATCAAACTACAGTGTCATTGAAACTAATATTTTCATATGATTTGACTACCACGTACAACCCTATTCATTCCACCTGAAATTCAACGAACTCACCTCAGATTGATTTTGCATTGACGCAAGTAACTCTTTAACAGAAGGATCATTTGGATCAACTCCTGGTAGCTGCAGAAGCAAGGGAGAAAAGAATTAATGAGAAGTTGTACAAAACCTTTCTCAATCTGTCTTTTTGTTCCTTTAGAAATAGGAAAAGTTTGCACATCCTTAATCTGTATACCGATGCAAGGATGGAGGAGACAAAAGATTGGTCTGATAACAAATTTCCCATATCTGCTTGACTTGAAGAGTCTTTGGTGCTGTCCTGTACAGATAATTGAAGAGCTGCAAGAGATAGACCAGAAATCAGGAAACAAATAGACACAGAAGAGTAACATTTGTGAGTGGAAAGACATGCGCAAACTTGAAGTACTTGCCTTACCAAAACTGGAATAAAAAATAGGAGACAACCATCTACTTTGCAGAAATAGCAAATCTTCAACCAACATAAAGACTCACCTAGTGCCAACTCAGGATCATCTGCAACTGCCTCAGACATATCTGTGTCTTCCATAGAATGGCTTGAGGCAGGGTCATCCATTGACATGGCAAGAGCCTGCTGCAGCAGAGCATTCTCTTCATCCTGTTATCAAGTTATTGTCAGTTTGTCCCGAGAAAAGTGTTCAGCTCTACACTTAAAAGCAGTGACTATACCAACCGTCACATCATTTCTCTTGTTTTCAGTTTCAGAAGCAGTAACATTAGAACTTTCGGTCATAGTTGCATCCTGTGAGCTGGACGGTTGTTCCCCAGCTTTTTCCTGTTTAGCAGCCTCCTCCGCAGCCTTTTTAGCAGCTGCTTCTTGTCTGGCCCTCTCCTCTTCCATCGACACTCTAAGGGCAAGCGCCAATTCAGGATCTAGATTAGGATCCACCCCAAATTCAAAACCAGAGACACCACCAGCAGCAGCTGCCGCAGCTGCAGCCGCAAAACCACTTCCACCTTCCCCATCCCCAGTAAAGATGGGTGTGCTGCAGTAGGCAAATGAAACAGTGAGCATGAATTAGAAAATATTTGTATATTTTTATTGTAAAAGGGAAAAAACCAACCTTATCAGGACATCAGAAAGGACGTTTGAGCCAGGAGGAACATGAACCATGTGGCTGGTGTCATTACTGTTGACAGCTGAAAGAAGAGCTTCCAGCTTCTCTGTCTTCCCATCGTCTTCTTCGCCAAAATTAATAATATCAAGAGCTACATTATTCTTTTTCAATTTCCTACCAATCATCTCTAATGCCTTCTTGTCATGTTTAATAGGACTGCAAGTTCAAATTAATAATCAAAGGATCTGAAAGCAAAAAGTTTTGAAAGAAAAAGGAAGGTAAAATAGGATCCACCTTCCAGCAAAGACAATAATTCTTTGCTGCTGCTTTTTGTTCTGACGATGTTTAAGTGCCAATTGTGCCACCTGAATACCAGCAGCCAAATTCATCTCACCACCAATTTCTAAACCTAAATTGAGCACAGGGGAACATTAAGGTTCCATGTAAACAAAGTGACTCTGGAGGCATATATTTAGTTTAAGATATATATATAAAATTCACAAAAACAGTGACCGATGCGTTACAACAGACAACGAAAAGGAGATGTTGTCAACCTAAAGATACCAGAGAACTGAGAAACTCAATGGCTCAGGAAAAGCCACTGAATGATCAGAATTCAGATATATACTAATAATAACTATATAGCTAGAATATACTTAGCAGAAAGAAGTCACTTCAGTTTCCATAAAATGTTAGATGCAAAATGTGGACTATTTTTGTTTGAAATGTGTATATCTTGATGCACGGGCAGTTACTACTAGCTCTTCCAGTTAGATATTAACCACTGCTTACTATCTATCTCCATGCATATTATTCCATACTATCACGTGCACTCAAAGTTCCTTAGAACAAAGAATTTCACTTGGTAATGACTAAAGCAAAAGTAAGTACTAAACTGAAAGGTGAATAGAGAAGCTAACCGTGCATGCAAGCTAAGATCTTGCCAAGATCACTAGTAGGAGTAACCAAAACGCGAACCCCCTTTCCTGCCATTGTCAGAATTCCCACCGTATTCTCCGGATTTGACTGCATTTGTACACCTTAATCCATCAATTCAAGAAATCCCATAAACTGCACGCATATTAACCACAGCATAACAAAAGAATCTTCCTTTCTCCTCAATATTTCAAAATCACCCATTTTCCCGGAACTAGAAAAGATAGAGACAACGGTTTTTGCATTCTATCAAACATTATATTTCCTCACAATCCCAGAATCACAGCAAACGAACAAACACTTAGAAAGAAAAAAGACACCTGGGTTTTAGCACCACAAATAAGATTAACCGCATCAGATTGAGCTTGAAATCTGGAGGGAGCGTAGTCGCCGTTTCGCATCCACTCAGAGTTATCGATGCAGATCATCGTCGCCTGCAGATTGCAATTATATTACCAATCACAAAGTTCAAAAACCCTAAATTTTGCAAGAATTGGGTGGAATATAGGACCTACCTCGAGAACCATGTTTAGAAAATATTTCTTGGAGAAGGATCGAGAGTGAAAGATGGAGGCCTGAAAGAGATTTGTGAACAGTCCAGAGACAGTAGTAGAGACGAGAAACAAGGCTTACTTGTCCCAGAGGTTTCAGGATTCTTGGAAATTCTCAGAATGGGTACCAACAAGACGTATTTACAAGAATAGTCATAATTCAGGTAAGTAGATAACTGTAACTTTTGCTTTTATAATAAATATTTTAAAAAAGAAAAACATAAACTAATATAAGTTATTTTTTTTATAATTAACTAATATAAGTTATTCGATCTTATATTATATATATTATACAGAAAGTTGCTGTAAATGCTTATGACGTTTCTTGTAGACAACGATAAAAATTATATTCATGGTGCTTGAAAATTTTAAAATATATAAAACATCAAAATAAATCGTTTAATTAATGTTTTAAAATATAATCACAGTTAAGTTACGGATATAAGTATTGTGTTCAAAATATGTAATATATTCAAACACATAAATTTATAGGCATAACAACTATAACTAAATTTATAATTAAAATTTATAGTTTTATGAATCAATTTAGGACAAAAATATTAAAGACGTAATTATATCGATTTTGTAAATAAGGAAATGTTAATTTTTTAAAATGATTATATTATCAAAAAATAAATTTATTTTGATTTTGATTTTAATGAACTTGTTAATATATATTATGATAAAAATATTATAATAAAATATATCAAGATCATTCTATAATTTATATTTAGTTAAATAATTAGTATGATTATTATTATTATTATTATTATTATTATTATTATTATTATTATTATTATTATGTTTATTTATTTTTATTTTTATTCCTTTTTTGTTTTTCTTCTAATTTTCCTTTCATTTATTATTTATTTATTTATTCACTTATTTAACTATTTATTTTCTTTTTCTTTTTTATTTTATTTTATTTTTATTTTCATTCATTCATGTAAGTCATTTAGAAACAGTCTCTCTACTAGTTAGGGGTAAGGCTGCATACTATTGGACCTCTTCAAACCTACGTCTCAATGGATTTCTATTGGGTATTGTTGTTGAATAATTTTTTCCACATTTTATTAAAGAAATTGTTATATAATTTTTAGGGTTAATTACTTAAAAAATTATAAATTTTACCCAATTTTATAATTATAACCCAAAATTTTAAAGTGACAATTAAATACTTGAACTTTCAATTTTTCTCAAATATAGTATGACGTTAGTGTCTCCGTTAATGGAGCTAACATGGTATATTATGGTAAATGTATGATGTCATGTATCATGCTAAATCCACATCGAATTTTAATTAAATTAAATTAAACAATAAAAAACCCTAACCTATCTTTCTTGCCTCTTCTCACCTAAAATCCTAAGATAATTAATTTTAAGGGTGGTTAAAGTCCCTCTTCTTCTTCACTCACTTATTCTCACAACAAGAAAATTAGGAATTAGCAATGGAAAATTACCGATGGAAACAAAACCATTGTAAATTACCAACAGAAAATCAATTTCCATCAGTAACATTGTTGGGAAAAATGTCATTTAGCGATAGTAATAATATACGTCGGTAAATATGGAGGGAAATTATCCTGGCAAAATTTTCGACAGACTTTAGAGACGGTAGAAAATTCTAGTCGGTAAAGAAGGCTAGAATTCTTGGTGGAATAAAAAAGTTTTGAGTTTATTACGAAAAACATTTCCGTCGGTAAATTCTGTCGATAAATTTTAAAGGTATACGTCGTCATTTGCTTCAACTTCAACATTTTAAATAAAACGAAAACGATATCATTTTTGTTTACATTTAACCCACCCGAAAGACCACTCCCCCCGCATCTTCTTCTTCGTTTTTCCTCCCTCCCCTGCATTTTCTCAAGTGTTTTTCCTCTCTCAGGTTTCTCTGTCGTGGATTCTTCTTCTACTCGTCAACGTTTGTCTTCTCTGACCACTGTCATTGTGTCCTTCGACAGAGGTATTCTTGCAGCCTTTCATCTTTGTTATTTCGTGTGATGTTGGATGTATTAAACAAAGAATATATTTAATAACATTCGTTTATTTGGGTATTCTGTGATTGGAAAACAATTTTAATGTGTAAATGTTAGTGATGGAAGGGACAAGATGTAATTTTGATTGTGATGTTAGGATGAATTTCTGATGCATGTAAGGTATTTGATGAATTGCTTGTTATGTTGATGTTAAATGATAGGAGTGTTCTGCGTATGTAGGTGTGTTCAAATAACTAGAGGCATTGTGTTTGGGTTATGGATAATTGAAGTCTTTTATTTATTTAAGTGTTTAATTAATAAGCATGGTTTAAAGTTTACATTAGGATTTCTTTTCCTTCTTTCTTGACGAAGATTATATTCTTTTTGTTTCTTGGGTTTTGAATTCAAGTGTTCTTTTCAGATATTATTTGATGACTAACATTAATGATTTAATTTAATAACGCATAATTTAGGTTCATGAACTTTATTTGTAAGTTTAGACTTTATAGAGCTACATTTGTGTTTTTGTTGATATACTCGATGTCGAGCTGTGTAATTTTCAACAATTTCAGTGATAAAGTAGGAGTTATTAGATGTTGATTTTGTTGTTAAATCAACATCATTTAGGAGATGGTATTTGTTAAATGGAACAATGAAAATTTGATTCCAACAACTTGAATGTATTGCTTTAATAATACGATCATGATGCATTTGGGTTTTGTGTGAATACAAAGGAGGTCTTGATTTTGTGTTAATGTTTAGAATATTCTTATAATCATTGATGAGTTTTTATGTTCTTCTTTAATAGTATAAGTATTTACTGTATGTGAAATGAGTTTCAGATCTTATGGATGATTTGAGAACTAAGTTCCTAGGACAGTATATAGGCTGGAAACCCGTGATGCAGCTCTCGTGAGGCTTATCAGTGAAAAATTCTAGGAGCTTAGGAGAACTTGCTTTCTTAATTCACAGGTGTAAATAATGTCACCTACCATAGTATTGAAATCAATTGTAGGTGATTAATTCAATTGATTAATACTTCAACTTCAATGTGATTAATTCAAACTTAGTATTAACACAAGAAATTCATAGGTTTAATAGACATGAAAGTTCTTTTCATAATAAACTCTTATGACAGTATATAGGCTAGAAACCCATGATGCAGCTCCCGCGAGGCTTATCGATAAAAAATTCCACAAGTCTAGGAGTCACAGCGAGAACTTGCTTTCTTGGTTCACAGGTGTAAACAATGCCACGTACCAGAAATCAATTGTAGGTGATTAATTCAATTGATTAATACTTAGGAGATGTTGTATAAAGTTTAAATGTTCTGTAAACTTAGGGAACATGAAGGATACTAATTATGAAATTCCTTTTTAAAATTAACAGTTTTGTAGAAATGAGTACTGTAAATAGATCTTATAGACTATTAACACCTAATGGTTTCATTAATCCTGAGTTTGTTAAGGGTTGAAGCTTTTATTCATTATGTATGTTCTCAACCTACATATATGGATGACCCAAATATTAGATGTCCATGTAAAAAGTGCAAACATATTCGTTTCCTTCATATTGATGAAGAGAATGGCCATTTGCTGAGAAAATGGTTTGTTCCAAATTATTTTGAGCGGACACAACATGTGAAGCCATTGATTTGTAGCATCTCAAGGGGTAACGAAGCAAACTCGTTAGTAAATGTGGATGAGTTTGAAAGGGGATTAGATTTAGAACAAATAATGTGGGTGTAACTGAAAATCCTTGCATGCAAATGGTTTATGATGCAGCCGGTTATACCTTTCAGGAAAATATAGAAAATCTTGAAGAAGAACCAAACCCACATGTAAAATAATTTTTTGACTTACTACACTCAACTGACCAAGAATTATGGTCAAATTGTGAGACAATGACTCAATTGTCTTCAATTGCTCAGATATTGAACATAAAGTCTGAAGGGCATATTTCTTATTATAGTTTTGATAAAATTCTTGGATGGTATAATGAATCATTACCTCCTGATCATACAATGGTTGATAGTTTTTACAATATGAAGAAATTTATTAGGGGTCTTGGTTTGCCTGTTGAAAAAACTGATTATTGCAAATTTGGATGTATGTTGTATTGGGGGGATGACGTGAAATTACAAGTGTGCAAATTTGTGGTCAATTTAGGTTCAAGCCTAAAAAGCGTTCTATCAAACATAAATTAGTACCCTGGAAGTGGATATATTATTTCTCGCTAACTCTGAGACTTTAAAGACTATATGCTTATGTTGTTACTGCACCTCACATAAGATGACATAATGAACACGAACAAGAAGATGGAATAATGAGTCATCCATCGGATGCACTGGCATGGAAACATTTCAATAACACCCATCATGAGTTTGCAGCTAAAAGTCGAAATGTTAGGTTGGGATTGTCGACGGATGGATTCCAACCTTTTGGTCAATTCGACTAACAATATTCATCATGGCCAATCATAATTACTCCTTATAATTTGCCTCCATAGATGTGTATGAATGAGGCATATATGTTCTTGACAGTGATTGTGCCAGAGCCTACAAATCTAAAGCATAAAATTGATGTATTCTGACAACCATTGATATCTCAATTGCAGCATCTTTGGAAATATGGTGTGGAGACTTATAATGTGTCTTTAAAACAAAATTTTATGTTGAGAGCAACTTTGATGTGAACTATTAGTGATTTTTTGGCATATGCTATTTTATCTAGATGGAGCTCAGCAGGAAAATTAGCTTGTCCTTATTGTGGCAATGATTCTGATGCGTTTTATCTTCCAAACGGGGGCAAAACATATTGGTTTGACAACTATAAGAAATTTCTTTCTCCAAATCATCCATTTAGATGAAATAATCAAAAGTTTATTAAGAATAGGATGGTACAAACACCTCCTCCCCCTCACAAAGATGGTGAAGAGATATTCCAGGAGACTTATGAATTAGGGTTGCTGAAAATTACATAATTTGAAGCTAATGAAGATAATACAAGCATTAGCAAAACCTTTGGTTGGAGAAAATGAAGCATCTTTTGGGATTTGTCATATTGGAAAAAAAATTTGATATGTCATAATCTAGATGTGATGCATATTGAAAACATATTTTTGGCAATTTGTTCAATACCATAATGAACATTGAAGGGCGAACAAAGGATAATGCAAAATCACGAGCTGATTTGAAACTTTTTTATAGAATGAATGAGTTAGATAAAGATCTTTGCACCGATAAATATTCGAAAGTATGTTACACTTTAGACAAAAAACAAAAGGAAATTTTGTGTGAATGGTTGAAAAGTCTAAAGTTTCCCGATGGTTATGTTTCAAACTTGGCAAGGAGTGTGGACATGAGGAAGTACAAATTATTTGGGATAAAAAGTTATGATTGTCATGTGATTATGCAAAGGCTAATTCCAATTGCATTTTGGGAGTTGCTACTGAATAAGGTTTAGGAAGTTATAACAGAATTAAGTTTGTTTTTCAAAAGCTTAACATCATCTGAAATAAAGTTGGCTGAAATGAAAAAACTAGAAAGGCAAATTTCAGGAATTTTGTGTAAATTAGAAGAGATTTCCCCACAAGCTTCTTTGACTGTATGGAGCATATACCTGTGCATTTAGCACACGGGGCTAAACTTGCTGGTTTAATTCAATATCAATGAATGTATCCACTTGAGAGGTAATTATAGTAAATATTTAAATAGAATTAATAACATGTTTTAATAACAGAATTGTAATAACCATATTCGCTAATGTAGGTATTTGCATCACTTGAAGAAAAATGTCAAAAACAAGGCTAGAGTTCAAGGTTCGATATGTAATGCTTATTTAGTGGAGGAAGCAAGTACATTTTTTTCACATTATTTTGAGTCACATGTTCACACAAGAGAAAGAAAAGTTCCTCATAATGACGATGGGGGAAGAACGGGTGATGCTGATGGTAACTTATCCATTTTCACATATTTTGGACAAACATATGGACGTTCAATAAGAAGAATGTTAACAGAGGAAGAAATTGAGGCTGCCATGGTTACATTTTATTGAACTGTCAAGAGGTTTAACCTTTCGTGCAGTAAGTTGAAATTGATTTTTAAAATGATTATTTGGTTTTTAAAATGTATTGTTATTCACAACTGAAATACGTAATAATGTTTTTAGATTATACGAGGAATAGTTATGTGAGCTAATGCCCGAGAAAACACAGGATGATATCAATAAAGAAGTTAGAAGACACTTTCCTCGATGGTTCGAAAAATATGTAAGTTTTCACTTACAATTATTGAAATGATTAAATTATAAGATTAAAGTGTTCAAATGACATTATACTATTTAATATGATAATTTCTTTTGTATAGGCCTTAGAAAATCCAATAGAGAACAAGTTCATAAGTGATCTTGCAAAAGGATCTTTGCGAACTATTAAATCATATCCGGTGTATTTCATTAATGGATATAAATATCATACAAAATATCATGGTCATAGCATGGCAATAGTAAATAGTGGAGTTTGCATACAGGGAGAATTGATGAATTAATGTGGTAAAATTATTGAGATACTTGAAACTAAGTACCTTGCATTACCAATAAAGCGGAATGTGATATTTAAGTGTGACTGGTTTGATCCAACTCTTAATGTTAGTACAAAAGTGCATAGCTGATACAATCTAGTTTAAATTAACCAACGAAGAAGATTTAAACAATTTGAACCTTTCATGTTCGTAATACAAGCGATCCAGGTGTATTATTTCCCTTTTTCCAGCTTACGACGAGATAAGTCAGATTGGTTAGCCGTTTGCAAAGTTAAACCTAGAGGTGTTTTTGAATCATATGGAAAAGGAGAACAGAGAATTGAAAGTGAAGCGTTTCAGGAAGATGTTTATGAAATAAATGTATCTGTTACATATGATGAGAATGAACCTTTGAACGATTCAAATAATGAATATGTCGAAATTTCATCTGGAGAGGATGAGGAGGGCGAGAGATCTGAAGAGGAGCCTGAGTTTGATTCTAATTCTTCAGAAAAAGAAGATGATGATGATTTTGATTTATAGTTGAGTGCTGATAGCGATTAATTTATATTTGTAATAGAATATTATATTCAATAAATCAATTATTGAATCAACAATATTTTGTTATATATTGAATTGAAATTGTTATATTTCAGGAATATTCAATAAAATATGAATTTTAGGTTAAAATATGCCACCAAAGAGAAAATAGAATATGATGCGACCAAGGTTTAGACTACGATTTGGAGCCAGTTACTGTCCAGGTGAAGCATCACATTCTGCAGCTGCAACCGAATTAGATGTTGTACCTCCAACTACTACACTTGCAGATGAGGCATCACCTTCTGTACCTGTTGCTACACCATCCACCATCCTATATCGATAAAGAATCAAAGATATCAGGGGTAAATGAAGCAGATGAAGGAGGCGGCCTCCAGCCTTGAGCTGAGGGAGTTGATGGAAGAACTTACATCACAATTGTCAACAATTTGTAAATGAAAATACATGAAATACCATATGTTTATAATTAAGTTATAGGTTTAAATTTAAAAATGATATAACATTAATTGTTTTTATATTAGGTTGATTACATTTGGATCGTGCTTAAGAAACATAACATCCAAATTCAAGGAGAAGATTGATCTTGAGGGTTATATATGGAAGAACATCTCTCTGGCGACAAATGATTTTTATTATCAAGAGTTTGAAGTAAAAAAAATATATTTTTTGTATTTTTAATTAATCTTATACAATAATTAGATAAATATTGTAGATTATAAGTACTTATTGTATGTTTTTCTTTTTTTCAGAAAGATTTTTTTTGGGATTCTAAATTTGAAGCGGTTAGTTATAAAGTATAGGAGAGACGAGCTCGTACATGTATAGAGAATTTGTTGGTGCGATACGCAAGATTGGTATATGACCTCCTTATATTTCTGAACAAATATGGAGTTGTTGGCAGCAGTATTGGACATCACCCAAGACAATATCCATTTTAGAGCGTAATTTTACCAACAGACGCGGAGGACCAGGGGGAGAGAGTTTTCCCGTACATACTAGAGGATCTATTTCCCACCACAAGCATGCAGAGAGACTTGTAAGTATCTACACTTTACACTTATATTCTGATTTTTTTTAACTTTGATGTATTTCAATTTAATTTAATGTGTAAAATTTGGAATGAAAATAGGTGTATTATGGAGAATGATAATGTTATAAATGTTTGTGCCATGTATGGCTGTGTTGTTGAGTTACTTTCTTTGTTCAACAGGGGATAAATATCATAAAAATAGAGAAAATTTTGCCAAAACTTTTGTAAATTGTAGTTCACTTATAACATTTTATTCTAATGCAGGAAAAGTCTATGGGCAGGAAGCCTACACCCCATCAGCTCTTTTTGAAGACTCATACAAGGAAGCATGATGGTGTATCCTTCGTCAACAGCCAATGTAGAGAACTAAATGTATGTGAAATTTATGCTTTAATATTAATGCTTAATAATTATCACTTATTAACATAAACATTGCCTTCTGATAGGACCAAATACAAGAAATCATTCAACGACAATCTCAGCAGTTTGAAGATGTTGACTTAGGATATTCGACTTAGGTTCATTTGTGAACACATGTTATTCGCAATCTTTCACATTCAATACAACAACATCTAGTAGGCGGTCCGCATCCAATGAAGTCCATGAGCTTCGAGCTGTACAGGCACTTGCAACTTAATTGCAACAGACGATAGAGTGCATAGCCCAGCTCCATAATGAGATGGATGAGTTGAAGGGTAAGGGCAACATCTCATCGCAATATTTAGAGCATTCGCATTAACGAAACGAATAGCGTAATTGTAGTCATTTCGTTTTAATTAAATACTTATTGTTGAACAAAATAATTTTTTATTATAAATTAAGATAAACTTTCTGTTTTAACAAATTAAATGTAGAAACAAATCAAAATATTATCAACGGATAACTGATAACTGTATAAATTATGCATCAATCATAAGATTATCAAATAAAACTAAATGCAAGGAAAAATTAAAAAAAGTGTCAGTAAATTTACCGATAGAAAACCAAAATTCTTTGGTAAAATATAATCAATTTATCGACAGATAACTAAGTTCCATCGGTATAATTAGTCGTGAATTTACCAAAAAAATTGCCAAATTCGTCGATAAATTTACCGACAGAGAAGCCTTGTCTGTCGCTAAATTTATGGGCAGCAAAAAATTACCATCACTAAATATTGCCACAGAACATAAAGTATCTGTCGGTAAATTAGTGATAGAAAATCTGTGCTTCGTCGCCAATTATTACCTACGGCCGTTTATCTGACGACTTATTCCGTCGGTAAATTATGTCGCTAACTTAGCTTACCGATGGAAAACCTACACATTCTGTATGTAATGTCTGTCGCTAAATCCCATTTTTCTTATAGCGTTAAACACAGTCCAATTTTGTTTCGTTTAAAATTTTTCCAATTTTTTCTCTTACTAACATACTCTCTTTCTAAAATATTTTCAACCCATGGTGACCACCAAATCTTCGTCGCGTACTTGCCCCATGGTTATTGACAAGCACCTCTGTAATGCTTCTCTTTGTTCGCACTCTCGATTATGTTGTTAACCATTGCGACATTGGGGGAGATATAGTTATGTTTGTCATATTGGATTTTCACTAGCTTAAAGTTGAACCCTTTGAGGGCTTTGGTTGATTAGAATCAGAGGTGTATAGTTCACGATTGTAGAAGAAAGTGAAATTGTACATGACAGTGAAGTCTGCTAACAGGTGTTGTCTGATAAGTTCCAAGGTTGAAGACTCGTCTAGAGACCATTTAAAGATTAATTAGCTAGTGATAGTGTGGAAATTTGAGTTCAAGAGAGGAGGAGAAGAAGAAGAAAAAGAGAAAGACGAGGCTTTTATTGTTGTTAAGTGGAAATTGGAGAGCAAGAGGGTATAAAAAGGGAAGAACAAGGAAGCAATTTTAAATTCTTCAATAATTTATTAATCATTATCATGTAAATAGCTATTGAATCAAGGGAGATCATAATCCATGTTTGAATGATAGCAAAATATAAGTATTACTATGAGTTTGTTTATTATAAAAGCAGTATGAAAGTAATAATGGTAATGCACAAATCAAGATACATATTATGAAGACAATAATAAAAAATTAGAGTTTTAAGTCATTCCAGTAAAGAACAAAATCAAGATCAAAGAAGAATAAAGTACAATATGTAATGTTTATTGTACTTCCTACTTGTCCCCTTAATATATTTGAGGCTCATCATGTATAAATACATCGTTATTTTAACTTAATGCATAAGTATTTATAATCATTAAGAGGAATTAAGGTTTTGATCTCAAAGAAAACTATCTTGATCCTTTGAACAATCTTTTGGAAACATTTGGAGAAATGCTTGTCTATTTTGTATTAAGAAAATCGAATTTGAGCATTTGAAGATGTTGGAATCATGATTTTAGATGTATTGGTCAACTTATATAGATTAGTGATCGACCAATGTAGGTTAAAATTGTTAAACTTATGCATCGAGAGTTTGTAAGGACATTAGTTGATGCATTAGTCAACTACACTAGTTGACCATTATCCTAATGACTAATGAATATATGCATTCAATGCACACTAATTGATTAATATACAATAACTATTCATTAGCAACGACTAGTTCTTATTTCTAATAGCTATTTTGACCCCTAAATCCTATAAATACATGGTTCTTATTATTTCAAAGGTCGTTTGGTTCCACTTTTATTTTCCTATTGTAGTTTTTGGTTTTTTTTGTTCTTAGTTTCTGTTTTTCTTCAAATAAAAATAAAAACTTGCTTGGTTGTTAATGTCAATGTAGTTATTTTTTATTATTGATAATAATTAAATATTAGATAAAACTTAAAGATAAATTATTTTTAATTAATTAGATTTATTTCAATCTCTTATATAATATTTATTAATAAATTGTCAGTAAAAATTATTAATTTTATTAAAATAAATAATTTAAAATTTATTTCAATATATTTTAATTATTAAATAAAAATTTTATTTGAAATTTACACATTCTAAAGGTATTTTTAAGTTAATTATATTTATTAATAATTATCAATTTAATTTAATTACAAAAATAAAATAAAATAATTCATACTTTTTATTACTGATTATTTTTAATTAAATTAATATATAATATAATATTAAATTAAATTAAATTATTCATAATTAGTAATTAATAATTAATAATTAATATATTAAATAACTAAATAAAATATATTTAGTTGATACTAAATCAGATTATGAAAAAATAAAATAAAAAAACTACTTTTTGTAGTTTTCATAAAATTTGAAAACTAGATGAAACTAAAACCAAAAACAGGAACCAAAAACTTAAACAAACCAAGTATTTTTTAATAAATTTGAAAACTAAAACAGAAAACTAAAACATAAATGAAAACAAAGAGGCCCTTAGATTTAGAAAATAATTTTGTTGTTGTATAAACACTTTTTAAAGAGTTTTGAAAAGATTTCAAGCCAATCCTAGTGAAGGTCACTGGGCGATTGTGAAAAATATCTTAATGTACTTAAGGACTGAATACGTTTTCTTAGTATATGGAAGAGATAAACTGAGAGTTAGAGGTAATCAAATGCGAGGTAATCAAATGCTAGTTTTCAGTCAGATCCAGAAGATCGTAGATTACAGTTAGGGTACATCTTCACTTTAAATAGTAGTACGGTAAGTTGGAAGAATTCCAAATAACCAACCATTGCAAATTCTACGACCAAGGTAGAGTATATTTCAGTTTCAAGGGCAATAAAGGAAACAGTTTGGATCAAGAAGTTTTTCACTGAACTTGGAGTGGTTCCTAACATTATTGAGCCTATAATATTGTACTATGATAGAAATGATGGCATAGGCAAAGGAACCAAGGTCTCATCAACTGCCTAAATATATACTTAGGAAGTTTTACTTGATCAGGAAGATAATGGAGTGAAAAGACATAGTACTAGAGTGAATTCCCACTGAAGAGAATCTTACAGATCCTCTCACTAAGTCATTGTCTCAAAAGAGACCTGATCAACTTTGGATGGATATGATATTAGATACATAAGCTATTAACTTTAGTGCAAGTGGAAGATTGTTAATTTATATCAAGTGGGAGATTGTTAATTTATACCCTTGCTACCAATTTGTCAGTTGCAATTTTATGTTTGATTATTAATTTATACCCTTGTAGCCAATTGGTTGCAATTTTATGTGTGACATTATTATTTAATCAATAAAGACATTCTTTATCTTTACATATTATGTTTATTAAATTTGATGTTTTAATATTAAAGGTAAAATCTTTGAAATAATTATTGTACAATTAAAATTATGATACCTTATAATTATGAGATTCAACTTGCATTTGTATACTATTTCTAAATTGTTACTAGTTGTAGTTTCATCGAGATATAATATTGATGAAATAGTAAAAACTAGTATACATTATGTTTCTTTCTTATGAAGAAAGTAATTGGTCTTACATATTAAAGTATGGAGATATTTAAACAAATATGTGGGTGCTTATTAGAGAATAGGTTCAATGAACTGACCCGATTATAAGAATCTCAAATAAAATATTACTTATGTGTTTGTAGATTTTTTCATTATGATAGTTATATAATCGATCCATCGATTTGAGATTACCAAGGTATCTCATGTGAAAATTACTATATTTTAATGCTACTTATAACTTATTCTATTTAGAGAAGCTCAATTGGTAGCACTTGGATACAGTATGAACTATATGGAGATAGTTGAGTAAGCCAATAAAAGATTAGTTACTTTAAAGTAATTAGAGATAATGTCATATTGTTCTTGATTAGTAGTGATTTAAGAAATTTTTTTACTAGAGTAAATTGACATTTGAAAAGGTATTTTCAAATATTAATTATAAATCAAGTACTAGTTAGTAAGAACGAATATGATTGGATTTAAAAGAGTAGACATTATATCCATATTCTATCCAGTTGAAATATTGGATGACGAAAGAATTAAATTATACACTATAACCATACATGGATATATTAAGTCAAACCACTTTGACATACTTAATATTTGAGTGATCATGACATATTACTAAACATCAATCTTAATTTATGGTTATAAATTGATTAATTGAAGAATTAAAGATAAATTAAAAAGATTTTTAATTTATCTAATTCTAATTATGAATTAGATTTGCCAATATATTAAGAGCATAATGAGTCAAACATAAAGAGAAGATAAAAACAAAAAAATCAATTTTAAGTTAGACTTAATTATGAAATTTGAGAAACTTCAAAAATCAAATATAAAATATTTGATTAAATTAAATTAAATTATAATTAAAGTTTGACTTTAATTATAACAAAAATATTTAATTTTAATAAAAGTAAAACCCTAAAGCCCTTTTTTTTTCTATAAATAGGAAATTAACATAAGGAATCTTATACTCTTTCTTATTCTCTCTCAAAGAGTTGAGCTTCTTTTTTGACTGCTTTGTAGATACTATTAGAAGTTGAATACATAAATTCTTTGAAAGAGTTTTAAAAACGTTTTAGTAGCAACTTCAAATCAGGTATGATTTTTTTTATTTTATAATTCATATTTTTTAAGTTATTCATTTATTATGATCATTTTGAAAACTGTAAAAATTTTGTTTTTTTACCTGCCTTTGATTCGATCATGATTGGTTTTCTGATAGCAAATAGAGTTTGATGAGCTCAAGCCCTAAGATAACTCCTTAATAGGAATTCCAAGAGTTGATGGCCTTCCAACATAGGGGAGAGGCTGACAATAGCGGAAGACCCTGAGGCTGACAATAGCGGAAGAAACTTGATGTGCATATGTATGTACATATCGGAGCTCCTGATCAACATTCTCACAAACTTATTGAATATTTTGAGGCAAGTCCGGTTATTTAGCAACCATTGTTTGTATGTACATATCGGAGCTCCTGATCAACATTCTCACAAACTTATTGAATATTTTGAGGCAAGTCCGGTTATTTAG
>JAOQMQ010000194.1:17570179-17580273 GCA_027563845.1 Erythroxylum subrotundum
CAACCATTGTTTCGAAGGTTGGTGTCAAACAAGTTAAACCAAACATTTTAATAAATTTTATTTTATATTAATTATAGTAGGCATAGTCACCAATAGCCCCGTACAATTCGCCATAAACATTCTTAAGCTTCTCACATGCTCGCGTTTTAAAAGATCCCATACACGTAGACGTAGGCGAAATGGGATGGGTCTGATTTATGAGTCCAGCTATTTATTTACGTAGATTTTGTATGAGTCCTGCGTGAGTCTCACAAAATAAATGACTGAAATTTCATGAAATAGAATAAGACAAAGTAATATTGGACAGAAGATCTAGACTCCTAATTTATCTTGACGAGAGCAACCCCAGGTTGACTGCTTTCCAGGCTGTTCCAAGAATACCGTGGCACGAATGAAAAAGGGTCAGAACTTGGTTACAGTTTTCCCAAAGCTTCATAAATCAATGCAAGTCTTGCTTCTAGAGGCAACAATGGTCATACTAGAGAAACTCACGATACAATGCCATACCACTTTCGCTGCAATTATCATTGTTAAAATAAGTACACTAAAGGGCATGCATGCGTCAAGCTTCTCCCTGATGAAAACTATTTAATAGGTTAGAAGTTCAAGAAATTAATGTACAATCATCATAACATCTAAAATTCGTGTACATTGTAGATTTTGAAAGCAAATGATGTAGGCACGAATGTCATAAATCTACACTATGTTGGCAGATCGGTCCGTCTTCTCTAATGCGGTTTCTTCAAGAATTTGTGGCACATAACAGCACCCTCAAAATATATCAGACTGTGATCTGAATACTGCTCCCTATCGGAATCAGTCATCTCTGAGAACCCAAATGAATTTATCCATGTGTTTAGAACACTAGGAACTGCAGGCAACACCAATCTCTCTACTCCTAAATTCATAAGCTGCTTTTCAAGCTCATCAATCATCATCCTGCACATTCCTTGTCCACGGTAATTGGACCTGGTGGCAACAAAAGGTAACTCTGCAATTTTGCCTCCAACAACTCGCACATTGGCTACCGATATCAATTCCTCAGATTTCTCCAGAATTACTGTGCAGAATCCCTTACAGTTTAAACGACTTAGCGCTGATACTCTGCAAAAAACTACATCTTGGAAAAAGTCCCTTCCTGTGAAAAAGTCTATTATTGGTTCAAAGCATTCATGCAACACCTTAAGAGCAAGGTTGAGTTTGCAGCTGTTCTCCGTCTTCATATCGAGAGTGCCGGTATCAGAGTCCATGCAGCCCAACAATGTCCAAGTGAATTTACCTTCACGTAGTTGAATTGGATTCATCATTAAGTTTTGAAGGCCTAAATGCATGTTTTCACATATGTTGCTGCAAAACCAATTTTCTCTCCTCATCTTGATTTCTGCCCTGTTCTTTAAGCATCGCAGATGGTACTTATCCAGGCATTGGTCACAACTCAACATATAAACTTCCGCAGATGGCTGAACATTCTCTTCGCACTTGAAATGACCACAAATTTGACAGCAACATGACGGGCAAAACCATTCCCCATCTGGGACATCTTCTAATCCGAGGCAGGTTATATGGAATGAAGATGGACACTGATCGCATAAAATAAGATCTCCACCGACATGACAAATAGAGCAAATCTCATCGCTCTGTTCAGCCTGATGATGTTTGTCTTTCCTGCCGCACTTTGTTGAGACTGTTCCGTTGGTGAAGGCTAAAAGCTCCTCTTCACAGTCTAATAAGGATCTGCCATCTCCAAGAAAAATATTAGCTGGTGGTCTTCGGTCTGTGCAACCAGCATGAGCTTCGAAGTCACCAAGACTAAAAGTCTCCGAACAACAACTGCACTTGATTCCATGGTGTGTTACAGAGCCTTTCTTTACTCCAGTCCTGCTGTCACTGGAATAGCAATGGACCTTTGCTCTTGGTAACACGACATCATAGTCTATCAGCAAAGACAAGATGTTTATTGGCTTTGCCCACTTTGAAGAATTAGACGTTTCTTCTTTCTTGACTCTCTTTCTACGCTGTGTCCTGCTGGCTCGCTGATTTATTTCTGAAACTTCTTTCAGGTTCTCCAGAGATGTTAGCTTCTTTCCTCTTTGTGGCAGTCTCTCCATAACTAAGAAATCTGCATCAGTCTTTCTCTTCCTTCCTATTAGCTTATGTCTGTTTGAAGATTCTTTGCTGGCATTGGTTGAACTTTTCTGGACAGAACATGCTGTAAAACAATTTGCCATGTTGGAATCCCTCAAATCATGACAAAGCCGACGTAGGGACATGTATAATTTTCTTTTTCCAGGTATCGGAGCGATGTACCTATATCTGTACCCGCTTTTATAACTCGAACGCTCAATTTTCCATCCCATATACAACAGATGCTTCCTTACCTGGAGAAGAAGACACTCTGGAGCGCGTTTACTGCCTAACGAGAAGTATTGAGTTATGGCTTTAGGGCAAAACTCAGCTCCATTCACCATGTCAGCTTCGAAAGGTAGCCAACTTGCTATACCTTCACAATCTGAATCTTCTAGCTTTCCGTCGAACTTATCAGTAACAGTCACTAAACCTCCCACTTCCACACAAGAATCAGTACTAGGCTTGCCGGAGTCGGATTTCAATATTATCTCACCCTCTGATGGATTGTCAACTGTTGAAAACTGGTGACGCTCCTCTGAAACTCCTCTAAACTCCGTCAAAGCTGCACTAGAATCAAGATTCATACAAGAACCATCAAAATCATCGTCAGGTTTCTGATACTCTAAATCGTGCAAGATTTCAGTGACCAGCTCCTTCCACAAAGGTTTGACCCCGCAAACCATCTCTAGAAACTTCTCCTTAATCGTTCTCCAAGTCTGCCCCGCAGAAACGTCAGGTTGCCAATCTTTCTCAAACTTGGCAATCTCCTCCATTAAAGGCCAAGTTCCACGGCGCCTCCAAATCCCACTTCGCTCATCCCAATCCCGAGTGGTCCTCAAATCCTTAACGCTAGCCGTAAACTTTCTGCCGGTTTCAGGCAAGAAAACCACTCTCTGATCAGAACCATGATGGTAGTGGTCACATATCACACCTTCCCACCAAGTCCCCATGTAATAGAAATCTACGCAATCACCATAACATAACTCCTGGAGTTTGTGGTTCACTGAATGAGGCAATGACCTCAAACAATCAGAACAACGGGTAACATCTTTCTCATGAACGCCGAACATGTTACGCGGCAGATTGGTTGCAGAAACAATGCGTACTTAATTTGTGGTTCACTGAACTAGGCAATGACCTTAAACAATCAGAACAATAGCAACTCTCTCTTGATCGTTGAACGTGTTATGCGGCATTTTGGTTATGGAAACAATCAGTATTTATTCAAAAGAACTAATCCTTTTTTCTCAAAGAGAACGAATCCTTGTCATATTCGGAGAGTTAATTCCTAACTCATCCGGTTTTGTATCAAGTTCCAAGTACCGCTTCGATTTGATATTATTAAATTTCCTTATTTTTTCTCGTCTTCTTTATCCGTTAATTAGGATTGTCACAGTCTGTCCGTCACCCCTTTTGCGGCTCTCTCAACGAATACTTCAGAAATCAGGTAATTAGTGTCTTCTTCTTCTTCTATAACGATTTCTTTCTTTCTTTCTGTTTTCGCAGCATCATAATTTTAACCGTCGTACTGAAGCCTAAAAGTTTGATTTTGATTTTCTTTCTCGGAAGTATAGGATCATCAAAATATGCATTATTGAAAACAAATTATTTAAGATTTTTAATCTTTCTTTTTCACAAGTTAAAAGGATTTATTTTAGAATTCCTTCTTTTATCTATCTTAATTTTATCTTATTTTCTTTTTTATTTTTAAATAATTTTTTATAAAATTATTAAAACTGTTACAACCAATGTTTTAAAATTTGCACCAAAAGTTAAACCAATAAAATAAAATGTTTAAATTTTAAAAGTTCAATTACTATTACATCGTCATAAATTTGACATATAATAAATAACAAATAAAATTTATAAAATAAATATAATATAATAAAAATGAAATACTTTATTGAAATACCGATATCTATTAATGTGTAATCAATTAATAATAATTCAAACTAAAGATGAATAATAATTATCTTTTAATAATTCTTATAAATACCAACATCTATTAATGTATAATCAATTAATAATGATTCTAATAATTTAAACTAAAATTAAATAAAAATTCCTTGTTCCTGTATATTAAGATTCTTAATGTGATTATTTATGAAAACATGTGTTAGTTTACATAAATCAATCATTTAATTAATTAAGTGGTCAATTTTTAATATCATGGGTTATTAATGTAAACCGAATAAAAAATGACTAGTTCAAGGTTATTTCGGTCGAAGAGTTAGTTAAATTTAAGTTTTTAATCATTAGTTACAACTAACTTAATAGTTGAAACTATTACTAATACTTGGTCAAATTCCTATGATATTAATCATTGATGTATTTATCCATTATTTCTTAAATACATATAATGAGATTAATTAAATTGAATTATGCATCTTTTTGTATTTATTCGATAACCTATATAATTAGTATAGCCGTGGCTAATTGCTCATATACTTATTAAGAATATGTTATCTCGATTAATAAATCAATCTTTGACTAGATTTAATATGCTATACCCTTAATCATATCTCACATCTTTATTATTCTTTGATCTATCATAATTGTATTAAATTATTTTCCTCAAAGAAGTTGACCACCTTTGTATATCTTTTTTTTTCTGTGAGTTATGATCAAAATAAACCTTACTTGTTTCTAAATTTTCTTGAATTATATTTAATTTGTTTTCCGAAAATTGTCTCATAAGATCACATAACATTTGATCCTTTAGTAATACTTTAAAGTAGAAAAAGTTAAATTTAATTATTAAGAATTAGACAAGACTCACAAAGATATAAAACAACTCATTTAATCTCTAGGGACTCACACAATATAATTTGAGATCATACAACTTACATTGATCACTTTTTAGAGTCAATTCTTACACACTTAGTCAGAGTCATGTGTTATGTGGTTAACTACTTTTCATTTAGAATGAATATCTTTTATTCATGAAATATCGTATAGATGTTGGTTCAAATGTACTTAATATTTAACTTGAATTCATTAGTCTAATCTAAAATTCATCTTTTCATAACTCCCATTTGATAACTTAAGACAAGTATAGTGATCATTTAATTACTCCAAACTAATTTTCTTTTATTTCATTATATAAAACATTCATGGTTTAAAATTATTGCTCTCAATTATCACCTAAATAACATACCTTAAGCCTATTTCATCTCCACTTATTATTAATAATGAAGGTGATTGCTTATGTTAGAGAGCCAATTACTCTATTTGATATCTTTCTTGATGCATATTTGAAATATTTCATACGAAGGAAACATACTTTAGAATTAACCATTACGTCATGCTTATCACATAATAAACAATATCAACATGTATTTTGCATTTTATGTATAACAATACAATGAATTAGCATACATTTAGAAATATATATCAGTAGTATATATTCTCATCTACATAATCATAGTGACTTCACACAACAATATATATATCTTATAATTGGTTTTCTCATTGGGTTTGCCACCATATCACGTGTAGATATATACTTTATGTTCAACTCACCTCATGCTAATGTATCTTTCATGCAATTATACTTAGTATCTATATATTTCATTTTATAATGAAATTTGAGATCTTTCATATAAATGATTGTTTTATAACTATTAAAGTTGATTAATTCTAGATCAATCTTAATTTTAGTGACTCCTAAATAAACTGAGAATCGTCTAAGCCAAACAACTTAAATTGTAGTAAATATGCTAGGAATTTACTTTATGTTGTAAATAAAGCAACACATGATTATTTCTTACTTTTTATAATATTGGACCATTATTGAATAAGAATACAAATATATAGGTAGATTTTCTATTATCCAAATCTCCTCTGTAATCTACATCTCGTATACATAGGTCATTAAGTTGATAACTCAATGTGTAATCAACAATACCTTTTAAATATCCTAATATTCTCTTTATTGCTTTCTAATATGCTTGACCTAGATTTGATTAATATTGCTCACCATTCCACTAGCATGACACATTTTTGGTCTTATATATATCATTACGTGTAAAGGACTTCCAACTAGATTGAGATATGAAACTTTCTTCATTTGTTCCTTTTCTTATGATGTTGTCAAACAATTTTTTTTTACTAAGACCTTTGCCTATAGCTTTAGGACTATCAATTGACTTACAATCTTGCATATGGAATTCTTCAAGAACTTTTTAAATATATGTCACTTATGAGAGAGACAATGATCTCTTTGAATGATCTAGTGAAATCTTTACTTCAAAAATGTATGTTGCTTGACCCATGTCTTTAATTTTTAAATTTGGATGACCACCAGCTTTTGATTTGCTTAACAAACTCTCATTCATTACAAACATTCAAATATCATCCACATATAAAGATAAAATTTAAATTTTATCTTTATATTTGTTAATGTATACACGTTGCTTTTTATCAATGAAATAATTATGTTACATAAAATGAATGTACCACTATTTCGATGACTTTTTCAAGCCATAAATTGATTTTAATATCTGACATACTTTATGTTCTTGGTCTCATTTAATGGTTTTATATAAATTTATTATAGGTCTAACTCAATGAATCCTATAGGTTGTTTTAATAAATTTATTTTGTTAATTCTCTATTTTAAAAAATAATCTTTTGAGTCTTAATTCTCTTAGCCAAAGGAGAATGTTAGAATCAAAATGCATTTGTTATAGAATCTTCTTAATTACTCTGTTCTTCATTGATAAGCAACTTTTGAGACTGATTTCTTTTGACCAAAGGAAATGATGATCTTGCTAAATAATTATTTCAAGTTGTTTAGATCATATTTACTCATCACCAGAAGTGTGTGATTGTTGACACATCACCATTTAAAAATTTCATAAAGATAACTATTTTTGTAAGAGGTTTTGATATTTATTATGGTTGCTATGATACACTGAACATCGATTATTTCAAGTTCTTGATACCATTTTCAAAGATGATTATCATATAATAGTTTCTGTGAGTTTATGTTTCTAATCGTATATATGCATGAACTAAAACATACAACATTTTATTATTATAAATAAGATCTCTTTTCCATTTTCGCTGATAGGTAGCGAAGAAGGTTCCTTAGCAACTATTGCATAATTTTCATTGTAGAATTAAAGGCCTTACTGCATTTAAGGTATATACAAACTTTGAAAAACATTTGAGAAAAGTTATTAAATGGTCAGGGTTCGATAAGAGAATAAACCCTTAAACAAGATATAAGGGTTTCTATGGATTTTGATTCCTTCATCTTCTGTTCCAAATGATGACCCTATATTGTGGGTATTTGAGGAAGATGATGTAGAAATTGGCATCCTCAGGTTATTAGCATTTTCAATTAAATCCATAATGTTCTTATTATTTTGTAGTTTTGCAATCTTTATTGTGCCTTTTAAATTGACGGGTTTTTCAATTTATTACAGATTTAGGATCTATACATAATCATTTTTTGAGATATAAAGCACCTAAAATATGACTAAGTATAAATGAAAAAATAGAGAAAGAAAAGAATTAACACAAGACAAATTTAACAAAAGAAAGTATATTTAGGAGAAACTATCTTAATCTCTCTTTACAAATGGATACACAAATATAATAGAAACTAGAATGTATCGAAGCTAAAAATATAATAGTTAAAACATATGAAAACTATCTTATATATAGAATGATTAAGGTGGTGAATTGTGTTTCTACACAATTCCATCGTTTTATAAGAAAGGTTGTAAATAAAAGTTGTTTTTACAACTTTTATTTACTATATTACCATTATGTCAAGCTATAATGATGGAATTTATGACCGATTTCTGACATTAGAGCTCAAATAAAGAGTAAAGGTAGTTTTTGCCCCAATATTTCTCCCATTTAAAATCACCTTTACTTTTATTCATACTGCTTATATTTTTCTAGGTTGATAGAGGACCTACACTATATGACATTATCAGTATTGATTAAATTTGTTAGCATATCTGTCAAGTTATTCTTAATATGAATTTTCTGCACATCTATACTTCATTCTTTCACTTTTTCTATAACAAAGTGATATTGAACTTAAATGCATTTTGTCCTTGGATGAAGTGATGGATTCTTTGTCAAGTGCAAAGTGATTTAACTATCATAAAATAAAATAATCTTCTCTTGCTTATGTCTAAGTGCCCCACTAACATTTGTAATCAAATTGCTTCTTTACTAGCTTGTGTAACTATAGTATATTTTGCCTTCGTTATAGAAGTAGCCATAATAAATTGCAATTTTGAGACCCATCTTACAACTCCTCCAACAAGAGTAAACATATAAACTATGGTGGGCTTGTTTTTGTCAAAATAACATATTTTGCCTTCAGTATAGAAGTAGCCATAATAAATTGCAATTTTGAGACCCATCTTACAACTCCTCCAATAAGAGTAAACATATAAACTATGGGGGGCTTGTTTTTGTCAAAATCACCTACATATTGAATCGACATAATCTCTAATAATAAAGTATGATCCTCCAAAAATATTGTATTATTTTAAGTAGCCTTAATATATCTCAGGATCCTCTTTACAATACTCCAATCCTCTTTACCATGATTTCCCACGTATCGACTAACCAGTCTTACTACATGTTGCTTAGCCTTTTGCAAATTATATAAAACATTAAGCTACCCATTGCTAGTGTATACAATACTGAAGACATTTCCATCTTCTTTGTTTTGTTGATAGGACTCATACTTGAAGAAAACTTGAAATTAATAGGAAGAGGTATGGAAATTGGCTTACAATCTTACATATTGAAACGATGTAAGATTTCCTTTAAATAATTATTTTGAGAAAGCCAAATCTTCATATTATTTTTGTCTCCATAAATTTGTATCCCTATAATCTTGTTTTCTAGTCTTAAGTCCTTTATTTCAAAATCCCTATCCAATTGTGCCTTCAACTCTTTAATATGATCTTTTTTGGGGCTTGTTTCCAATATGTTATCAATTTATAATAGCAAAAAAATGAAATCATTATTTCCAAATCTCCAGTAATAAGCACAAGGATTTGAATTAAGTATATTGTGTCGAAAGCTTATGATGAAGGAATCAAATCTCTTATACTAGCATCTCGATGCCTGTTTGAGGCTATATAAAGATTTGTTCAACCTGCAAACTAAGTTCTTTTTTCTTCTTCTTCAAACCCTTCTAATTGGAGCATATAAATTTCTTCTTCAAGTTCTCCATAAAGCATAACTTTGACATCTAATTGCTCTAAATGTAAATCATATATAGCACATATTACCAAGACTACTTGAACAATTGTCAATTAAACAATAAGAGAAAATATTTCGTTGAAGTTAATAACTTCTTTTTGACCACTAAACTTGCATAATAATGCTCCACTTGCTCATTGTCGTCTCTTTTAATCTTATAGACTCATTTGTTACTAATGGTCTTCCTTTCTTGTGACAGAGATATAAGATCCTATGTCTTATTTTTATGAGGGGCTTCAAATTCTTCTTACATTGTTGTCATCCATAGAGAAGCGTCTTGGCCGTTTATAGCCTCATGGAAAGTTGATGGTTATCCATCCTCTATTAGTAAACAATATGCAATATTACCTCCCATAATGTGTTTTGAGTGCCAAGATAGTTCTTTCCTTTCCTGAGCTAGTTGTTGAACCTCTAGGGATGAGGGCTTAGCATGTTCTTGTTCTTTTTGCTATGTTTCAGTTCCAGAAATTTTGGATCTTCTTGTTCTTATCTTTCTTCAACTTGAACTATAGTAGTATTTGGTCTCTCCTTTGAAGTGCTATTTTCTTCCTTTTTTTGTAAGTTATCTTCTAAAAATATGGCATCTTTTGTAACATCCTATCACTTGTGAGAGGGTTAACATGGTAATTGTGAGTGATTAATGAGAGCTAGAGATGCATTTTTCATGTACATGCATAAATTGCTACGTATTTATATATGGTTGTTGCACATGAAAATAATTGTAC
>JAOQMQ010000194.1:17618512-17635596 GCA_027563845.1 Erythroxylum subrotundum
GTGTTGCTGTTCTTGTGCTTAGGAATGGAGCATGTTAACTTTGACTGGTGGGGGAGTCATTCAGATGGATGTCCGTTGGCTTCTTGTCCCACAGAGCCAAACGTTGTAGTCAAAGGTTGTCCAGTCATTTGAAGGTTCCTCTCTGGATAACTAAACCTTGCTTTCTTGGCTGTTAATTAGTAGCTTTTTTCCTTTTATCACTTTATATGTCCTTGATCTACATGCACAAAATTCTTACAAGAAGAAGAACAAAAGCCCGCATGAGGAAATCAAAGTGATTATTTTGCCACTGTTTTCTTCATGTTTTAATCTTGTAAAAAAATTTAACCCAGCAACTGTGGAAGTATCCATTCATTTCTGTTGATCTATAATCAGTTTGAACTACAAAATTTTCTGCTGTTTTCGTTTTGATGACATATATAAGTTTCACACTCATTCATTGTCCCGTAATCCTCCTGGAACCAGATTCTCTCTCTGATTATTTGAAATAATATGATTGTAGAGCATGTGCTCATCTATTTCTCAGTACTCTTTTCCAGTATACATTGAAATAAACTTCCTGCCTAGAGTTGATGTGCGTCATTTCTAGATGCATGGAAGGTTAAATTTGAAAACCAGAAGTAGATTGACAGTATCTGATAGCCCCATTTCTAGTCAACTTCACGAGTTGCAGCTAAACCATATTGACGAGGGCCCGTGTTCAAGACAAATAGATAAAGGTGGGCGTCTTGATCCTGAGTTTTAACAGGTTTATAACCTGTTACAGTATGCAGGTTTCAAAATTCTAATCTTGCTTACGTGGATTTGACAAGTTCCTGTATAGTTTACATCCAACTTGGACTACGCTGATGATAAAATATTAAAGCTGTTCCGACCCTCCACCTAATTTAAGATGCTGTACTTATCAGTAACTACACCACAGAACTCCCTATATCATTTTTTAATCTAATAGTATACAGTCATAGGACGTTTTTGGCTTGGTTTTAACATCAAACAGCAAAATTGTTAGGCAAGAGGGTCAATTATGTTCATGACTCCATATATTTTCAGTGAGGGTTACTTTATTCAATTCAATTAATGCTTGAGACAATTAAAATTTCAAAATCAATTTCATGCTGTTGCTGATATCTGAAAAGAATGTATGTTCCTGTCATCATGCTCCAAGCTACTTTTAACATGCAAGCCTCTGTTATTAGCTTTTCAAGTGGAGTAATCTTTAATTAAGCGTGTGAAAAGTCAAATTGCTGAATTTTAACATATAGTTACTTTGTTGGACCTCCAAGTTAACGTCAAGTATGACAATTGCTTTTCAAGCAAATCTACAACGGGTCCCTGTTTCTTGCTCAGCCGCCAAAATTCCGCAACCGAAGACCATGGTCTTGCTTTGTTTTATGTAAACATACCTGTTATTGGTATTCTGAAAACCATGGTCTAATCAACTTCAAAGGGACTAATGAATGAAGTGCATTGCATGCGTGTGATGGAGGCAAAACAAAATGCATAAATAACTTACTCGGCCCCTTCACAAACAACCAACTCAATTCAAACGCTTCTTCTGTTTCTCTTTCATTCTTCCATTAAAAATTATGCGTCCATTGTCCTCTCTTGCTGGAAAATGGCTCGGATTTGTCACTGCCATTTGGGTTCAGGCTATCTGCGGTAACAGTTACACATTTTCCAACTACTCAGATGCTCTGAAATCACTCATGGCACTAAGTCAGCTTCAACTCAACTATCTCTCAGTTGCAAAAGATGTTAGCAAAGCTTTTGGTCTACTCTCTGGCCTTGCTTCAGATCGTTGGTCACCTTCTGTAATACTCATAATAGGGTCAGCTGAGGGTCTTGTAGGATACGGCATTCAATGGCTTGTTGTCAGCCAGCGAATCAGTCCTCTCCCCTACTAGCAGGTACGAGAAACATTTCCATTATTCCACCCAATTCCCATGCCTATCTTGTTTTAAACATATGAAGATTATTATTGTCTTAAATATTGGAACACTATTATATTAACTCCATTACATTCTCCTACGCAGAAGTCCATTGATCATAAAGATTCATTTCTGGTGCTAATATGTTACTACCAGCACCAAAATTTAACGTATCAATTTAGATGTGTATCTTTCTCTGCATGGGAGGCAACAGCACAACATGGATGAACACAGCGGTTTTAGTGACTTGCATGCGTAACTTTCCCAGAAACCGTGGTCCAGTCTCAGGAATTCTCAAGGGATATGTTGGATTAAGCACAGCAATCTTCACAGATATCTGCACAGCTCTTTTCTCCTCCGATCCCTCAACATTTCTGCTCATCCTTGCCGTCGTGCCTGCTGCGGTGTGTTTGACCGCTATTATATTCCTCCGAGAAACCCCACCTGCTTTAACTTCAGCAGAAGAAAGAGAAGAAGCTCGATATCTTAATGCTTTTAATGTCATTGCCATTATCGTAGCCACCTATCTCTTGGCATTTGACATCACAGGAAATCATGGCAGAGCTCTGTCTATAGCATTTGCTTCAGGACTTATGTTTTTGTTGGCTTCACCGTTAGTCGTGCCTCTGTACTCAGTTCTATTCAAGTTGAAGAGCTGCAATTCTGACGTCGAGCGGCAAATCAAAGAGCCACTAATTGTTAGCCACAAAGCTTCACCAGCAAAGCAACGGAAGCCTACAGAGGCAAAAACTCACATTGAACTGGGGGATGTATCAACAAAGAGACGACCAGTGATTGGAGAAGATCACAGAGTCTTTGAAATGTTGCAGACAGTTGACTTCTGGATTCTGTTTGTGTCATTTCTTTGTGGGGTTGGTACCGGAATGTGTGTGATGAACAACATGGGACAGATGGGGCTGGCTCTTGGATATAAAGATGTATCCATTTTCGTGTCTCTAACCAGCATTTGGGGATTTTTCGGTCGAATTGGATCGGGCGTGGCATCAGAACACTTTCTCTGGTAAGTTATAAATTATAATCTCCCTCCTTTGCTCTATAGCAAATGTTTATGATGATCTTCTTAGAGTTAACGTCTGACACTTGCTTCTTGGCAATTTTTGCAGGGAATTTGGTACAGCAAGGCCTCTATGGAATGCAGCTTCTCAGATCCTGATGACCCTTGGATTCATTATCTTGGCAATGGCATTGCCAGGATCACTCTACATTGGTTCGATTCTAGTTGGAATTTGCTATGGGGTTCGTCTCACTGTAACTGTCCCAATAGCATCTGAACTTTTCGGCCTGAAATACTATGGTGTGTTGTACAACATCATTATTCTTAACCTTCCTTTGGGTTCATTTCTCTTCTCTGGCCTGCTTGCTGGCTACGTATATGACTCTGAAGCTACTAGGTCTGCAAGTGGCAGCAACATCTGTGTTGGTCCCCAGTGTTATTTCCTAGTATTTCTGATAATGGCACTTGCCTCTGCTGTTGGGTTCGGATTGGACCTGCTTCTGGCAATCAGAACAAATAAACTCTACTCCAGAATTTATCTTGACATGAAATCTAGCACCTCGATTCTCGCTTGATCAATTTTTTGCTTGCAACGCTTGGGGTGGTGTCTGCAACATATTGATGGACTGCTTACTGGCACTTGAATTGGCCATTCATCATTCTCGAAGTTAGATAGAAACCTCGTCCATTTGGGATCGTTGTAAATCTAAACCATTTGCTCCTTTAACGGTTTTTAATTATGAAATGAAATTAGCTGTTTTTTTTAGTAACTTATAAGAATGTTTGTTTTAATTGTTTATGGAAAATGATTACCACCTTTTAAGGGTAAATTATATTTTGAATTTGAGTCTCACTCTTAATTTTGTCATTGATATTGTTGATATGTCAACCTACACATGAATTATAATAAATTAAATATAAAAATAAATAAATAGTAGGTTTTAAAATTAACACTATTAATAAATAAAATAGTAAAATTAAAGATTATCTAATAATAAATTATTATAATATATTAATCATCTTATTTGTTAATGCTGCTTTATAATAAATCAAAATTTTTAATAAATATTAATAACCAAAGTATTTATTTATACCTTTTGTTATAAGTAATGATATGAAAAAAAAGAAGTAACTTGGACCAAAAAAAGTTCCAATCAAGTTAATTATTAATTTATTTGTTAAAATATAACTTATAAATAAAATATTATTTTGTATTATATTATTGCAATAATAAATAAAATAAATTTTTTTATTAAAAGTAAAAATAACCAAAGTACTTATTTATACCTTTCTATATAAGTAATAATATGTATATATGATAGATTAATAAAATAATAAGAAATTTCATGATTTTATTTATTAATAGTAAAATCAATCAAGTTAAATACTAATTATTCATAAAATATTAAGTATAAATGAATATAAAAATTAATAATTTTATTTTAAATTATTATTAATAGTAAAATGTATGGTTGCTGTCCCCTTTAGTAGAGACAGATGATAAAACAAAAAAATCTTGTTCCTCTGCGTGTTTGGTTGCTGTTCCAAGTGATTTTTGTTCTATTCCCGGATGATAAAAACAAAATTTTTGTTCCTTCCAAAACCGAAGGACAAAATTTCTTGTCTCCATCTTCAAGACAAAACACATAAGCAACTTCCAGATTCAAGCTGTAGAGTCCAATAATTAATTTTAAATATTATTATTTCTAGTACAAATAATGATAAATAACTATGATAAATTAATTAATTAACAAAATCAATAAATCAATCCTTTTTCTACACAAATCACTCTTGTAATTTGTTAATTTAAGTCACCTCCTGTAACATAACTATTCGTATGGATTGTTAGGTATTCTAAAAATATTGATAAAATTTAATGAAATGACTAATTCTAAACTTTTTACAAAATATAAGCATTTTAAAAAAGATTTTTAAAGTACACAAACTTTTAATGAATTGATAAAAGTATAAGTTGGTAATTTTTAACCTAAAATATGTGAACCCCAAGTTTTTGTCTAAGTGTTTGAGTATATTGCATTTTATATCAAATTCAAGTACCTTTTGCCTAAGTCTCCATTCCATAACCATCATATTTTCTATCAACTGAATTACATTGTTGTTAGGAGTAAGACTACGTACTACTAGACTCCTCAAACTTTGCATTCAGCTAGATTTTTACTAAGTATTGATGTTGTTGTTTAATTACCTTGTTACCTCTTACACATACAATGGACTCCCCAAACACCTCCTTTTATGAAGATCACCCTCCAACACTTTATCGTTACTATGAACTTAAACCCAAAATTTATTTCTTTTTTGAAATCGGTCTCAACCCACTTAAACGTAACATGAAATGGAGGCTAAAATATGTTAAACTTGCATTTTGCCTTAGAGCTTATTAGTGACTTGTCAAATATTGTCAAGAAATATGAGTTATATGGTTAGAAATAGAGCTGGAAATATAACAAACCCTCTCTCTTTGTCACATACATCTATGAATTTATCCAAATAAATAAGTAAATACAAACAACAAATTAGATATGCTTTTGTTGTCATAACAGTACATAGCTATAAACTAATTCCACCAATTTGTACCTAAACTATAAACTCTTAGTTCTAATAGTTATATCAACTTGACTAATATCAAGACAAGTTAAAAATGAACCAAATTAGGTAAAGAGTACATGAAAAAGTGTTGAAGAAGTTGTTTTTATTCAAATGAGCATCCAAATTATGAATAAGATGAATTAACTTATCATCCAAATATTCAAATAATATTGCTGTAGTTATACTTTCGCTTGAATTACAACTCTCATTTTTTAGTGCTATATACTTTGAAAGTTAGATACAACATGAATTAACCTAAACGGCATTACTAAAAACTTAAAGTGCCCATACCTGCTCCTAAATGTTTCAGTACATCAGCCTCTGCTATCTTCAACTAATAGTACCCATATCTCAAGTCCAACTTAGTGAACACCCGAGCTCTCTGCAACTGATCAAGCAAATCATCAATTCTAGGCAACGGGTACTTGTTCTTCACAGTTACCAAATTCAGTTGCCTATAATCGATGCACAGTCTCAGAGTTCCATCTTTCTTCTTCATAAATAATACTGGAGCTCCCCATGGTGATACACTGGGTTTGTGAAACCCTTTTCCAGTAACTCCTATAACTGAGCCTTCAATTAATTTAGTTTCACAAGTGCCATCCTATATAGAGGAATAGATATAAGAGCAGTACCTGGAACCAGATCAATCGTGAACTCTGTTTCTCGATCTGGAGGTAAGCTAGAAAACTCAGCGGGAAATACATCTAGGAATTCCCTAACAACAAGAATGTCTTGCACATTCTGCTCAGCTCGGATATCGATGACGTGGGCTTAATAAGCCTCACATCTCCCTTGCATCATCCTCAATGCACTCACGAATGAGATCAGTCTGGCTGGCACTACTTGACTAATACCTCGAAAAATTGCTCTCGGCTGATTAGGAGATTCTAATATCACCTCCTTAGTATAGCAGTTCATGATAGCCCTATGAGTAGTGAGCCAATCCATGCCTAGGATAATGTCTATCTCCCTTAACTATAGTACAATCAAATCTGCCTCCAATTTTGCCTGATCAATTCGAATCAAGCACCTCTTGCAGACTTCTCCTATTACTGTAGTAGTACCTATCGTTGTACTCACCTCTAATCCATGTTTCAATAGTTCTCTATCAGAATGCAACCTAGATGCTAGATGTAGATCTAGGATCTAGCAATGCAAAAGCTTCATAAGTAAAAAAGAAGCAACACACCTGTAACAACATCCGTAGAATCCTAAGCCTTCTGTCTGGTCATTGCGTACACTTGGGCCTGAGACTTCAGTTGGTTGCTCCACGCCTTAGTCCTGACAATAGGACTCTTATAGCTCATCCTGCCTCTACCACGGCCTCTCTATCCAGACCGACTAGCTCAGCTCTGCTGGACAGTTGTCTCAATTACCACTCCTCCTCTCCTTCCAAACTGTGTTCCATACATAATGGAACAATCTCTGATTTGATGATTAAAAGAGCCGCATCTAAGGCAAGCTCCAGTCAATTTCCAGCACTCACCACTGTGCTTCTTCCCACAATGCTCACAATTGGGTAACTGACTCGCTATTGTACCACTTCCACTGTCAGATTGTATAAAACTACCTCTTTGTCTAAACCCCGACTATCTTGATTTAGCCGGTGGTCGAAAAGATCTGTTATGGCGCTTACCAAACCTTCTGCTAGAACTACCCTGAGATTTACTGGGCCTCTTCATTCTATTCCCTTGCCTATACTCTTCTTGTCCCTCTCTTAATAGCTACCCAACTCTAATCGAGGTAGCTCTCAACTCAGTGAAACTACTCAAGTTGGTGATTGTCAGCCTTGTTCTAATCTTCATGTTCAACCATCTTCAAATCGTCTACATTTGTCCTCCTTAGTAGGAATCAAGGCAGTAGCATACCCCATCAGTTCATTAAATTTTATCTCATATTCAGCCACAGATACATTGCCCTGTTTTAGATTCAAAAATTCCTTCATCTTTCTGTCCAAGTAGATCTTGGGCATGTAGTTCTTCCTGAAGACCTTCAGAAAGTCTTCCCACTTCAAGTTACAAGGCCTGGTGGTACTGCCTGAAACAATTTTTCACCATTGGTATGCTGGGCCTTGTAGTAAAGAAACTGTGTAGTTGAACTTCTCATCTAAGTCATAGTCCATCTGATCGAAGATCCTCTCCATTCTCTCTAGCCATCCTTTGGCCTCTGCAGGGTCTATACTTCTGTAGAAGTCCACAGCTCCCTGCTTTCGCAGCTTATTGTACCTCCTTTCCCTTCTCTCAGGAATTCTCAGAGGCATTCTCTCAGGTCGAGATACTGAAGACTCTCTACTGGCTCCTACTGATTCTAGGTTAGCTGATTGTCCCACTTGATCACCTATGGCAGATGACCTATAATAGACAATAACTTTAATTACTATCCGCATTTGTCACGATATTTCATATCTAATATTCCTATATGTCCTTATGGATGCCAACCATACTCTAATACCAATATGTTGTAACACCCCACTACCATAGAGTATATACCAAAACATTATGAGGACATTCCAGTACATAACTAATAATAATAGCATGTTAGAGCAGTTACGTCCCTAACTTAATCATGACATCATCATTCAAAGCGTAAATGTCACAACATTTATAAACCCAAAATTCCTCATTTCATTTCATAAAAACCGAATATACATTGTAACTTTACAAAACATCCATAAATGTACATTATCAAAAACTAATCAGAGTTTACATATTTATATACCTAACACGTTACATACATGAGAAATTATACAAAACTTTTATCTAGATCCTTCAGTCTCAGCTGATCGACCTTTGAGCCATTTCTTCTATCCAAAAGTACAAGAACTATGCTTCTTGTAGAGTTTCTTTGTCATTAGTATCCTCCCTCGAACCTGAAATGTCAATGCTGCAATTTTGGTAAGTTTTGCGAACTCAGTGAGTTAACCATCCTCAACGGTTCTTTCATATCACATAACACATAATCCATGCAATCACATAGTTCATATGATAACAAATATCAACATGTAGCATCACAAAAACTCTTTGTTCACAATTTCCACAAATCTCATTCAACACAATTTAGCAATCAATTTAAATAATTTGAAACATAGATATTAAATGTATATGCAATGCTCATAAGACTCATTTTCGATTATTACGTTGTTGTGACCAAGTGCCGATAATTGTCCCATATCTATTGTGGATATCGAGCTTATTGATAACTGTCTCTTATCCGTTGGGGATACAGGGCTCATTGTACATAGCAAGCCTTTAGCTCTTAATAACATTCTAAGCTTTAAGCTCTTTTTCAGTGGCTACTTAGATCACAACTGCCATTATCTGTTTATGCATTCATGTAATGAAATGCATCAAATCATATAAGATCAATCAGTCACTTCATTTCACTTTCACATGTCGTCGGACCCTAGTCCAACATCAACAGTTATATTGAGTGCACTTATTTCTGTCAGATTCACATACAATGAGCACTTCCAATATCTTATTCATGCATCAAATGTCTCAGACATTCAATGTCTGGAATCAACACAATCACATTCACAAAATGATTCAATACAAAATTTAAAACAGACAATTATTCGAGTGAGATCATCTAGGTCACTCACAGTTTGCTCCTAATAACTATTGCCTCAAAGTCTCAGCAACGTCTGGATGTTGATGCTCTAATTGCTCCTCCATATCATGCAACATACATTTACATATATCACAACTTTGCAAAATTATATAAGTACTCATTTATGCACAAATGTATATATGGATTATGTACAATGCATACTCAATGACAATCCCAGGTATATTTCTTTTATTCACATCACATGATTATTCATACTTCAAAACTCATATAATTCTAATTTGAACTTATATTTACACCTCAATAAAACAAATTTATTATAAGTTCATCACTCAATCGATCATTCCAACTTTTCTCATAATAGATTTTCGGGTCAATTTTACATGGCCATTATAACAAGGAACGTGAAGTATAGGTAATACATTCTTCTAAAAACATGTTCCCATACGTCTTAAGTTTCTAAGGACACCAAGTGCACACAATGTAGTTCAGTATTCTACAAGTTATACACAAAATACTTCGGACTGTACTCAAACTGCAATAGAACTTAATACTCAACTTCAATCCAAAATTTGAAACTCTTAGAGATAGAATTAAAATTCTATTCCTCTTGAAATTTGTAGCCATATGTCTCTAGTTTAATCTAAAATTAAAATCATTCCATTTGGATATCTACATATCAAGATATAGCCAAAATACAGATGCATGTTCAGTGAAACACTCCATTTAATAAATTCCAGCACACTTCATCATTTTCATCCTAAACTAGTCAATCAACCATTAATAATCCTTTCCTAATGAATTCAGATGACCATGAAATTTGGTGGAGAGGAATAACAATGTGTGAGGAGTTTGTGGTTTAAATTTCAAGTCAACCGTAGGTCCCGAGAAGAAGTTATGGTCAAAAGAGTGAAGGGTGTTCAAAAAGTGTCAAAGATCACTGCACTCTCACTGTCACAATCGTGCTTGTACACGATCGTGCTCTGTCTGTTGAATCCTCTATGTCACGACCGTGCTTGTGCTCTAATTTCTCCTCCCTTTCACGATCATGCACTACCTAATTTCTCCTCCCTGTCACAATTGTGCTTGCAACTTACCCAAATTTTACGAAACAAGCACGATTGTGACAGACGAACTTACCCAGATTTTACGAAACAACATATTTTCATCACTAGATCATCTCTTTTGCTTAGTCTATCATTTCTAATTTATGTCCTCATTATTTTCTCTTCATTCCTACTTCCATTTCAGCTCAACTCATTCACACACAAATCAAAATCTATGATTGATCATAAACATCAAAACTGAACATATCATATACGCACATTCATCATATTTTCTACACATGTTCATCTTCATTAACACCTTCATTTCATCTCTAACTTATCATTTTAATTATTCCCATTTCAAGACATCACACTACTCCTTTTCTTAAACTCTAGACTGATTTTATTACACCTCTATAACACCCAAAGAGATTCACGTAAATAAACAGCGAAAACAAAATATAAGTATATCATCTTTTCATAAAATTTCTACTCTCTTTTTACATCATCATAATGATCTTTCTATCTCAAAAACCATCTCAACAACAACTTATGAGTTATTGATCATAAAAACAAGATACCAGTAATCTCATTCTTCATTCACGATGCACATGTATAATGACCACTAGTCTCATTTTCATTTATTATCGATTAATCACCATATTTGTTTCATATACATACAACCCATGAGAATTAACATGTTACTTACTTGGTAAAACTCCAAACTCTTCAAAATCACGTGAACCCTAGCTTTCCAATATCACACGATCATCACCAATCGAAGGTTGTAGGGTTTGGTCTTTTAGTGACAATGACGAAGATAACAAAATGAAAGTAGCAAGTAAAAGGTGAGAGCAAGGCTTACGTTGAGAGAGTAAGAAATGAGTATCTTAGATGATGATGACTGAAGAAAATCAGAAGAGAAATTAATAAGAATTGAGAACAAATGAACACAGTGAAAGATAAATAAAAATGAAGATGGTCTTTCACTTGGGAGAGAGTGTCGTAGGGGGTGGATGCATGTCACTTGCCACATGTCCACTTCCTATGGTCTCACTTGGTTCTTTTATTTAACTAATCAATTTGTCTCCATTTTCTACTCCAATTGTCACCCAATTTTCAATATCATATTCTCAACAAATCCTAATACCATTAGTCAATTATTTCAATTGTCATTTGACACATATTTCTACTACCTAAGTCAGTTGTCTTGCTACTTGGCATTTTTTCTAGTCCATAAACACTCATAAATTCCAAAAATATTCCAAATTCTACCAAAAATTCTAAATCAATAATCATTATCACCAAATCAATTTTCAATACATAAAATCCACAATTCTCAATATAATCACATTTATAAATTAATTATACCCGAAAAAATGTCAATGAATGCATGTACAATCATTTTAACGTGTGCAATGAGTAATAATCACATGCGTGTGTATGCTATATTATGAATGAGCATGAAATGCACTTTCTAACTTCTCAATAATTTCTCATGTACACTATTCTAGGGTTCTACCCCTTGAACATGGGATAACGGGATGTTACATCATGTATGTAAAATATATACTTTAATATTAATTCTTAAAAAGTATCACTTATTAACATAAACAATTGTAATGATAGTACCAAATACAAAAAAGCATTGAACGACAGTCTCATAACTCTAAAACTGTTGATGAGAGTTAGGCAAATCTTGATGTAGTGGGTGATAGGGACCGCCGTGGAAGGATTTTCTGGTTAGGTTCATTTGCAAACACTTGTTATTCGCAATCCTTCACATTCACTACAGTTGGATCTAGTAGGCGGTCCGTATCAAATGAGAGAGTCCTTCAACTTGAGAGCACAATAGACAGGCTGATGGAGTGTATAATCCAACTCCGTAATGAGGTGGATGAGTTGAAGGGTAGGGATAGGACCTCATCGCAGCAGTTAGAGCATCCGCCTTCACCGGCTGTATAGCTTCTAAATAAGTGAATGTATTTGATAGTCTACTACTCTTAAGTTTTTGTATAAATTCTTAATTTACAGTTACTTTCAATATACTAATTCATGTACATTATAATTTTTTTATTATATCATTCAAGATAATGTTTACTTTACATTTATCAATCAATGTTATATTATTTACATAAATTAAATGTATAAAAAATCATAAAATTATCAACAAAAAACTCAGGTAAGAAATGAGAATTGGTGGTTGAAATTTATCATAATTAAATTTTCCAACAGAAATACAATATTTTGTCGCTAATTAGCGACAAGTGTTATATTCCATCGGTGAGTTAGCGACGGGATATATCATTCTAACAGTAAGATACCCACGAAATATATCATTTCGACGATAAGATACCCACAGAATATATCATTTCGACAATAAGATACCCACGGATTATATCACTCCATCGTCAAGTAACCGACGGAATAATATATTATGTCAGTAAATGTTTAGCGATAAATAATATTTTCCATCAGTAAATTTAGCAACGGACCTACAACTTACTGCCAATAAATTCACTGACGTAATATTATGATTCCGAAGGCAAATTAATACAAAACTTCGCCGTTAAATTTTACCTACAGTTGTTTATCCGAAAACTCTTTTCGTAGGTAATTTCCATCGCTAAAACTTATTTTTCTTATAATAGAGGGTTTTCTCAAAGTTTACCCAAGTACAAGGGGTTTTTTTTCTTCTTTTCCAGTAAGTTATAATTACACATCATTATAGTGTGCATGAAGAGAGAAAGGAGGGAACAAAAGGAAGCTATTGAGATGGTGTGTATTACTTAACTAGTGGGGTAAGTTGACTCATTCTCTCACCATTTTTGATTGGCACAGTATGTTCCTTACTTTCTTTTCTTTTACGGGTTGTTTGGAAACCTTCGAATTGAATTCATTAATGAATTGGATTCAATTACATTAATGAGATTGAATTGAATTCAATTTACAATGTTTGGAACAAACCCAATAATATTAGAATTGAATTCAATTACGCTGTTTGGAACATAATCAAAATGAATTCAATTATTTCATATGACACATTTACCCTTGACTAAAAAAATAATCTTATTAAATAATAAACATTCACGCTTACATAGAACAACATATAAACATCAATTTCATTATAAATAATATCATCAAAAAAGTTCATTATTAAAATGAAAAGAAAAAAATGATTGCAAATAACATTAAGCTAGACCGAACTATGAAGATAATAAAAAACTATTATAATTTGGAAGCTTAAAATTGCATAAACTAGTAGTAGTAATTTTGTGTTGATAACTAGAAGGCATTATGTTGGCTTATTATGTTGTAGGGTTATTATGTTGGAGTCGTGGGCATTATTGGATTTGTGGGTTAAAAAAGAAGAGATGCAGCTTTGGGGTTATTATGTTGGAGTCGTGGGCATTATTGGATTTGTGGGTTAAAAAAGAAGAGTAGCAGCCAAAGGAGTTGAATTCACGTGAATGAGAGCGTGAATTGAATTTACAAAAGAAGTGGGTTTTAGACTCACATGGACATGAATTGAATTTACAAAGGAAGTGGGTTTTAGTTTTAGACTCACGTGGAATTCAATTTGTAGCAATTTTTTTGTTTCAAACATGGGAATTGAATTCAACTACAAGATTGAATTCAAGTAGTTGAATTCAATTCCTCGCATTCCAAATAGGCTGTTAAAATTTCTTTTATGAGATTTGACCCATAAGAAGACGACGGTGAATAAATTAAAAAAATTGGAGATAAATTTAGAGACTTTGATTTATTAGATTACAATTAATTTAATCTAATTAGTGTTACTTATAATCAATGTTTTAAAAACTGGACCGGACAGTTCGGTCCGACCGGAAAAGGTTTGAACCGGTCAGTGGTCCGGTTCGGTTTCACTTAATAACCTCTCTATATACAAACCGGACGGTTCAACCTTTTTCGGTCGAACCGGACCGGTCCGGTCCGGTTTTAAACCCTTGTTTAAAACCGATACGTTTCACTCTCCGAGCTTCCTACTCATTCGATACCCAGAAGAGACACACATACCACATGGCACCACCGAAACCGTCTAGAAATTTCCCGCCGATAAAGAACTGTGGTGGCTCTGCCTACAAGTCTATCGCCGCAGACCTCGATGGGACACTTCTACTGTCGAGCAGCTCCTTTCCCTACTTCATGCTGGTGGCCATCGAAGCCGGTAGCTTCCTGAGAGGACTCGTCTTGCTTCTCTCGCTGCCACTGGTGATCGTCTCCTACTTCTTTATCTCTGAAGCCATTGGGATCCAGATCCTCATCTTCGTCTCTTACGCTGGCCTCAAGGTCCTACCATAATGGTCGAACCGTTTGTGAAGGATTTTCTAGGCGGAGACAAGGTTTTGGGAACGGAGATTGAAGTGAACCCAAAGACTTATTAGTGACTGGCGGAGACAAGGTTTTGGGAACGGAGACAAGGTTTTGTAAAGAAGTTACTCTATGGTGACTGGCGAATGACAGAGCCTTTAATGGGACAGGGTGGTCACGGATGCGGACTTGGGGTATCTGACAAAGCTACAAGGACACTCCCACTCTCTTCCTGAATTACTATTCCATGCTTCTTGTTAAAATTTGAAAATGGTAATGGGTGAAAACCAACTATAGTTTGATTTTACCTGCTTCTCTCTCTTTTTTATTTAGTTACTATTTTTAGTTTTATTTTATAAATTAGTATCTATTTTAAATATATTATAATTATTAAACTCAAATTTATTTAAAATTTAATTATATTTAATTATATTTTTATTTATTCTTATAAAATTTTCATCTTATTTATTATATTCCAGTTTGATAGTGGTTTACTACCGGTTGAACCTCTAAACCTTAAATCTTTCATTCGACCGGTTCAATGTTCGGTCCAGTTTTTAAAACATTGCTTATAATTAAAATTAAGTAAATTTATTAAATATGATGGATCTTTTAAGCTAAATGGCCATAGAGCCACGTGGCTTCCAATTGACCGAATGAAATCCAAAAAGATTGACACTATCCACTTTTCCATGCTAGGAATATATTATTTTTAATAAACTTTTGGTCTGACAGAGTCACATGAAAGCTACGAAACTTTGTAGGGTCCATCAAGTTTAATTTATTTTTAATTAAATTAATTAATTATAGTGTGGATGGAGAGAGAGAGAGAGATATATATATTTTTTGTCTAATTAACGTTCCAATTATGGAAAGGCACCTTTAAGTTATTAATACTCAATCTAATTCTTGTTCAAGTTGAATAGGTCCCTTACAGGAGGTAAAACTTTAGCCTTAAATTTTATTTAAATCAAAAGAACCCCTTACCAATTTACCTACACCCTAAACTTAGTGAGAGAAATAATGAGACGTTGGTATGTATTATTCAGGACATTTCAAACATCTGTTTTCAAGTCATCGTTGCCGGTGGTTGGTCTAGTTATGTTTCTTTTAACTTCTACTTTGGCATACTTTACATAATGATTAATTTTAATAACAAATTTAATAAATCGCTGTTTTACATAGCTAAATGCGGTGAATCTTCTTTTTAAGTGATATCTATTTCTTTGCTTCTGTGTGATTGAATGTTTTTTTCTTATCCCTAACATAAAATCTGGATTTCATTGTTCTGTAACATGAACTATGGCATAGTAAGTTTGGAGGCTTCATTAAGGTTCTATGAATATTAACAACTGGGCTTCCTTTTGACAGAGATCACTGGCGCCCATTGTTGGTCAGAGTTACCTTGCGGAGGCATTGGGTACAGCATCTGGATGTCATTTACTCGTGTTTTAGGCATATATATTGTTCTAGGTTCGTCTGTTTAGCTATCTGATCGAAGGATTTGTGATACACCTGTGGTTGACTAGTTTATATACTTGTTGAAATTAAATCTCATGTCTATTCCTTGCATGTAAAAGCTAGCCTAGTCTTCTGGCTCGTCCATCAATCTTTTAGTTGTGCATTCCCCATCACTATATTATGTATGTCTGACTGGTTGATGATTTGCCTAATGGGAAGGAAAGATTTCAGATGCTCTTTTTCATTGATTATAGCCTATTGTGATTTCTTTTTAAACTTGTTACTGTCAGCGCATCAAGCTTTTGACTGAAGATTCCATATCCTCATCTAAATATCAAAGTTGCTTCAAAAGGCTTTTAGATTTGGCCGTCCATTGATAAACAAAGACCTTCCACCTAAAGGATGACTGAGGACGATGTCAAAAGCCGTCTGATGCGATGCGGATAGAATAAACTAACGTTTCCTTGGCCGAGTGGAAATTCGCTATGTGCTTTTAGTCTCAGAAATGAACATGCGATGCACTTGAACTCGACAACTGAGCATGGTTCGGCTTATATTCTTAGCTACTACCAAAGTGACACTGTGCTCATGTATTCTGGCTCTGGTTAACAAATAACAAGCTATCTAGTTCATGCTTTCATGGGGAAGTCCTTTCTTTGTTCTGGCTCCTTTCTCTACTCCTCTTCAGTGAACTATTTGACAGGGAAATTCGAGTAGCAATATTCCCCCATTGATAACAACACGTAGGGCCCCTTTCTTAATAATGAATCATTCATTACCAAGCTTTTACGATGTGGTGAGGCTAGGAAATGTTTGAATTTGAAAAAGCAGACAAAATGGGGCTACAATCTTTTCTTATCTTCACGGGAAAAACTAGTCATTAAGGTATATTATTGTTGGGAAAGGAGGTGTCGGTCACGCAGCGGTAACAAATACCAGAACCAATAAACCTTTCCCTGTGTGAACAACCAAAACCAATCCAACAAAAAACAGCAGCCAACAACTCACCAATGCACGAAATTAAGCAGCAAGAAATAAATAACACATTCAATTTTTACGTGGAAAACCTCCCTCAATATGAGAAAGGAAAAACCACGGGACCTAGTCCAGTAAAGAAAAACTCCA
>JAOQMQ010000194.1:17635696-17652496 GCA_027563845.1 Erythroxylum subrotundum
AGAGTTGAGAACAATATCACCCTTAAAATCACAGCAACTTTGACTGAAGATCAGGGCACCTTGGAGACCTCCAAATCCGATCTCCACCGTTCAGAATGAAGAACAACGAGAGATGAACCTCTGGTTAAAATTTCATATCGATCCGACAAGAAATCACCATGCGATTGAAGGTTGGAAGATTACTGTGCAAAAATAGGAGAAAAACGAAAATTCTTTCTTATTTCTCTCTCTTCCCTCTCTTCTCTTCTTTCGGCTGAACACTTACCTACATGCTTCTCTTAGGTTTTTTTTTTTTTAAAACCTTTTTATATGTTAGGCTTTGGGCTCCACTTAGGAGTGGACCCAAAACCCAACAATTATGGCTGTGGTTTCCCACTACACAACTTGTTTTAAGCATCTCGGCCCTGTCATGTCCTCTAACCTCATAACAGTCCTTGGGGCGGCAATTTGGATTATTACTTATATTGGCTTCTTCAGCTTTATTTCCTTCTGTATAAACATCGATAGGTCCATTAAAATTGCCTAAAAGTCACAGGTTTTAGAGATTAGGATTTGATATGTCCCTTTTCCACAACCTATTGATTGGACTCTGATAACTGACCTTCTACCCTACCCCTTTTGGCTTCGTCAGAACTCGCTTTGATGAGATATAAATCCTATTTTTCTGCACTCACTTACAGATGTGGGAGTAAAAATCAAATAAAGTTTTGTGGCTTCGCTACTTTCGCTAGCGTTTTTCTTGTTCCTTGGACTGAATTACATGCAGAGCAAGGCGCTGTTCTTGGCTGTTTCAGAAGGATGTGATTGTGAACTTCCGCACCCCCTTGGACTTTGTGATGAATAATTCATGAAGTGATAGGGTCATATCAATGCAATGTTTTCAGTCATCCTGACACAGTAGACAATTTTGTAACAACCGAAATAAACGGATGTGATAAGACGGTGATTATTCCTGGCAGTCATGAGATAGATTCGTACTGGTTCTCATTTCTCACTGTTGTAATTAAGGACTCCGGACCAGACAGGAAGATCTTACCAGATATGTCGGGAACACATGAACTGTTGTTTGCCTGTGACTCCGACTCCTCAAATGCTTACTCAGCAACAAATTGCTATCCATTTTGGAAGTAAATTCTATGTTATTATGTAATTGGTCTCAAACTCAACTTCTACGTACATCCATATTTTACCTGAAGAATCTCAAACAAGCAGAAATATCTGTGTGAAGTTTCCTGTCCATGATGCTGGACAAGCTAATATCGTCAGAAAGCTAAAGTGAAACGATCAAATAAACTGGACCATGCACAGAAAAGTTTGCGGAAAAATGTGCAATATGGCTTATATTCTGTTTGGAAAAGAAGAGTTGGGATTCTCTTTCTAATATCACTCTCTTCAATTCCAAAATGACCGATTGAACATCTTAATTTGACTGTTATTAGGAAAGAATAAGTTACTGTTTCCATTTAGTTCATCAACACGGTAGTCATTTATGTCCATTATCTCAGTAATTCAAGGTTTATTTATTTTTAATTTAATTTTTAATTTCTTCCTTTTCTTCTTTTACTGAAACAAGCAACTGCAAGTGGCCAATCTTGGGATTCCCCTAATATGGCCTACCACATCATCTACTCCCAAATTGCAATGTCAGATTCACGTCAAAAGCAAACACCAAGAGTTGACATCCGTACTTAATATTCTTTTGGCTTTCAAAGACAAGCACTCGTTTTTACGAGTGACCAAAAGACTGATAGAGTTTGAATTTTTTGTTTGGAATTACTTTGTCTTATTTTGTTCATTTAAATCTTAACTATTTATTTATATATGACTTACATAAATAGACACACAACTTATATAAATAAATAGCTGAGATTCAACGAACAAGATATGATAGAATAATATTGAACAGAATCTTCGAATTATACCATTAAACATGTCAATAATGGACCACTCTGTCCATCGAAGTATCTTCTGAAGTTCTGTAGAAAGAAACAAGGTCAATTTTCAACCTTCAACTTTCTTCCATTAATCTTTACCATGTAAACTACGAGACAGAAACGAAAATAAAGAGAAAGAGGGAATAACATTCTATTCCTATCATGACTTTACACACTGCATATCATTATCATGCGTTTCAACATTAAACATTTGCATTTGGGAGATCGTCGTTTGAAGTCTTTTGGGTTCTGCCAACTTCTTCAACTCATCATCATTTTATAGCTGTTCCTGACGAAATGTAATGGGAATTGAAGAAACGGCAATATTACTACAAGTGAATTACGAGAGAGGTGACCAAAGCAAATCCACATTGGACAATCCAAAAAGGATATGTTCTTGGTGAATCTCCAGTGACCAGACTTGCCAGCCATGAACTTGCTAGCGAAGTTTCTTGGATTGTCCCCGACTCCGTCCCTCCCAGTGCTGTTTCTGAATCTGCTGTCTTTGGACTAGAATCTCTTGAAGATTTTAAACTGTCGGATAGGCCAAAACAACGTCAAGAATCAAACCGACAACCTTAATGAAACCGCGAAAACAAAATCAAACATGTAATTGAACTAAAACAGTATTAATACAGTTGCATGGGCACTTTACCTTGGCTTGTTAGGACAGAACGTGATGGTATAATCAGCAGAAGTACACGTAAAAGTACTAGTAGCGTCGTCGTACGCGTAGCTGTACGATTTTGGACACGCACTCTTGAACATCTCTGAGTACATCGAAGGTTTACATGCAGCAGGTGAATTATACGCGCCGCTGCAACAATACTCCGGGCTCCCAAAAGCCTCACAGGCACTCCGGCAACCTTCGCCGTCGTCTGTTCTCAATTCCGACGGGCACTTCAGGTTAAGGTCGGTCAAGCAACCGGTGGTCGAGCAGTCACCGGAACCACCACTAGCTTCCACAACCATGGCCAAGTTATAGCCATCTACGAGACTAACGTCGTAGAAATCTTGAGAGCCAGAGCCGAGAGTGAATTCAGCTAAAGTGGCGGGCGGTGTGGCGCCGGCACCGTTGCATTCAACTTGGTCGGAGCTACAGTCGCCGGTGACGCAGGAACCGTGTCCGGAATCGTCGAAATTGCACCCAGTTCGACCCCAGAAACGACCGGACCAACCGGTTGGTGCCTGAAATGAGCGAGAAGTGCCTTTTGTGAGCTCAAAGCCGGTGCTTTCGAGTTTTGGACTGCCTAGAATTCCAGGCCATACCGTGAAGTCGCATTTGTTAACGAAAGTGAATGTGGCACTTGAAACAACTGCAAAGGAAAAAGGCCCAAAACCATTAATGGAATTAAGTTCAGAGATTCATGGTCCAGCACTAACAAAATGTTAAAAACTTCCTTGTTTATGCACCTCTAACAATGAAGAAAATGGTGAAGTTCAGGACCACATGACGGCGGCATTGGTAACAAGATAATGAACCCATATGGAATTTATGTGTTGTTGTTGTCTCTGTTTCTGATGCAAAGGTGAGGAAAGACCAAAACTTTATCAATGAAGAATTTAAGAAATCGCTTTTGGGGTAATATGGTTATGAGTTTCAACAAGCGGAACAAAGAAGAATAATGGCACAGATGATATATCAATTGATGATGGAAATGGAAGAAGAACAGAGTCCAAGGCGGATAAATTAACTATGGGATATGGAAGAGGGATAGACTAAGAGGAACAGTCAAGAATCTTCAAAATCACCCGTGCATAAAGCAAATACTCTCTATCTCTACCCAAAAGGAGTAGATGGAAGAGGGATGGAAATGGAGTGGCGGTGGAGAAGAATCTCAATGATAAGCTCTGCACTCTCTGTTTAGTATTTATAAGGAAAATTGGCTGAATGAGAAGCTTTGCACTCTCCATTTAGAATTAACTAATACTCGTTAATAGATTTTTAAAAAGTCATTAAATGTTTTATATAATTAAAAATTCTTTTTATGGCTAGAAATACAAATTAAAGTAAATTTTAAATAAAAAGAGACTATTATGTTTTATGGAATAGGTGAAGGGAAGCAGAGCGCCCCCCCGGCCCTCACTTGTAAGAAATAGGAACGTTTGCTTGCTCGAGACAAGACCCTCGAGAGGTCCCCTCACGTATCGATGACAGGTTTTAACTTTACCCTTGACAAAATGACTGGAAACTTTATTTCCTGAACAATCGAGGCATGGGTTTAGTGAATTTAGTTCCTTTCACTAAATGGAAAAGAAAAAGATAATTATTTACAAAAATAGGTTGGAAATCGAACAGACAAAGCTAAAAAAAAGTAAAAGAAGAGTGCAACTGAGAGAGCCAGGTGAGAATTAATAGGAGAGCAACATAGGCCACACTGGAAGTACGACACAGTTCTCATTTTCCCCAAACAAATGACCCATGTCCGTATTTCTTGTCTCCTCTCTCGGACAGTTTGTCAACCCCTGAGTCAAACATCCGTCTCACGGCGGTTCACCGTCCCTTAAGGTGGCAGCCTCATTGGCCTGACCCCGGAAAACCCAGTAAAGTTGCCTCAAAAGAGGAAGCATGTCACGTGGTGTCATGTTGTGGCTGCTAAGCTAAACCACATGTGAATCTGATTAAACGAAGCTCTTGAAAGATCTGTTGCTTTCTTTGCATCGTAAACCTTGTGGATTTAGAATCACCCGTGTAATGCGGGAAATCTTCCTTCTTCCCTTTTTTTACAATGAATAATAAAACCTTTAATATTAAATAAATAAATATAATTAACTATATCTTAATATCTTTTAATAAAATAAATATGTATACTTGGTTAATAATAAACTAGATTATAAAATAAAAATAAAAACATTATAATTTTCGTAAGTTATCAAAATAGAAAAATCAAAACTAAAATAAAAATAAAAAATTCAATCAAACAAAATTTTTGTTAAAGTTAAAATAAAATTAAAAAAATAATAACTCGCAATAAAATAAAATCAAATAGGCCCTTAATGATCAAAGTCTTGACTTTAACCAACGCCAAAAAGAGTTCATTTTGCATTAGGCACTAAATGAAATATTACTGAATTATGTGATTTGTATTAGAAATTGATTAGAATTAGTACTTTAAATTATGCATAATAAAGTTCTTGTAATGATAAGGGGTCAATGCCATGCCAAAGTGCAACTACATAGACCAAAAATAGGAAAAAAAAAATCATAAAGGAACGGTAGATAGAAGAAGTGGAATGTGAAAGCCAAATTGGACTTCCAAGAGATTACTTCTTTCCCAGTCCCGGGGTCCCCTCCTCTTTTTGTGTCAACAGCCTAAAAGGAATGTGATATTGCAGTTTTTAACCCCAATAATCCCACACGGTTGGTGATGTACGAATGATCTACTACAACTTGCAAAATGTCTCATAATCAGTGGCACGTAAGTTCGGCTTACCTTGTTAACCACCCAATTGCCGTTTCTGCCACTTTGGCTCAATGTTAGTGGGAAGTTTAACCGTCTCTTTCTCCTTCACTTCTCCGTCGGACACCTGCTGTCGTGGCATGCATTGCTATATCTAACAGCTCTTCTAATGGTCGACGATGTGCAATCCTTCTAGTGGATACTTATGCTGCTTAACCTCTTTCCGACTTCTTTGCTCTTTCCCAGTTTTGCTGATACACTTGGTTTTTGAGCTCAAACGATACCAAATTTGGAGACTGCATGTGCCAAATCTTATCTGAGATCAAACTTCTGATAGGTCTCGTCGATTAATTATCTATGTGAAATAAGGCCAGTGTCCGCTAGATTCCAAAGGTAATGACAGCGAAAAGCAATGTCAACGTGTAAAACATGATAGCGACATCCAATAGGTTATTGGCAATGGCAACCATTACTACAGTAATATTCAATTATGCGCGTACTAAGCTCGCACCAAATTTTTGGTTCAATAAATCTCATCTATATATTTATGTGAAGGTTTACATAAATATGTCCTATAAGTAGATGAATAAGAGATTTAATGAAATATGATAAGAATACCATAATTGAAACAAAAAATCTGATCCCAATTATAAAATTATAAATCATTATTAAAATTTTAACTCCAATTATAAAATTAAATTCTAATTTGAATTAATTCAAGTATCTTATATTTATTTCATAATTTTTTTTAAAATTTACAATTAAATATAGTCTAATTTACATTGGTTTTTCTCTTTTTATTACTTGCTCTTTATTCATATAACCTATTAAATTCCTAATATATTGATAATAATTAGTAATTTTAATTTTAATTTATAATAAAAATGAGATAATTATTTAATTAAACAATTTATAATTGTATATTAAGATTAACGGCTAGTAACAAATCATGACCAAAAAATTGAGTTTCGTACCGTATCAGTCGGTATTGTGCTAGCCAAAAACGGTACAAATTTTGCCTTATTAGTACCGATAGGTACCGAAAATTTCACATGGTACCGGCTTGTACCATAAACTTTAAAAATTTGAAGAACTTTTTTGCAAGAAAAAAAAACCTAACAAACTATCTCTTTCTCTCCTCTCTGCCCACGTAGATTCATCTCCACTCTATCTACTTTTGCTCCTCATCGCCACTCATACTAGTCACCATTTTTGTGCACATCAAAAGAAAAGATTGCAGATTAGTAAGAACATGTAAGAAAACAGTAAAGCATAACCAATCCACTTTTCACTCAAGCCATCTTGGAAACCTTGACTACATGTCGGATGACGAGGGAAGTTAACCATACCTTTGTTTGTCTTATGCCAAAGAAGACAAACCCCTCCTCCTTGATTGATTATAAACCCATCTCTTACTATACTATCTTTTATAAGGTCTTAGCTAAACTTCTTATCGGTAGAATGAAAAAGGCTTTGTTAGAAAATGTTAGTTGAACTTAGAGAGCATTCATGGAGGGTCGATCCATTGGTGATAACATTATGCTTACACAAGATCTCCTTAAAGACTATCAATCTCACAAAAACTTAAAGAGTTGCGTTTGGAAAATCGACTTCTATAAGGCCTTTGATATAGTTAGATGGGACTTTATTCAAGCTAGCATGGAAGCTCTGGAATTCCCTACCAAATTCTCGACTTGGGTTATGATGTTTCTGCAGACCTCTTCAGTGAGTATACTTGTCAACGGAATAACCACCAAACCTGTGTCATGTGCTAGAGGGATTAGACAGGGGGATCCTCTATCCCCCTACCTCTTCATATTTGTTATGGAAGGACTGTCAAGAATGTTTACCAAGCTGATACATCCCAATAGCAGATTCTCTTATCATCATAATTGTCGGCACCCATTTAACGTTTGCGATGACCTTTTGCTACTCTTTGGAATTGATTTGTTCTCAGTTAACATTATCAAGGACATCCTAAACCGATTCTCCTTCATGTCTGGACTCCAAGTTAATTTACAGAAAAGTAGCTTTTACTGCTCATCTAATGTTCTTAACTCAACTGATCTTGTTAATACAGCTGGAATGGAGCTCCATACCCTTCCCTTTAAATACTTGGAGTACCTATTTCACATGCAAAACTCACTTATCGTGACTGTCTTCCTCTTCTAGAGAAATACTGATTAAGAATTCTAGCTTGGCAGAACAGGTTTTTATCAATGGCTGCTCGAGTCATATTAATAATTTCAGTTCTTAGTAACTTACATACTCATTGGTTAAACCATTTGATTCTTCCAAAAAGAATGATCAAGGAGCTTGAAAAATAATAAAGGAGATTTGGAGGAATTGAATTGTTATTCATCGTGAGGCAAGAACCACATAAATACAAGTTTGCAGCTCTAATTACTCCTTAAGTTGAGGCTAATACAAGGCTATCAAATGTACACTGATAAAGATACAGATCAACTATTTTAGGTAAAGGTAATTATGTACAAGGTAATACATATCTTTTCTAATACTCCCCCTCAAGTTGGTAAGTGTGGATTCAGCACTCCCAACTTGCTACGTAAATGTTCGAATGCATCTTTACCCAAAGGCTTTGTGAAAATTTCCGCCAATTGCATCTTTATCGAGATGTAAGCTGGCCGAATCATACCCGATTACATTTTTTCTCGAATGATATGACAGTCTATCTCTATGTGTTTTGTTCGCTCATAAAAAACTGGATTTGCTGCAATATGAAGTGCCGCTTGATTGTCACAGTATAATGTTGTAGCTTCCGCCTGTGATACCCGCAAATCACGAAGGATATACCTTAGCCATGTTAACTCTAAGCATGTATTTGCCATTTCCCTGTATTCTGCCTCAGCAGACGACCTGGAAACATTCGTCTGCTTCTTTGATTTCCAAGATATAAGCGAGGGACCAAGGAATATGCAATACCTCGATACCGATCGCCGAGTGGTCTGACAACCGCCCCAATCACTGTCACAAAAAGCTTTCAACTGCAAATCATTGTTAGATGGAAAAAATAATCCTTGACCAGGAGTTCCTTTGACATATTTGAGAACCCGAATTGCTGCATTCCAATGAGTTCTACATAGCTCATGCATAAATTGGCTTAATATACGAACAGAATAGACAATATCAGGTCTAGTCACAGTGAGATAGATCAATCTACCGACTAACCTCCTATATTTGGTTGCATCGTGTAGTTTATCACCATCATCGAGAGTCAATTTTGAATTCTGCTCCATCGGGAATTTTTCTGGTTTTGCACCTGTAAGACCCGAATCCTACATCACATCGAGCACATATTTGCGCTGTGACATGAATATGCCTCGATTGGAACGAGAAAACTCAATTCCCAAAAAATATTTGAGGTCCCCCAAATCTTTGATGTGAAAATGTCGAAGCAGATATTCTTTAAGGTCAGTGATTTCTCGTTTGTCATTCCCTGTCACTAATATGTCTTCAATATAAATAAGAATAACAGTAATAGATGAGCCATTAACTTTGGTGAACAAAGAATAATCCGCCTTGGATTGTATGTAGCCGGCCTTTTGAAGAATATTAGACAGTGTTGAAAACCAGTTTCTAGAAGTCTGTTTTAAACCATAGAGGGACTTGTGAAGTCGACACACTGTGTTCTTCCCCTGTCGGCGTAACCCAGGCGGCGGCTGCATATAAACAACTTCATTAAGTTCACCATGTAAAAAGGCATTTTGCACATCTAATTGGTGAGCAAACCAATTTCGGGCAGCAGCCACAGTCAAAAGGCACCTCAAAGTGGTGAGTTTCGCAGTTGGAGAGAAGGTTTCCTTGTAATCAACGTCTTCAACCTGCGTATAACCTTTAGCGACTAATCAAGCTTTATATCGTTCGATAGTCCCATTAGAATTGTATTTAATCTTATAAACCCACCGACAACCAATTGGTTTAATACCTGGGGGAAGAGGCACGAGTGACCACGTGTTATTTTGTGCTAAGGCATCAAGTTCACCCGTTATAGCCTGTTCCCAATGTGGGTGTCTGACAGCTTGATCATATGTCTGCGACTCTGTATGGGCAGAAATACTTGCCAGAAAATGTTTATGTGAAGGAGAAAAATTGGAAAAGGATAGAAATGAGGATAATAGATACCTTGTGCTGCTTTGAGAACTCTTTATACTGAGAGGATCAGTGGACCGAGCAGACATTATGTAGGAGTTGTGCCATACAGGAGGATGCCGCTCGCGAAGTGAACGACGAGGAGCATCGAGTTAAGGTAAATTTGGTTGTTCATCGTGCTGTGGAGCATCGATGGCAACAGGTGATTGCGGTACGGAGTCAGTGGAAGGAAATTCTGCGCTAGTGTTGGAGTCAGCTCCAGATGAAGCGGAATCATGAGGACTGTCTGAATTATGAGAAGGATCAGGCTGGAGCGGAAAGCTTGGTGAGGAGATTTCTGGATTTAATGTGGTGATGGGAGAATAATCACTGGCGAGATTTGGTAATAAAGGGGGATTGATAGGATGAGATTTCATATTCATAAATGGGAAGGAGTTTTCATGAAAAATAACATCGAGACTAACGATGATTTTCTTTGAGTGAAGATCGAATAGTTTGTATCCTTTTTTATCATGAGGGTAACCAAGGAAAATGCACTGTGTGGCGCGAGGAGAAAATTTATGCTTGGGCTGGACAGTTGTGGCATAACACTCGCAACCGAATACTCGAAGATGTTCAAGTGTTGGAGACTTTTTGTGCAATCTTTCGTATGAGGACTGATTAGATAGCAAAGGTGATGGTAGTCTATTAATTAAATAAACAGCAGTAAGAACACATTCCCCTCAAAAACGAAGTGGCACATTTGATTGAAAAAGTAGAGACTTTGTGTGGTCCCCAAACACCGCAATGAATAATTTCAAAGGGATTTTTTGTAGATATAGAACTCGTAGGAAAAGGTAACCGAGTCTGTTTTGCTAATGGGCATGTAGTACATTTGTGATCAACACTTTTATTGGAAATTTTTAGTGAAGAAAGAACGGAAGCAAGGCGAGATGAAGATGGGTGTCCAAGTCTCAAGTGTCACAACTGGGAAGAGGACGAAGTGTGACATGCGGTTGGTATGGGAACGGAAGGATGCATGTAATACAGACCTCCATGCTGTCTACCCGAGCCAATCATCCTCCCCGTAGCCAGGTCCTGCAAGACACAAAAGGTGGGAAAAAGGATAACACAGCAGTTGAGAGTATTAGTGATTTTGCTTGCTGACATTAAATTCAAATTGAATGATGGCACGCATAATACATCTTTTAAAGTGAGTCAGGAATTAAAAATCATTGTGCCAGTGTTTGTAATGTTGGCAGTTGCACCTGTGGGTAAATTAACAATCGGAGTTGAAGAGGGATGAGTATGTGTAAGGATAGAAGGATCAGACGTGATATGGTCAGTAGCACCGCTGTCTAAAATCCACGGCTTAATAACTGAAAAAACATTGGGCGGATTGTTTATACCTGCTGCATTAGCAAACACGTCCTCATTTCCAGAGTTAACTGAATTTTTATTGTGGCCCATTCCTGTCAAGACCTGAGCCAACTGCTGCAATTGTTCATGAGTAAAATTTCCTGGGAAAACCGAATCTCCTGTACTATTACCTGTTGTTTCGACCGCATTGCTAGTCGATCACCCCCCATATCGATTATTCCCAGACTGCATGGATCTGGAACCCTGGTTTCTTTTCTTAAGTCGGCAACGATCTTCTGTGTGCCCACATTTGTCACAAAATTTGCAATGGAATTTTAATGTGCGGCAATCCTCAATACTGTGGCCAAAATGATTACAATGTTCGCAGGTTTTATCCTTCGCAGATTTTTTAGCAGTCGATTTGTTCTGGACCGCAGCTGCGATGGAGAAGTTTTCAGTGGTGCCCGAGCCTATTTGTTGTTGGGTTTCCTCCTGGATGATCATGGAGTGTTCTTGGCGAACATTAGGCAATGGATTCATCATCAAAATATTGGATCTCACGATTTTGAAGGACTCATTGAGACCTATAAGAAACTGCATCAATTTGTCTTCTTCTTTTTCGACCTGATGGTCACTAGTTCGGTTGCAAGTCACAGGAGTACAATGAATTTCCAACTCATCCCATAAACCCTTGATTTTGATGTAATAGGCTGCCACAGACATCGTACCCTGCATCATGGTTGCTATTGCTTTTTGAATCTGGAAAATGGCGGTAGCATTTTCTGGGAAAATTGGTCCCGAAGATCATCCCATACCTGTTTGGCAGTCATGGCATGAATGAAGCCGGATGCTATGTCAGGTTCGACGGAGTGAGAGATCCACGAGAGTATCATGTTGTTACACTGGTTCCATTGTTCGAATTCAGTTGGTTTTGTTGTAGGCGACGACATGTCAAGTGAGCCATCGATGAAACCCAACTTCTTTTTGGAAATAAGGGCGTGGGTCATTGCTTTGCACCAGGATTGATAGTTTGGTCCGTTCAATTTGGTTGGAACCAACATATGCCCTGGTTGGTCTGAGTGATGGACGTAGTAAGGATGTGATGTATCCATAACGTTTGGCTTAGATGATGAATCTTCAGCTTCTTTTGACATCGTGAAAAATAGCGGAAGAGAGGCAAGAAAATTTTATACAGAGCACCAAGATCGGTGCTCTGATACCATGAAAAATAATAAAGGAGATTTGGAGGAATTGAATTGTTATTCATCGTGAGGCAAGAACCACATAAATACAAGTTTACAGCTCTAATTACTCCTTAAGTTTAGGCTAATACAAGGCTATCAAATGTACACTGATAAAGATACAGATCAACTATTTTAGGTAAAGGTAATTATGTACAAGGTAATACATATCTTTTCTAATAGAGCTAGATAGAACTATAAAAGCCTTCGTCTGGTCCGGCTCTATGGAGAACACTAAGAAAGAAAAAGTTAAATGGGTAGAGGTGATAACTCCAAAAAATATGGTGGATTGGGTATTATCTCTACAAATCTCATGCAGAAGGTTCAACTTTGTAAAAAGATATGGAGATTACATATTGATAAGCAAGCCATATGGATTAAATGGATATATGAAACTTACCTACATTCTTAGAATTTCTGGCAGATTCAGTGACTACTAGTTGTTCTTGGATGTTCAATCATATGATAAAAATCAGACGCCTCATCTACTCATGGATCATACACAAAATAGGAAATGGCAGCAACACTTAGCTATGGTATGACAATTGGACTGACTTCAGTCCACTGATACAGATACCTGATCTTATCCACCTTTATAATTGAATCCCTCTCAATGCTAAAGTTGCATCCCTTATATATGATGGGAATTGGTCTTGTACCTTCAGAGGTTTTAATTTGCTCACCCGATACTTCCCATCTATTACCAACAGCAACAGTGTAGATTAACTCATTTAGAAGTCGAACATCATAGGTACTTTTACTAACCAAACCTGTTATAGCATTCTTCAAACTGGTTACTTGCTAGTACCATGGTTCAATTTACTCTGGAGGAAGAATCTCAGCCCTAGAGCCTCTATGATTACTTGATTAATGATAAAAAGTCGCTTAAATACAAAAGATCGATGGCATGGGAGCTATAATCCTATATGTGTGTTATGCAAGATATCAACTGAAAATAAGAATCATCTATTCTTCAGCTGCATCTATTCCAAAACTGTGTGGAGCCAATTACTTCATACACTGGAAGCCTATTGCAATTCCTACGATTGGACTGATTTGTTGAATTGGATTATCCACATTTCCAAACATAAAAAGAATGATGGCATCTTGTTTTAAGCAGCCTACAAACTCGCAACTTATAACGTTTGGAAGGAGAGAAACCGAAGACTATATAGAGGAGAAGAAACAAATAAATATCAACTCACACAAAACATCATCAATGAAATTCGAGCCTTAGTCACAGCCAAGGAGGTTGCACAAACCTTATCACCTATAGTGAAATCTCAATGGAACTTATAAAGCTATATACTTGACATGCTTGGAGTGAACTTTTAGTTTTTGAATGTGTAAAGTAGTTTAGATATCCTCTTTGAAGACCTCACTTTAATGTTGTAAATAGTTTTACTATAGCTAATAAAAATTCCTTTAATTTTGAAAAAAAAAAGATAGACAGATAACATTATTCAATGTGATTATTACAATTTATAAAAACTAAAAAAACTTCACCACATGCTAATTTTTGCAATTATTCATACAACAATATTGTCAACTGTAATTACAAGTATTGGAAAGGCTTATAACTTATCAAACTGATAATAATTAAGCAATTATTATATTCACCAAAAATAGACTCTAATATCACTATGAAAAATCAATCAAAACCATATCACATGTTTAGTAGAATAATTTTTACAATTTCCTAACAATTTTAACAGAATGACTTGAAACAATAATCAATAAATTAAAGCATTAAAGATAAAAGTAAATTGGTTCCTTGTAAACTTTTTCTTCTTCAACCAAAAAGTAAACAATAGAGTTGCTTAATTGTCTAAGCTCTAATAGCATCTGTAGATAAAAAGAAAAAGAACTCAAACTTTTAAGAGGGAGTTAGACAAGAAGTATTAGCTCCTTTTAGTGTCTAATAAAAGTATAAGGTTTTAGTCTTTTAATTAAAATCAAAATTTAAATTATAATAAAAATGTAACTGTAATTAGATAATTAAAATTTAATCTTAATAAATTAAAATATCTTATATTTGATCTCTAAAGTTTCTTAAACTTCACAATTAAGTTTACCTTAATTTATGTTAATTTTCTCTCTTTAATTTCTCTATATATGTGTGACGCACTAAATTCATAATATATTGGGAATAATTATAAATTCTAATTTTAGTTCATAACTAGAATTTGAAAAATTAAAATTCTTTTTAATTTATATCTAATTCTCTCATTAAATAATTTGTAATTATATATCAAAATTGATTATCAACATATCATACTATCGAAATATTAGGAATGTCAAAGTTTGTTTTAATTTATCCATACATGTTATGATATATAACTTAATATTTTTGTCATCCAATATTTCAATTGAACATAAAGTATGAAATTATTATTTACTCTTTTGGAATTCAATCATATTTGTTCTTACAAATTAGTACATGATTTATAATAAATTTTTTTTCGAATCACTATGTCTAGAGAATTCTCAAATCATTACTATTCAATAATAATATAATATTCTCCTTAATTATTTTAAGATGTCAAATCTTTTTCTTTGTTTGATTTACTCAATTATTTCCATATAGTTCATATTATATTCAAATACAACAAAAAAGTTATTATAAATAGAAAATGTTATAAATAATATCAATTCTGATAAATCTAAATTGGTAATTTCAAATTTAAGGAACAATTATGCAGCCATCATAATAAGGACATCAATAAATACACAAGTAATTTTCTTTCACGAGTCTCAATATTAGTTTAGTTTGGTGAACTTATTTTATAATAAATACTCCCATATTTGTTTAAGTATCATTATAATTTAACTTGTGAGATTAATTAATGTTTATAAGAAAGAAGCAGCAAATGTGCTAGTTTTACTATTCCGTCAATATTCTATCACGATGGAATCATAACAAAAAAAATTAATAATACTACTTATATGTAATTTGAATCTCACAATTATAATCGCTTAATAATTTTCAATTACATAATAATAAATTTGAGATTTTTATGTGTAATATTAAATATTGAATATAAGTGATAAAATATATAAAAATAAAAATACATATATTAAATCAATTAATGATATTGTACATAAATTGCAATCAAATAATTGAGTGAAAGGTACAGTCTAGCATCTTATATATGCCATTATAAGTTAAGTGTAAACACCGCAGTTTCTAAGAACTCTGCTGATTGTTGACTGTTTTCTTTATGCAAAGAACGATAACTAGAAGAAGCTATCAAAGCCTGTCTTAACCAATGAATGAGTTCGTATCGACATAAGAAGGCTAATATGTATTCTTTTTCAATGCTAATTCTTCACATCAACTTTGAGGCCCCAAACTGATGCTTGTCGTGTACCGTGTAAAGGGTGTTTGGATAAGATTTTTAACTTTTTTTTTTTTCTTTAGCATCATCCTCCTTTCTCTCTACGAAACCTATCTCTCTTTATTAAAGTTTTGTGTCATCCACTACAGACATTTTGATACTTAAAACATTCTTTTTGAAATCCTTTATTTCTTTATAAGCCTTTAGTTTCCGAAGGCAAAAGGGTTGGAGTATTATTATATGAATAATGACGCGAGAAGTTGTATCGTCAGGATTGTCAATTACTACAATGTGAAAGGAAGAATCCATGAGTAGAAAAGATTTACTTTTTAGAAATGATCATATAGAAAGAAGGAAAAACGACAGAGTTTTGACATGGAAGGACAAAGTGGTCTTGAATTGCGTTAGTTTTTGGCTTCTATCAAGATATGGTTGTTGAAAGTGCCTTTTATTTGCTTTGCCTTTTGTTCTTGTTGGGACATGTCATGATTTCATCAGCGCATTTATGTGAGATTCCATAATTTTATAAATATCTAATTAAGTGATTCAAAATATTAGGAAAAGCTAAGAGAATGTTCACTAAATTCTGATTTGGGCTTCTTAGTTAACCAATATGTCTTACTAGTAAGGTAAATTCAAGATAATAGTTAACTAATATCTCATATTGGTTGCTAAATACGTCCAAAGGTCCAAAAGCTGCTTTTTTTCATAATACTTATTAGTTTTACGTGATATAAAATATAAGAAGAATGACAAAAAATTTGTCAAAGACAAATTTGAGGTGAAAGAAGGGAGATTTCAGTAGCATCCAAAGGATATAAATAGTATAGAAAAAGAGATTTTATATACTTTTGGTAAAGTTAACAAGTGATACATGTCAATCAAAATTTTCTGGGTGGATTATTTTTATGTCCTGACTTTAAGCGTTTCTAACATCTCTATTTTGGAAAGACTTACTTATATTTAAGGACTAACTTTCATGTGGAAGCGGTTGATTGATTCTCTATTTGATAATTCACGTTTTACGGTTGGCTACTAGAGTCACCGTTAATCCACGATCCAAACTTTAACTCTTGATGGTGTGATTCACGTGAGAAAAGATGAAAGAAATTTTTCTCCAGATTTAGCAAAATTGTAGAGAATAAAAAGAGAGCCAAAATCTCTTTTGATTCTAATGTATTTGTTATATTCTAAAAGATAACTCTCACTTGACAACTTCCTTCTTTTTATATTAAAAATTTGTCGGAAGTTACATATATCTTTGTGGCCATTCATGTAACTGCCAACAACTCTCACTCGGCCACATAAGCTACAAGTTACATCTTCTCTTTAAAATTTCACGTGTCATACTGAGAATGGGTCGTGCGACCATTTAAAGAACCAGTAGTGTTATATTAAGTCACCATCTAACTAACATAACACTTTCACATAGTCATGA
>JAOQMQ010000194.1:17652596-17682066 GCA_027563845.1 Erythroxylum subrotundum
TTGAGGATATAACAACAAGGAAGAAGATAGATTGCTAAAGGAAAAGATTCAAAGGCAAAGGATTTGGATACAAGAAGGAGAGGATAACGCAGCGAGGATTTGAAGCTGTAGCAAAGGAGTCGGTAATGCTCTTCATCTTGTTTGTGTTTTATTATCCTTATACCATATCATATATGGATTGGCATATTTATTTGGATATGTTGCTTCCGCTACAAAATGATTTCTTAAAAGTTTTGAAATCTATCGTTTCTCCAAATAAGGCATGTTTATTTTTTCCGATCCAACATTATTATGGTCAAATATTCGAGCAATTCTCGTTCATTTAGAAGATAATGAATCTTCCTTTGCCACATATCATAATTGGACCCATCCAATTTTTCAGTAGTGGACAAATCACTTATCAAGATTTTAGTTGCCATATCCACAAGTATATATTAACATGATATGAGGCACATATCCGAATAATTAAATTATAAAAAATATCATCATTCATATCATAAGATTGAAAATTTCACTAAGCTCATAATCATCACTTATGACATAAATTAGATTTTTTTAATTAATTATTCACATGAAACATATTCAAAAAAATGTATATATTTATATATATTTCATATGTTAAACCACTTAACATAACCGATTCATATGAAAAACATATTAACATTTTTATTTTTTATTTTACATAAAACAAATTTATATAACTCATTTTAATTTGACATATCACAAAGATTGAAAAAAGACTTATATGTAAAACTAATTTACATACAAAATTATATAAAACTCATTTATATAATATTATTTTAAATATAATTCAAAATTACCCATAAAACACATTTATGGAATATTTCAATACAGATCTTACGTATACATTTAAGGAGCCTTCAGTGTGAAAGTTTCACTGAAAAGCTAATGCTCTTCTTAATGGAATAAAGACTTATAATCATGCACAAAAATGGAGAAGAAAACCAAAGACCCAGTTTTCATGCATACCGTAACTTCTTACATGCATACCGTAACTTCTTACATGTAATAAGTGCACAAAACCTCTCCTTTTGTACACAAAAACAAAGGAAGACTTTTTTCATTTCCCTCATGCATACTGTTTTCCTTTTCAAACGTTACCTTTTATTGATTCACGCTACAATACTCATTAAATGCATTTACTATTCATAAACAACCATTAACCCATTAAAAAAACTGAAAAACCAACACCTTCACTTCTTTCCAAACGTTCCTTTCTATGGCTTAAAAGAACAAGAAATAAAGTTTCTCGGTTTTCGTAAAATTAATTATAAAATAAAACCAACATAATCTCATGCATATTTAATCAACAATTTTTTACGTGTTCTCTGGTTTTTCATGTCCTCATCTACACTTTTCAAGCACATGATCTCCTCTTTCACATGTCAAAGACACTTGTATCATCATTCACTAAAACTGATATGTATCATCATGCACAAAAACCGAAAAACCATGCCCACTCTAGTTTTTCAGTTCATATGATCTCTTCTTTCGTAGACAAGATTATATAAAAAAACAAGAGAACAAAGCATAAGATATCAACGTTGTTTTCGTTTTTATATGATACGCATATAAAACAAAAACAAACAAATCTATATTTGAAGTATGGCATGAATGAAACCTTGCTCCGATATCAATGTAGATTTATATTTAAGGACTAACTTTAATGTGGAAGAGGTTGATTGATTCTCTATTTGATAATTCACATTTTACGGTTGGTTACTAGAATCACCGTTAATCCACGACCCAAACTCTAACTCTTGATGGTGTGATTCACGTGAGAAAAGATGAAAGAAATTTTTCTCCAAATTTGGCAAAATTGTAGAGAATAAAAAGAAAGCCAAAATCTCTTTTGATTCTAATGTAGTCATTATCTTCTAAAAGATAACTCTCACTTGACAATTTCCTTCTTTTTATATTAAAAATTTGTCCGAAGTTACATATATCTTTGTGGCCATTCATGTAACTGCCAACACTTACATAAACTATTACTAAGGGCAATGGTAAATTGAAGTTTTTTAAATTTTTTTTGAATATAATTAAGGGCTTTTCATCATACTAAATGTGTGTGAATTATGTGATACATTATTTATATTTAATATGCAACTGAGGCATATTAGGCTATTAATTGTGTTCATGTGATTTGTGTGGTGCGAGATGGTTGGACGAGACACATTAGGAATTGAGCCATGTATGAATCTATTATCCAGGACAAATCGGTCAAGTTTAAAATGGGGCACGTACGATTTCATTATCTAAATTTGTAAGTCATGACGAATTAGTCATTACCTATCCTAACATGTACATCATTTTTTATGTGATAGTTTGACATCTTTATATGTTTTATTATTAGGTAAACAAATCACCAAGAAATTCAATAAAATTGATTTATCTTATATTTGAGGTCGTGTGATATTGTGCATTAATAGTACTATCATAAAACCAAAATAGTTTCATATTAGCATACAATAAGTGAGGGCTAAGCTTAAGTGTCCCATCGTGTTGGAAAATGATGGTAATATTAATTTATGCTCTACAGCTAATCATTTGGTTGTAGTTTAGTTATAAAATAATTTAAAAGTATTCTTTATCTTATACGTATTCAAATATATATGATAAAATCTATGAGATAAATATACATTGAAAATAAATTTATAATGAGATCATAATTGTGAGATTCGTATTGCATTCATGTATTATCATTAAATTATTCCTAATTATTTTTCTATTGGGGTTGGACATTACTAAAGCATAACAAGACTAACACATGTTATGTTTTCTTGTTTATGAATGAAGTAATCGTTTTTATAGACTAAAGTATGGAGATACTTAAACAAACATTTGTGTGCTTGTAAGAGAATAAGTTCATTAAACTGACACCATATAAGAAATCTATTTGGAACATTACTTACATATTTACGAAACTTCTCATTGTGATAATTGTACAAGTGATCCTTTGACTTGACATATTCAAAGTATCTCGTATATGGATTGTTATATTTTGATACTATTTATGATATATTTTAGACTTGGGTAACTAAATCGATAGTCATTGGATATAATATGAACTATAAGAGTTAGATGAGTGATAATTTAGGATTTATCACGCTAAAGTTATTAGAGAAAATGTTCCATTGTTTTCGATTAGTATTGATTTAGAAAATTCTTGGTCAAGGTAGAATGACACTTTGTAAAATGGTTTACAAATGTCATTAATTTAATCAATTACTAATCATGAATAACTAATCTGATTGGACTCCAAATATTGTAGACATTAATTTTATGCTCTTTGTTTAATCGAAACATTGTATGATAAAAAGATTGAATTATAGGAAACAAATCATGACGAAAAGGTTAGTCAAAGCCACTTCACCATTCCTAAATATTTAGGTGGTCATGATATGTTATTAGATGTCAATCTTATTTTTTTATAACAACCCAGTAAAAATCTGCTAGTATGTAGGATCTGGGGAGCTCTAATAGTACGCAGCCTTACTCCTAACTAGTAGAGAGGCTTTTTCCGAAGATGCTAACCTTAATGTATGGATATAAATTGTTTAATTAGATATTTAAAGTTAAATTAAAGGATTTTAATTTATATAATCCTAAATATGATTTAGAACTATAATTTATATCCATTGATAATATATTTGAGAACCTAATGGGTCACACATAAACAACGAGTTAAAGAATATAAAAGGTCTTTTAATCAAGTTGGACTTGATTATAAAGTTTAAAAATTTTATAATTAAATATGAGATATTTAATAAATAAGGATCAAATTGAGATAAATCTTGTTTAGACATAGTTTGTATTTGATTATAATTATTTGTAATTCTAATTAAATTTAATTAAAATTAGAATTAAATTTCAATTAAATTACTAAAATGTTCAAAACTAATTATAAATAGGCTAAGGGAGCTATCACTCCTTGCCTAACCCTCTATGCAATAGTTGTAGAGTTCTCTCAATATATTTTGTAGATACTATTACGAGACTCGATGCTTGTGAGACTACGGTGATTGAGATGAGTTGATTTTATAAACAATTTGAGGGAAAAGACAAAAAAAAATGATGAAACTTCTGAATAAGATACAAATTAAGATTCATACTTTATTACAATTTATGTGTTAATTATTTTATAAAATTTAAGTGATCTTAGCTTTTAAAAAATAAATGAAAAAGTTAATTATTATATTACACTCGAGATTAGATCTTGCCTTGATTTTTGAACAGCAGTATCAAAGCCATATTAATTCTATCATTTGATTAAAATATTTGATTATTATTGATCTTGAATTTTGAAATTGAAATCAAAAACCTTAAACCTAAGGTTGAATAGATTCAATTTAAATCTGAAAAAGTTTTTAGATTAATACCTTATGAACTCTAAACTACCAAATCAGAAATTCAAAATTGAGAACTATAGAAATTTCAATAAATTATAAAATCTTTAGAAATCTGTAGCCACTTGTTAGTTTATCAAACTGTTTCATCTCTAATAAAATTTGGTTTTGTGAAAACCCATAAGCCCAAGCTTGTGCTAGATAAGAAGATGACAGTAAATTGTTGTTGAATGTCAAGATAGGGGTTATATTGTGTTTCAACAATCAAATGACCTTTTTTTTAATTAAAAAAATATTTTTTAATATTAAAAAGGAAACCACTTTTAAAATTAAATTAAGAAAATCATGTATATTATTAATTTAAAGATCAATTTCTTTATTAATTAGAAATTCTTTCCTTGATAAATTAGAAAACTATTTTAAAAAATATAAAAGAAAGCTATTTATAAATGAAAACACCTTTCCAAATTTAATTAAGAAAATATCTAATAAATCAAGAAACTTATTATTATTGATAAATAAAGACACAATTTTTGAATAAATAGAATAATAATTCTCTAAAAAATTGTTTTGATTTATCTCAATCAACTTGAAATAAATAAATTTAATTAGATTAGAAATAATTTTCTAATTGGATTAGAATTTCTTACTTGTTGAATCTTGAAAAAAAAAGAGTTTTTTCTAAATTATAATAGGTAAGAAGAAAATTTTATTGAAAATTCTTTTCAATTAAATTTTGATCAAAGGTGTCAAGATAATTAGAAATATTTTTCAATTGGATTTAAAATTTGTTCTCGAATTAAATTAAATTTCTATTTGGAATAGGAATTTAATTTATTTAGAAAACAATAGGTTTAATCTAGTTTTATTCTTCCAAAGAGTTGGAAATATTATTTTATATTATGAATATCAATAACTAGAATCAAATGAAACTTTATATTTCATGCATATAGTTTGCTAATATTGGAAATGAGAAATTTAATGCTTTATTTATATGTTTGATCTATATATTAGGTGTGTATTAAATTGTATTTTGTGTGTGTGTGTGTGTGCGTGATATTTTGTATGCAATTTTGTATTTGATGAGACAAATAAAATTAAATCTCTCATTAAAATATTAAACACACATTAAGAACGTCATTGTAGACTTCCATTATTTAAGAATAAAATAAAACCAGAGTTCTGTTTATGGAAGGCTTATTAAGTGACTTAAGACCCCTTTAACCAGAATATGAGAGTTATTATTTCGAATAAAATAGTGAAAGTAACTAAATACATAATTAAAATCCTAATCTTATTTGGATGTCATAACATAGAAACAATACTTATTTTACTTACATTTATATTTTGTTTTGATTATAATTTACCTTGTTTAGTATAGTTAATACTAAGAGCTAGTGAACCAAATTTCTTATATATAGGTTATGTTTGAGAAAAGTTCTTAAAGTAATAAAGAAAATTTGTATGTCCGCTTTGCAATTTTGCTATAATCCATGATGAGGATTCAGTGACAAAATTTTAAAGATATATTAACATCATATAAATGATAAAATGTATGAACATTTTTAGTTGACTAACGTCTCCTAAACTTTGATGACAATATGTAAGATGTATGTTAACATCATCATAGCAAAATGCAAGAGGTTGCAAGGAGTAGAGTCAAAAGGGTATAGTACCTTGATGAAATTTTTTTTCACTCAAATTTAGCCTACTAAAATCATAAATATGGACTAAAATTAAAGGTTTTTCTATGATATGGTAATAGTTATCGTTAGAAGAAAAACGATTGTATGACTTTTCTTACCTATATGCGATATAATAAAGATCATATATTTCTAGTTATATAACTTTTCTTGCCTATATGCGATATAATAAAGATTATATATTTCTAGTCCATGCTTAAAAGTATTTGATATAGAATTCAAATTTGACTTTATTACGATGTTCAGAGCATGCTAAGAATAGATCATTGAGCAAAAGTAAATGATCCAAATTTATACAAATGGTTTTGTATGTACTGAATCATAGGAGACTTATGTTTAATATAAGTGACAAGAATAAAAAGTTAGATAATCGAAACTATCCTTTTATACCATGTTGTTTAAACCAACATGGCAAAAATCATAAAGTTACATTCAAGGATATATGTATCCTTTTGATTATGAATCGTATGAGACATGTGAAACTTGATGGGATGAAGAATAACCAAATCAACGTTTTGTAAAAGAATGATGATGGCAGTAAATTGTTAAATCTTATACATATGATGTACGGGATGTGATAACAATTCATAAAAGTACGATAATTTTATTTCATGAGATTCCTAATGACTTTGTATGATATAGTTAGATGTATTAAATGAAATATTGATTTAAATTTTTAAAAAGTTCAAAATTATTTAAATATAAGTAGAAATTAAACATTTAGAATGATGAAGTACTTCGATGAGATTGATGTGTTGAGATATAAATTTTTTGATTATCTATCAGGAACGAGATGCTCTAATGAATATCTCCATATCTAAATTCCATAATAATATAGATTTACATAAGGATGAATATAAAACATAAGTTATTATGTAATGCGATATTTATTTCTTATATACTTATGCCTAATATTATAACTTACCTTTAGTAGTTCCAATTAAGTCGATTAGTAAGATTTTATACTAGATATAAAGTGTTACGACTTTGAAATAGACAAAGTTAATGATTTAGTGATATGATACTTAGTTGAAGCATGTATTATCCAATAAGTTTTAAACAAAATTGGATGATTAAAGTTTATAAGATATCCAAAAGATTGGATATAGTCGTACGAACCTATTGAAAAATTGTTTGTTTCAATGTATACTTATAAGTGACTAGGTCTCAAGATAAGTGGTGGGAGTAAAATAAAATTTGAAAAGTTCAAATCTTATGATCATGCATCTAACTAGAACTGGTGCTTTTATTTATTTAATGTATAATTGAAAGGCTAGAATTGTTGAAAGAATCACTTTCATGATAAATTCAATAAATTTGATTGTGAATTCATCATGTTTATAAGAAGTTTATAAGAAGATCAGTGAAAGTATAGTTGTCCTCTTTAGTGAGAATACATTGAGACATATTGCTAAAAAAAACAATAATTTATATTTTTAATTATTAAAAATATAATTGTCCAAGAATAATTCATATCAGATATGAAAAGGTAAAAACTTAATTATAAGAATTAGATATAAAGAGATAGATACGAAAGTTATTTATCTATTATGATCCAATTACATAGATAGTGTACTAAAGGTGTCTAATATTTGAGATATATGATACTTGTGAAGTATTAAAGATGTCCACTATTTATATACAAGTTGATATTTGAGTTTAAAGTTATAAAGATATTAACTTTAGATGTAAATCTTAGTTAAGGTATACTTGAACTAGAACCATATTATTATGAGATTGGAAAGGTTCTAATGTAGAACTAACTGTTAATAAAACCAAAATACATTTATCATTTAGTGGAAATGATTTTGGATTAGAAGTTATTTAATAAAATTGATATAATTCCTTGCATTGTTCAAGACAGTAATGTACTATAGAACATTAGAGCTATTAGGCATGTAAAAGGAGATATGATCTCATCAAAGATCCAATGATGTATTTAGGCAATCGCTCTCAATTATAATGATAATTAAGATGAAATTTGCAAGATTTAAGTAAGTGTTTATTATAGAGAATTTTGTAAAATTCTTTCACTAAACCATTATCCTAGCAGTAATATGATCAATATATGGTGATATGGTATAAGATAAAAGTTTGGTTTAACACAAGTGAAAGATTGATGGTTTATACCCTGCAACCAATCGGTTGCTTAAACTAATAAAAAAATTGAAAGCATTCTTTATTTTATACACATTTAGATGCATATGTTAAAATTCATAGGATAAATATACATTACAAATAAATTTATGACAAGATCATAATTATCAGAATTATATTGCATTTATGTGTTACTCCTAAATTGTTCCTAGTTGTTATTCTGTTGAGACTAGACATTAATAGAGCGTAAAACAATTAACACATGTTATGTTTCTTCCTTACAGAGGAAGTAACTAATCTTATAGACTATAGAATAAAGATACTTAAATAAACGTGTATGTAACACACCGCTACTATAAAGCATATACCCGAACATCCAGAGGACATTCAAGAACATACCGAATGAGAATGACATGCTAGAACAATCAAATTCACTATTATGGCATCATACAGAATATAAGTGATCACAAGTTCAACATTTCTCATTTCATTTCACAAACATCATTTACATTGTCATTACATCTTGTATTCCATATATGTACATTACAAAAACATCTGAGAGTTTACTATTCTTTAGAAAATATCTAACATGAAATGAGATGCTAACAGAAATAATCTATCTAAACTCCTCAAACATCAGCTGATCAGACCTTTGAGCCATTCCTAATTCTAAAATTGACAATACTAAACTGCTACCAGATTTCCTTAGAAGCTAGGTCTACTCAGTACCTGAAAAACAACGTTGCAATTTTGATGTGTTTTGCAAACTCAGTGAGTAAACCATCATCAATGTGCTCACTTGAGTTAAAACACAATATCACAAGTATATAACCAAATTCACAAGTATATCACATTAGCTTGAATCAATTCTCAAATAGTTTTGTATACCAAATCACATTATACATCATATCTCAATAAGCACATTATAATATAAACATGTCATATAATCTTTTTAGAACAATCCAATCATTCATATCATCAACATGTATACAAGTATTGCAGATCACTATATCAACACAATTCAGTACTTTTTTTTCACAATCATTCACATGTACACAAACATAACATAACATTATATGAACTCAATTTAGTCATTCTTTACAATGATTCACATGATACATGTAAAGATATATTTACAATGCACATGAGACTCCACTTTCATTTTTATTTTGTTGTGACCGAGAACCTATTTAACTGTCCTGTATCCATTGTGGATACTAGGTTCATTTCGCATACTGTCCCGTACCCATTGTGGATACCGGGTTCATTAATCGTTGAGCCTGTGGCTCTGTGTGCACATTTTTTAGCTTTAAGCTCTTTCTCACGTTGGTCACTCCGGTCACAACTCCTTTATCTGATCATGCATATTAATGTAATGAAAATGCATCAAATCACATATTATACTATCAATAACTCTCATTTAGTGTGCACAGTCATATAGCACATTCATCAGATCTAAGTCCGGCATTCAACATATAGTTGAGAACACAATTTTCACATTCACATTCAATTTGCAAACACTTATAATACAGTACTGAATATCAAACTCCTCTGACCATCAATGTCCGGAATTAACACAATCATGTCACCAACATTTCAATATCTAACAGTTAATTAAGAACAATTCAAATATAATGAGTAAAATCTATGTTAACTCACAGTATGCTCTAGATAGCTATTTCTTTGACCAGTTGGCAATGTCTGGAAGTTGTTAGTTAATTTGTGCTTCTAAATCATGCAATACACACATATGTACACATTACTAACTTGTTTAATCAAATAAGTACTCAATCATACACATGTATATGAGTTATGTTCAATGCATGCTCAATTGACTTTCCCGGGTATGTATTCTTATACATAGATCTTAACTATTCAATTTGTGCTTATCACCCTAAGGCCATTCGAATATCATATTTTGTACACTATCATTTTCAATCAAGTTTGTACCTTTAAGTGAGCTTGATTTACTCCTAATTCATCAACCATACTTTACACTTATCCTTGAACATTTTCATGATAAAAAAGCCTCTCATAATCCACACACAATCGTTACTTTAAATATGGAATTTCAGCAAGCTAGATCTACACATTCACCAAACTTTTTCCAGCAATATATGTTCGTACATTTACCCAATTCTCATTCATAATTACCCCATGTTCTTCAATTCTCATTCATTCATACCTTATACACATTATTCATGTCCTTAAGATCATGTTTCCATTAAAAGAACTTATTTATTCCTTTAACAAATCAAAATTTTCAGATTTAAACTTAACCACATCAAAACAATCCATTCTTTAGGTTATGCCATCAATTAACTACATAAAATTTTTAAGCTCTGAACCAATTAATCAAGCAACAATCTAGGCTCATTCCTAGCCTTAATCAAGTCCAAATATACCAATTTAGAGTGAAATTTCTCATCTGGTTACACAAGGCTGAAATTAAAATTCATCAACATCACTAATGTGTGTAACTTTACTACCTTCAATACTTCACGAATTTTACAAGCTTAGAGACATCACTAACACCTAAAATTTTCCAGATTTCATGTCCTTTAAGGTTACTTCATTTCAGGCTAATTTAACTTCCATATTGGTTACACTAAGACTTACAAAATTCTGCTCATTTATGTCATTAACAATCACTTTTAAAAAACACACCTACAACTCTAATTTTCCATTTTCAAAAACACCTTAATGACACTTATCTTTAGCATGAATTCGTCATTAATTATACTTCAAATCCTAACTTAAATCATCCATACAACAACCCATAAACCACTATTTTCGTACATGTAAAAACAGAACAGAAAAGTACTCATTCATTCTCCATTTTTCATCACATCTTCAACATCAACATCATATATAATCTATCCCAATTTAATCATCATAACTTTCTATTGTAACATGTCATAAAGAACAACACTTTACTTATCTAGCTCAAATTTTCACCTTAATGATCAAACTAACTTAGCTCTCCAAGAATAAAAATCATCCAAGTACAAGATGGAAGTAAAAATGATTTCAGCAAAGGTAAAATGATGATAGCAGATTATAGCTATCTTTGAGCTGATTTTGTGTGTGGATCTTGAAATAACTATGAACGAAATTTATGCAAGATTCAGTAGTTGTGAGGGTTTTGGTGGTGAGAGTAATGGAAAGAAGAAGAATGAATAAAACATAAACTGCTCCTGCAGTAGCTTAACTCGTCAAGTGCTACATGTCTCCATATTACAATGGCATATGTCACTAAGCATGTAAGCCACTTATCCCCTCTATAAGCTGCCAAATGTTACCATGTTACTAGTCCATTTGTTACTCATTCATTGTTGTCATTTGTCAATTATTTACCTATGCCAAATGTCATTCATTTATCTACGCCAAATGCCACTTAATTTATAGGCTTAGTCATCCTAATTTTTCATGTGTCAACTTGTCTTGCCACTTGGCATTTTTCCTAGTATAAATGTACATTTTAATTCATCAAATTTTCAATTGTAACAATAAATTCCAAGTTTACTAATTATAGTCCACCAAACTAAAATTCAAGACATAAATAATACACAATTCACATCATGATCATTTTAAACTTTTCTTACTCTGGAATATGTCAATTGAGTTCATATATTATCTTTGCAACGTGTACTAATTCATAATTCGTGTGTGTATGCTAATGATATGCATGTGAATGAAATGCAAATGTCGATACTCAAGCTACTAATGCTAGCAGTCGTACTAACAATTTAAAGTTTGAAAGTAGAACCAACAAAAGCTAATTTATTGTTGTAAATTTTTTTTAATCAAGTTAGACTTAATTGTAAAGTTTAAGAAATTATATAATTAAATATGAGATATTCAATCTTATTTGGGCATAATTGATATTTAATTAGAATTGTTTGTAATTCTTATTAAAATTTAATTAAAATTAGAAATTAATTTTAATTAAATGACTAAAATATCCAAAACTAATAGTTCTAAAGTTCTCATAACATGTTCCTTGAATACTGTTAGAGGTTAGACACCTGTGCAACTATAATAATTGAGATAAGCTTATTTCAAAAATGATTCTAATAATAATTGAGATAAGCTTATTTCAAAAATGATTCGAAGGAAAAGACAAGAACTACATTGGTTGAGGTAAGTTGACTCCAAAAACGGTTCAATGAAAAAACAGGAAAAATGATTAAACTTTGAAATAAGATGCAAATAAAGATTCATACTTATTTTATAAAATTTAAGTGATTTTGGCTTAAGATAAATTATATGCTAAATTTTTGTAATTATTTTTATGTCTTGATTTTCCAACGAATAAAATTGAAAATAAATGCCCATAATCATAAGTCTGTTTGATTTGGTGTCTCTTTTGACGATTGAAAGGCATCTCTTCGAGATGGAATAGCTTTCAGCTCACCAATGATTAATCAGTATACTTTTGCTTTTGAGGAAAATGTCTACTTTATCTTATCCATTTACAGCCACAACAGCTTTTAAAAGAATTTCTTACCTGACATAAACTTTACCAAGCTAGTGACATAAAGTAAGCAAAGACAAGAAGATCAAAAAGGAAAGAACCCTTTTTGATTTCAAGGAGATGGTGTCACTCATTTCGGTGTTTTCATTTATGGCCTAACCCGATCAAACTTTGGACCATTAAAACCTAATCAAGTTTTGGCTGGGCTAAATAGGTTCAGACTTAATCAAGTTTTAAGTGAAGCGCAAGTCTAGGAAAATTTTCTGCTAGGCTCCGAATCTATTATCATTCTTGATTGTCGGTAATCTGTTGAACACATTAGAATAAAAAGGATTAACTTTTCATTTTATTTTATCAATTTCAATAAAATCTCATGTGTTTTAAAAATTTCATGAAATATTTTATATCTTGTAAATTCCCACCTATCACTTTTAGGACATGTTCCGGTCCATGTGAACACGAGTGATTGATAATTAGCACACCAAATGAGTGATATGTGATAAATAATTTAATTTATTAATTTTATATTTACAAAACCATTATGTTCCTTAAAATATAATAATTTTAATTATTAATACTATATTAATTAATTTAATATGATGGCAAATTAAGCATTTAAATACATTTTATTTATCATATAATAATATTAATAAATAACATGGTCAATTTCTTATTTTATATATAATTAATGATTAATTTATTAGATTTCATATTAATAAATAAAATTTTAAAAAATTCTTATATTATTGATTCGTCATATTTATATCTTATTACTCATATCAAAAAGTATAAAATAATATAATTTATCATTGTTTACTAATAACTACTAATACATTTAAAATGATAGTAACTAAGCCTTTCATTAAAATAAAATTCTAATTATATAATAATATCAATAGATAAGATGGACAGTTTTGAACTTTAATTTATATAGTTAATTAATAATAAATTTATTTTTTATTGTTATAAATAAAATCATAAAATCATCTTTATTATATATATTATTTACTTTATATTAAATATAATTATTATTATTTTATTAATATAGTACCAAAGGGGGACATGTGTCAAATAATTTGCCTTATTGATTTATAGTATTTACATACCATTATTTATCTCAAAATATAATAATTTTAACATGTGATATTAAATTATTTTATTAAAATTAACTAATAATTAAAATTTTATTAATTATTTTAATACGACATAAAATTAACTACCTAATTAAATTTTTAATTATATAATAATAATAATAATAATATCAATTTCTTATTTTATATATAATTAATTACTAATTATTTATATCAAAAATACAATTGTAAAACTTCTTTCTTTATTCATATCTCATTACTTATATAAAAAGTGTAAAAATAATTTTTAATATGTAACACTGATTAATTTAATATTAATTAATAATACACTAATTTATCATATTTTATTAATAATGCGTAATATATTTAACATGATAGTAATTAGCTCTTTTAATTTTATTATTAAATTATTAGTTTATTATATGATAACACTCATAAGTTAATTATGTATTGAAAATATGGATTATAAGTAAATATGAGGAATTAATTATTTTATTTGTTAGTACTATTGGATAGTAATTAAAAAGAATTTATATTTTAATTCATAACTTACGAGAAATTATTAAAATTAGCATGCAATTTATTTAAAGTTTTTAAAGTGTATTTACTTTCAATAGATCATCATCATCATCACACCCAGTCCGAAGTTCCGCAATAAAGCGGAGTTTGCGGAGGTCTGATAATACGCAGCCTTACCCCTACATGGTAGAGAGACTGTTTCCAGTAGACCCACATACAGATGAGATTAAATATAAATTGATATCAACATATGTTAACGGTAACACGTGATGTAACTTAATAAGTGAAATATTTAATTAATTTATAAGACATGTGATTTTAATTAAAAAATCAACCATAAAATCATCATCATCCCAACCACATCCATCAGAAAAACATAACCTTAAAACCCTAAAACATATTTTCTCATTTAACTCTTTTTTTCAGTTAGTAATATTCAGATTTCAGGTTGATATATGAGCAACTTTTCCTTGAGATTTTATGCATTATGTGTTTTTATGCATTAAAATTTTTGCTTTTGAAATATCCAAGATGCTGGTTGTTATAAAGACTTTGCAAAGAACTTTAAATTTATGCCAAAATACATTAAAGCTTAAGAAGGCGCTTGATTCAAATTGGGTAATAGTAATAGGAATGGAAATGAATATAGTGAAGAATAAGAATTGATATAATCATTATAATTATGATGGTTGGTTAGAACGAATGAATGATTACCATTATCATTGATACTGATTAGTTTGGTTAAAATATTGAGAAATATAAGTTTGTCAAATTTTTGTTTTACTTCAAATTTTAATATATTTTAATTAGTTATATTTAATTGCTAAAAAAGAGAAAATATAATTAATTAATTAATTAATTATATTGTAATATTATTTTAATTAATTAATTATATTTAATTAAAAAAGATTTAAAAAAGATGAAGGGAGTGTCACTCAAGAATGATTTACATTCCTCTCATGCTTGAGGGGTATGGAGCAATACCTGAAAGTTAGATATCATAATATTGTTCCTATAATGATAATATATAACCAACCACTCATTTTTCATTTTATACCCATTGAACCCTTTCCAAACCTATCAACCAAACACCTCCTAAGTACGATAGCTAAACTCCCATAATTTAACTAAACTTTTTTTATTCTTTCGCGTTTAAAGTGTTTTCCACAATAACATAACTAAACCAACATGATCAACTTAGTCAACAAAAATGGACAATAACAAGAAGAGAAAGATGCACAAAATTTTAGAGCAAAGATTTCAACCTTTATATACTCTTACAATAGTTACAAAGGGTACAAAGGTCTAACTTTTTTAAGGAATGGAGTCTTTGCTCAAGTAAGCTATTTTTAAATATTTGGAGACTTGATGGCAAGCATACAAGAAAGTGGATACTAAGGACACTAAGTCACTAACTTAGTAAGTGGTTGACATTCTAAACCACTTTAAACATTACGTTAGAAGATGGTTTACATAACATACATCTTATCCACTCCTAAGGTACAAAAAAAATGATAAGTAAATATAAGACACATCACTAATGATATTTTCCACGTCCTCCCAGTTTATTCATGCTTCAACATGCTAACTTTGTCACATCAATAACGATCTTCATCCAAAGGTATAGATAACCAAATGCTAAACAACAGGCACATGGTTAGTCCATTCATCCATGATTCATCATTTAAGCACTATTTTATCCCTAGTCCAACCAAAAACATTCAATACCAGTTTAAATTGCCTTAATTAAGTCGATCAGCTCACCATATAACCTATCAAAGCCAAATGAACCTTAAACCATGCTTGATCCCACCTGATTATGTAACTTTGGTTCCTTTGGCTTACTTTATGACTACATCATGTTAGACATTGGCCAAGGCTCATTAATGACTAGTAAAAAAGAGTCTACAATGTTAAGCGGCTAACAAATCAACCCTTCCAAATGAATCTGACGTTTTCATTAGATCAAATTGAAAGTAGGAAATTACTTGGTCTTGAATTACCACAAGGTCATGTCTTTCTCTCAAATAGCTTCTGAACTTATTTTGTTCTTCTATTGAATTAAGAACTTCATTATCTGATTTTCTTATGATGTCTACTTTTCAATGATCCAAAATCTTCTCAATTTGGTTATTGAACTATTTTTTTACAAATGGTGGTGTTGTTTTCACTTTATTTAGGTCTATTACATCCTTGTGGTATGGTTTAACGAAAATAACATGAAAAATTGGATATACCTTTAACCTTTCAAGTAACTTGAGTCGATATGTCACATTACCAACTTTTTCAAAGATCTAAAATGGTCTATCACACTTTAGGACTAAGTCCCGATGTATATGCTTACCACTAATCTTCTTTCAAATTTGAGGAGTAAGTTTGAGAAATAATTTATCCTAATGTCAAAGTTAAAAGGCCTTCTTCGTTAGTCCATATACTTCTTCATCCTTTTGGAAGCTTTTTAAAGGACATCCCTTGTTTCATCTAATAGCATCTATTTTTCCCTTGTAAATTAATAAAAAGTTGGGCATTTTCCTCCTGATTTTTATTGCAAAATTTCAAAAGGAGTAAAGGTTTATTATTCTAGAATATGTTTGAAGGGACTCTTCTGTATAGTCGAGGATCTAACAACTTATAACAAAACTATATAAAATTACGTAACCTTAACCAATTTTAATGACTTGCATTTACATAATTTTGGCAAGTATTATTCCAATAAACCATTGATTTGCTTCGTTTGTCCATCCATATTTGTTTCGTTTGGCCATCCATTTATGTATGAAAATCTTATATCACACACCATCATATAGAAGAGAGATGTCCAAAATTTTGGGTCAAAAGTGACCCTTTTGCCTTAGTCATTCGTTAAGTTGCAAAAGGTAGTGGAGGCATTTTTTAAGGTGAATGGCATGACTAAAAATTCATGTGATCCATATCGAGTCACATAAGTTATCTTTTTCTCTCCCTTGACAATTCACACTTGTTTGATAACTATTCCATAAGTCTATTAAATATGAACTAAAGAAACAAGATACTTATTCTTGATAGTTACCTTATTTAAGGCTTAACATACTACACATATTTATAATGTTTCGTCTTGCTTCTTTTAAACAACATTGGGATACCATATAGAACATTGAATTTAACTCATCTCGAATAATTCACCAAATAGCTTTTGTAATTCTACCAACTCTAATGTTGACATTTTATAAGGGTTATGTGCAAGAGGAATTGCATTTGGTCAACTTCTAAATGAGAGAGAACAGCTTTTGGCAACTCTTTTGGCATCATATCTTTAAATTCCCTCAATATCTTGGTAATAGCTTTGGTAACTTCCACTATATGGTGTTTTATAATTTCCTATATAGCTACAAGTTAAGTTTTTGTTTATTTTTTAAGGCCTTTTTCGATGCTCATACCCAAAATATGTGCTACCATTATTGTTTTATCTGTCATTCCTTTATCGAACCTACAATAATTTATATGCATGAATTTTTCTCAGTTATAAGCATTATACCTATAAGACGTGGGTAAAATATCACTTTTGATGCTCTAAGAAATTTGAAGCCCAAACTCAATTCAAAATCATCAAGAGGTATCACTATCATATTACACTTTTCATGCCAACTTTCAACACTCATAGGAATGTTATATGCTACTCTTACCACTATTTGTGTTTTTACTCTAAGAGTCTTCATTTTTATATGGGTCTTATTCAATTTTAGCCCCAAATTTTGCAATGTTCATTTTACAATAAATGAATGAGTGGCACTCGTATCCAATATGGCCCTGAATTACTTCCCTTTAACTTATATTCTCATATACGTCAATCATTCAAAGGGACTCACTTTAGTACTTATCACATTGAACAAGTAAATGAAATTTAGACTAAATTTAGAGTGGTCACTTTAGACTTCACCATCTGTTATCAAAGTATTTTGCTTTTCCTTTTTTAGACAATTATAGGCATATTAAGGATCACTACATAAGAAACAACTGTAATTTTTTTTAATTTTCTAACCTTGTTTAGGCTATCCATTTTGGACTTTTTTTAATGATAATGATCCTTTTTGTCTTCATGATCTTTCTTCTTTTCCCCGCATTCTTGGAAACTATTAGCTTTTGAATTATGAGAAGAGGAGGAGGCTTTGGTCTCCTTTGGCATCTTGAAATATACCAAATCATCTGTAGCTACAATACCACCCATAATATGCTTGATGTTTTGTAAATATAAGTCTATTTGTTCCTATGGTTATAACGTTGAAAAGCTTGTCCTCATCTGACAGATTTTCAATATCTAACATTAAAGAACTAAATTACTTAACATAATCTCTTTTCGAGCCATCTTACTTTGACTGCTTTTAGGCATCATTAGCAAGCTAAGAATTGTTGTTCATAAGGAGTTGATCATTTAGCTCTTTCTTCATTTCTCCTTTGTGTTTATAGGAGGACAACTAATATGATTTTTGATAGAGATCCTTGTTCTCTACCATAGTTTTGCATCTTTATCGAGATACATTGCTAAGATGTTTACCCTTTTTGCATCTAGTACCTTAGCAACATCAAAGTGTTGCTCTATATCCCAAAAGATGTTCTCAGGTTCCTTAGCACTCTAAATGCTCTAAAAAACTTTAGGTTCACACTTTAAGCATAATGCTTTCAACCCATCCAACATCTTGACTAGAAATCACAAGCTTAAGGGTTGTTATCTCGAAACTAGTTTCTTTTAATTCCTTTGTAAAGTTAGCCACTTGATCTTACAATGTTTGAATTTGCCTCTCTATGACTTTAAATTGAGATGAATAAGGAGGAACTTCTTCACCTGTAAGTAAAGGACCAATGAGTGTTTTCACCCATGTAACACGCTCATTAAGATTGATGTCTCCCATTAATGAATCACCATCATAACTTTGATACCAGTACAATACTTAAACTCCTATAATTTAACTCAACCTTTTTTATTCCCCAATATTTAAAGCATTTCTCACAATAGCTTAAGTAAACCAAAATAATCAACATAGCTAACAAAAAATGGACATCAATAAGAAGACAAAGATGTACAAAGTTTCATAACAAAAATGTTAACGTTTATATTCTCTCACAATAGTTATAAAAGGTACAACGCTCCAACTCTTTCAATGAATGAAGTTTTTGATCAAATGAGTTATTTATAGACATTCTGAGACTTGTTGGGCAAACATATAAGAATGTGAGCATTAAGGATTCAAAGCCATGAACTTGGTTAATATCCTTAACTACTTTAGGCACTACTATAACGGGTAGTTTACATAACTTACCACTTATACACTCTTAATTAAAAGAAAAATGTGAGAAATGAATATAAGACACATCATTCATATTCTTTGCATATCCTTATACTTTCTTCATATTGCAATTCTGTAACATCCCGTTACCCATGTGAGAGTTAGGATAGTAAATTATGAGGCATTTATGAGAAATTAAGAAAAAATGCACATCATACATAAGTTAAGTGTGACATGCACATTTTTTCACATTCATATGACTGTACATGCATTCATTGATATTTTCCAGGTATAATTGGATTGAGTTGTGACTTTAGAGAATTGGTTAACTATTGAACATCCGATGGGTTTTTGGGTATATCTTTTTCGTACGGCCTCCAAATGACTTGGTTCTTGAACCATTGGACTCGTAAGACATTTCTCTACCTCTCCACCAAAATTCTTAACAATCTGAATTGAATTGAGAGAGATTGAATGGAAAACGTGGGACAGGTCTAACTTGTGCTCTCACCCAATTTTTGTCCTTATCTGTCACAACAGTGACTTTTGATCTCTTATACCCTCTCACGCCCGTGAATCATGCACGCCTGTGAGTGTTCTCTTTCACCCCTATGAGTTAATTGGAAGACTCATGTTTATTTGTCCCATCAATTTACTGTTCTCCTCAATAGTAGCCATGACTTGCAATTGATCTAAACACCCGAGAGGAATTTCCAAACTAGACAGTCCTGTTTCTTTTGACCATAATTTCTTCTCTAGATGTCCAAATGATATGATTTTTAGTTTGGAGTAAACTAGAGATATAGGGTTACAAATCATATGAGGAAATTGAATTGTGATTCAGTCGTTAAGATGTTCAATTTCTGGATGAAAGTTGTACGTAGTACATGGCTTTTGAATATGATCAACTCGAAAATGTTTGAGGCATATCTTCCAAATTACTGAACCAAATTGAGTGATTATGGTGTCAATAGAAACTTAAGACATTGAAGAATAACTTTCTAGAAGGAAATGCTGCCTAATTTTTCCATTTATCTTATCAGATTTACTATGCAAAGTTGACTCGTATGTATATTGGAAGAAGAATCTGAAGTGGTCAATGAAGTTATGAAATGGTTTTGAAATCGATTTATTATGGTCCAAATTATAAGTTCAAAGGAGATTAATGAGGGCTTTGATATCTGATTGATTTGATCATAAGGATCTCAATAAAGTACCCCCGGAATTGTCATTGAATATGCATTGTGCATATTTCATATAAGTAGATGTGCATTAAAGAATACTTATATATATTTATGCAAAAATGTGATGTGTAAATGTGTTTTGTATGATTTAGAGGAGCCAAATGGACGCCAGACAGACAGTGCCGGACCATCCAGGCAATAACATATTGGAGCGTTCTGTGAGTCAACCTAGATGATTTCCTGGGATTGATTTGATTTTATTTGTTTAAACTTCCAATATTTTTAAATTGTTTGCTATGCGTTTATGAATTCCAGACTTGAATTGTCCGAGGAGACCAATATTCGAAAATGTATTAGAAGTGCTTTGATTGTGGTTTTGATTGCTATGGATTTCTGAATGCTATGTAAATCCTCAACGAAAGTTGAATGCCGGACTTAGGTTCGATGATCATGAGCTTTGTTTGAGCATCATATGTGATTGTGATATATAACATATATGTATTTGATTTTTTTTCATAAAATGCATGTTCAGATAAAGGCGTTGTGACTTAAATTGCCAGTATGAAGCGCTTCCACGTAAAGCTTTGCTCTGTGATTTCTGATTCTGCACGTAGAGCTTTGCTCCGTGATTCTGATTCTGCACATAGCCCTATGGGCCAGTATTTGTATAAGTATATGATAGGCACTCGGTCACAACAATAAGAATGAATGTGAGTCTCATGTATATAACATTATTAGACTAGAATTCTTTGAATGATATGCCGTGTCATGTGAGTATCTGAATAATAAATGTGTGCTTAGAATGAATAATTGTGCAATTTGTGATGTGTGTTTGTGATCTGGTGAAATCATCAATGATGGTTCACTCATTGAGTTTGCAAAACTTATAAAAATTGCAACGTGATTTTTCAGGTACATGAAACTCTACATTGGCTCCTACAAACTCCATGTCAGCTGACTCACCAATTGGCTCTCTTATATAAGGTGACCCATAACAAAAAAAAGTGGTGATCACTGCCTGAATATCTCACTATTTATCATATTGTGTCCCTAAAGATGCCAAACCATGCTCTGATACCAAAAATGCAACATTCCACTACCATAAGGCAAATACCCGAATACCTGAAGGACATTCAAGTATATACCCTATGATAATGGTATGTTGGAGAGAAACTGGAGTTTGTTTTCGACGTGGCTCTTATGAATATCAGATCAGAGATTGTCTGGAGATGCCAGGATCACAGTCTAGAGCTAGAGGAGGAGCTGTGATTAAGACTTTAGTTCAGCATAGTGGAGCTGGCAGACCTGCACAGAGAGGCAGAGGTAGAGGTAGAACTCAGTTACCAGGGCCCAGTGTTAGGACTGAGGTGCGGAGTAACCAGTCACAATCTCAAGCCAGGATAAGTATTCTTTAATGTACATCTACTTTTATGAAATATGCACAATGTATGTTCAATGACAATTCTGAGGGTACTTTATTAAGATCCTTATGATCAAATCATTCAGATATCAAAGCCCTCATTAATCTCCTTTGAACTTATAATTTGGACCATAATAAACCAATTTCATAACCATTTCATAACTTCATTGACCACTTCAGATTTTTCTTCCAATATAATTTTTAAATTGTTTGCGATTCGTTTATGAATTCTGGACTTGAATTGTCCGAGGAGACCAATATTCGGGAATGTATTAGAAGTGCTTTGATTGTGGTTTTGATTGCTATGGATTTCTGAATGTTATGTAAATCCTCAACAAAAGTTGAATGCCGAACTTAGGTCTGATGATCATGAGCTTTGTTTGAGCATCATATGTGATTGTGATATATGACATATATGTATTTGATGCATTTCATAAATGAGTATGTTAGATGATGCCATGTGCAAGTTGGATTTGCTTTTGCTCCAACATACTATTATCATAAGGTATATACTTGAATGTCCTTCGGGTATTCGGGTATTTGCCTTATAGTAGTGGGATGTTGCAAATTCACTAACTTTGCCACGTCATTAATAATCTTCATCCAAAGGTTCTAAGTTTTGAGTTAATTCATATATAGTCCGACTAATGCATGCTTATGGTCTAGGCCATTCACCCTTAGTTCATCATTTGATCATTTTATCTTTAGGCCAACCAAGAACATTTGAAGGAAGTCTAACTCACCTTGTTAAATTAATCAACATAAGCTTGAACCATACTTGATCCTATATGGTTAAGTCATCATGGTTATCATGCTAGACATTGGTCGAGGTTTACCCATGGCTAGTAAAAAGGGTTTGCAATGTTGAGAGACTAACATTAGTTCTATGACTCTTCTAGTTCGACCATATTCTTTCATAAAGGTCTGTAATTTTTAAGGAATATAGCCTTTTGTTTTAATTATTATCTAACATAAAAAAAACTTATAGTTTTATTATCATCCATCGAGTGTGTCGCTTTAAAAATTGAGAATTTGAAATTGATCAACGTGAGAAAGTGTCGAGATCTAAAAAATTGTTGAGGTTTAGTTATTAGTTAGCCAATCACACCACCTTCCTCTGAAAACATTTTGCTCCTTGCCATTAATATAAACATAAGTTTTTGTTGTAAGAATAAGAAAAAAAATCCTTTAAATTAGCTTTGGTTTTAAAGGTGAGAAATGTGATTGTATCAAAGGTTGTAGTATGCTCACCAATAAAGCAATAGTGATAAGGGTATATAGAGATAAAAATTTTAATAAAAAGACTTTTGACAAAGTTAGGCAAAGAAGACATTAGTTTTATTAAAGTATAGAAGCTCTCATGGGAATGGAATTTCATCGAACACTTTATAGGTTCGAGAGAAGGTAATATGCTGAAATGATTATCTATTTATTAAATTCCAACTAATTTATTTACAAACATTGAGCACAAGATAATGTAATATAAAACTAGCAACCATAACTAATAGTTTCCTAAAAAAATCGAAACCACCAATAAACTTTCTTTACTGAAACGTGAACATTATTAACAAATTACCAATATCAATACTCATATAAAAATAGGAAACCACTAAACCACTAAATTTATTTTGGTAAAGATTGAATAAAAAAGGATAATAAATAAAAATCTAACATTCCCTTCCTTAAACTAAAATTTGTCAACATTTAATTAAATAGAAATATAACAAAGTAACGGCCTCCTTTAAATTGGATCCTCCAAGTTGCAAACACTAAAAACCCTTCTAAGTTTTAAACAACAACAATAATAACAACAACCTAGTAAAAGATGCTACCAATTTGAGGGGCTTTATTAATATATCAACAACCTGGTCTTCACTTTTGTAGTCGAGTAGATTAATTGTTCTATATTCAAAAAGGTCACATAAGAAATAATACTCACATCTATATGCTTACTTCTCCTAATAAAAATAAAATTTTGGAAAGTTTAATTGTTGAAATGTCGTTATAATAAACTAAATTTACTCTTTGTTTCTTGAATTGGAGCTTTTCAAGAACTTTCCTCAAATAAATAACTTGAGATGCATATAAAGTAGCAGCAACAAATTCAATCTTAGTAGCAAATAAAGTAACAATTCTTTGCTTCTTAAGAAATAAGCTAAAATTAGCTATTCCTTTCAAGTATATGAGGATTTCCTTTGTTGCCAACAAATATTATTCCATCGAATGTTCTATAAACCCACTAATGAGACAAATGACATACATAAATATTAGCTTAAGTAGTTGTTAAATACATTAAACTTTCTACAATTTTCTTATAAAGTATGCTATTAAACTACCTCCTATCTGTATCCATCACCAGCTTCAAAATTTTGTTAATTAAGGTAGTAGCATAATTTCAATTCTTCATTTTGAACTTGACTAAAACTTCTTCTACATATTTATTTTGATGAATAAAAATTGTACTAGTAAATTGAATTACCTTTATGCCAAGAAAATAATACATCATAACATGATCAATCCTGTCAAATTCAAGCATTATAGATCACTTGAATTTTTCCATCATACTACCATCATTTTTAGTGTAAGCATAATATAATCATTTTACCTCCATCTCTAATTTTTTGCAACAAAGAGTATGCTTATAAGGAAACTTTTGAAAATCCTTCTTTTAAAAACTAAGCACCTATATGACTATACCAAACTCTAGGTGCTTATTTTAGTCCATATAAATACTTTCTTTAATTTACACACTTTACACTCACTTTTAAGTTCATATGACTAGTGGATTATTCAATAAATACCTATTTTTTTCAAGTATCCTTGAAGAAAAGTTGATTTCACATCTAATTTGGAGATGGGCCATGAGTTTAAGATGCTAAAGAGACCATAAACCTGATTTTATCTTACTTAGAAACTAAAGCAAATATTTCTTTGTAATCCACATCATATTCTTGTTTATATTCTTTATCCACAATACGTTCTTTGTATTTATAAATCCCAGCATTCTCCTTATCTTTGTATTGTAAATTCACTTTACACAAATTATCTTTTAGTCATTTGGAAGTTCTGTCAACTTCTAAATGTTAATCCTTTAAATGGTTATAAGTTCTTCATCTATAGCCTTCTAATGCTTTGGTCCTTTAAAAGCATCTTCAAAAGCCATAGGATCAAATTATGTAAGAAAACACAAAGTGAATCCATGGATCCTTAAATTCTTCAATTTCATCCATCTTAAGATCAGACATCCATGCTGGACTTTTTTGACATGTAAAGGATGAGAACTTGCCCTAATTTCAGTACTAGTTTCTATTAAAGTCCCCGTGGTTATTGGAGTGTGTTCACATACATTATTTTGTTTTTTTAGAAATTCAAAGTAATATCTTTTTCCTCCTCTTCATTGTCAAAATTTTTTGGAATTTGTTGTACATCACTCATTTTTATCCATGGTCAGGTCAAACCAATATGCCAACTAATGAAAGTTTTCTTAATGATATGATTATACAATATATATGCTTTGGACCTGTCATTAACACCAAGAAAAATGATATAATTAACTTTTCCATCTAACTTTCTTCTTTTCTAATTAGTTACATAGTCATATACAATACACCTAAAAATTCTAAAGTGATCAATAGTTGGTTTACAATTACTCCATTTTTCTTCCAATTTCATTTCTAAACAAACAGTATGGGGCTCTTGTTCAAAACATAAATGCTCTAAATAATTACTTACATCCAGAAACTTTTGGAAATACCACTCCTTGTCAAAAAGCTCTACAATATAGTCAACATTGTTCAATTTTTTTCTCTTACTCACACCATTTTGATAAGGTGTGTATATTGTTGTCATTTGCTTCTCAATTTCATATCATTTACAAACATTTACAAATTATTTTGAATTGTATTCTGCCCCTTATGATCTTTCTGAAGAAGCTTTTTATGTCAATCTACTTCTTTCTCAACTAATACCTCATATTTCTTACAAATAACTAAGACCTCTAATTTATGTTGTAAGAAATATAACCATTTTCACAACTAAAATCATCAATAAAGGTAATAAAATATTATTTATCTCCATTAAGTGTTAAGTTTATAGGATCACACAAGTCATAATGAACTAATTCTAGCTTACCTTTACCCTTCAAGATTTTCCTTTTAGAAAGTTATTACTTTTTTTTTTTTTTGCCAATGATACAATATTTGCAATTTTTTAAAGGAGCAATAAACTATGAAAGTCCTTTCACCATTTCCTTTTGTTGTAGAATTATTAGTCCACTAAAATTAAGGTGCCAAAATTGAAAATGCCAAGCCAATTTATTTCCTTCAATTTTATAAAGAAACAAGAATGGATTACATTTTATAGATATAAAGGAAACATTCTATTTATTGTCTTATTGACTTATGAAATTAAACCAATATTTAAATCTAGAACTTAGCAAACTATATCTTTGATAACAGTCTCACAAACCTTCTCTTGAGGTTGGCCAACACTAAGCAGACTAGATTTTAAATATGGAGCAAATAACATATTAGGAGTATAAAAAGTATAATTTCTCTTGGTTTAAACATCTATCCTTTCTTTTCCCTTTGCCAAAATTATAGAGCTATTGTCAAACTTCAGACACTTTTAATAACATTAAACTAAATTAGAAAAGATAAATTTATCTTCAGTTATATGATTTTTTTTCAACTCGTATCTAAATATCATAAATTTTTATTGGTTTGTTCTTATGTATAACATGGTATATGAAGAGAAATTTATCTTCTTACTTAACAAATTTAGCTTTCTCACTATGATCTCTATTTAAATTGCTATGACATTTAGAATGATAGTGATCATACTTGTGGCATTCAAAGCATTCAATATTAGACTTATCTGTCAACTTGAACATGGAACCAATTACTTGTTAATGCTCACAATCTCTCCATTTTTTTTAATTTTTAGAAGTTTGTCTCTCCTCTACTTTGTTGTATTTATTTTTTTCCTTTTCAATTACCCTTTTCATGACTAACAACTTTTGGATTTGCTGTAACTTGTAATGCTTTCTCCTCTTTTTCTTATCGATTCATCGTACACTCATGAACCAATAAAGAACTATGCAACTCAACAAGAGAGTTTGTTAATATCGGAGAGATCTCCATCTAGTATTGCTACACCATATATAATAACCTATCAATACTACTTAGACCTTAAGAAGCTCTCCATCAATATACTCTAACGATCATAATATGACCATTAAAGCAAGGAATTGAGGGTTAAACAAAATTCTTAGAAGATATGAAATAAATAAATCTCACTAGCGAAAAGATAGTAAGCTACTGCTTAGGGTACTTTCCAGCTTACTATTCTTTACGTTTAGGCAATCTTCACCTCTTCACTTATGTTAATACCAAATATTAAAAGTACAAAAGCTCTCATAAGGAATTTATTCAACACTTTGTAGGTTCAAGGGAAGGTAATATGGTAGAATGATTATTTGTTTATTAACTTCAAACCATTGTATTTATAGACATTAGTTACAATATAATGCAACATAAAACTAGCAATTGTGATTAATAGTTTCTTGAAAATCAAAACCACCAATAAACTCTCTCCATTAACATGTGAACACGACTAAAAAACTAACAACATCAACACTTAAATAAAAATAAGAAAGCACTAAATCACTAAACTTATTCTACAGAAAGATAAGTAAATAAATATCTACCAGGTTATTAGGTTTTGGAGTTTGGGGGGTTTTTTCATAGATGTGATGAAGATGATAGTTTTGGGATTGAGTTTTTTTTTTTAAGTCACGTATCTCATAAATTAATTGAATATAGTAGTTATGAAGTTACATCATTTAAGATAATGGTAGCCATTAACAAAGGTTAACACTAGACTATGTTTGATACAAAGTTAGAGTTTATATATTAAAATATAAAAAATAGAGATCAAGTTAGTCTTGATAACATTCTTAAAATTATTGAATGAATATTGTTTTTTAAATAAAAATTTAGTAAAAGGCATAATTTATTATCATATTAAATTAATAAATATATTGCTAACAATCGATAAGTTTAACTTGTTTTAAGTTTTAATAAGTTAAGTTGATATTAAATATTAATACATTGTAATATAAGTAAAAATATATAAATATGATAAATAGATATATTTGACAGATAACACCCTTGTGATTTATTAATTTTTAATCGCTCTCTTGTGTTACATATTTTAAAATTAGTAGGTAAACAAAAGTTAAACTTAAGAGAATGATTAATTTTAGATTCTTCTCAAAATATAAAAAATTTTCTATGGAGTTAATAAAAAAATTAATGAAAGAATTAATCCTAGACTTTTTAAGAATATAAAAAAATTACAAAATTTTTAGTGAAAATGATGAAACTATAAAATAAGTAAATTTTTTTGCCCAATGAATTACCTATGGCATGTAACCTCTTACAAAATAAATTGTAATTATCGAAAGAAAACTTAACCACAATTTTGCTCTCAATTGTTTTCTGAAACCTCACAAGAATCTGATTCAGATCATTATACCAGTGAGTGTATGATATCTTTTACTTTGTCTGGAGGAATAATAGCATGATTTCAATTGATTATGTAATTTTTTATTACCCATATTTTATGTCTTTGGACATTAACAAAAGATGAATCTATTATCGAATATTGTAATTTAGTGGTGGTAGAGAATTACAATTTCTTTCTTTATCGGTGTCTAAGATTCAGTTAACTTTTAAAATTTTTATTATTAAGAAAGCATATAAGTATATGAAAATGATTTCTAGTTTGAAGTTGACATTAAGATTCAAGTGAGTTTATGCTTTTTTTTTAATTTTAATTTTAAGTCAAACTCGAATTTGAACTCTACGAGTTGACCCTGACCTAAAGCTCAAACTTTTATATACATAAAATAATATTATCTTGTATATGTAAACAAAACAAAGTTATTTTGTGTGTTATGTTAGTGTAAACAAAACTTAAGTATTTTGTATTTAATTTGAGGTTAATTATATATAAAAAAACTCAAATTTTGCTCAATTTTGCAATTATAGATGAACTTTAAAAAGTAACAATTAAACACTCAAATTTTCAATTTTTTTAAAATTCTAACTCGACGTTAGTGTCTCAGTTAAGTTTACTAATGTAACTTGTCACATGTTTCAAAAACCTTAAACACTTATACATGTCAGATAAAATTAAATTAACTAATAAAGATTATCTGGTTCTGCCAGATTTTGGCTGAACTGTACGTTGCCGTTTGGATCCATGAGTCAACTGTTCTCTGTAGTGACTTCGGCGATGAGATCCCTGCAAAACAAAGAAGGCACGTCGGGGGTTGTGTCCCGAATGG
>JAOQMQ010000194.1:17708697-17722614 GCA_027563845.1 Erythroxylum subrotundum
ATTAGAGACGGTCTACGTTGATCGTTGTGGTTTATGACAACCCAACGCAGAGAAGATTAAAGAACGAAGGAGATTGTCAAAAAGGTATGTAAACATCTTACATTTCATGTTTTTGTTTTCTATATCTATATGTATGAGTAGATATGTTTTTTTGAGGTTTCGTTTTATTTTCCACTGCATATATTTGATATATATTATGTATGAGATGTATGATCGGAATCTTACAACAACTTCACAATTCTGCAATTTTTATAACCTTCAGTAAGCTAAATTGAATTGATGCGGGTTAAGGAGTGGCTAGAGTATATGCCTTTGTGGAGTTGTAGACTGGTTTCGGGCTAGCAGGTAGACAAGTTACTAGGTGGGAGGGGCAGTTTGGTTCGGTTTTAGTTGGCTTTGAATCTGGATCTACAAAATTGGAAATCCTGATCTGCAAAGTGTAATCTAACCAAGCGAGCAGTTAGACTAGAGAAGACAACTTGCAACGATCAGAGGACTAGAGGTGTGGTGGCAGTGGCGGCTGGAGAGTGGCAAGTGGTCTGATCAGAGCTAGAGGCTTATGTGGTTGGGCACTGAGTAGGCGGTTTGACTACTGTGCTATTGGGATGATGGGCGATATCACATTGCATGAGGGAGAGACGACACGGGGACTACGCTGGGACTAGGATGCTAGAGACAAACAAGAGAGAGAGAGAGTAAAATAAAAAAATGTGTGTGTGAGAGAGTGACAGACGGGATAGGGTGTAATTTTGTTAGTTAAAAATTTTAGTTTTTTACAATAAGTCCCTTAATTTTACAATATCGGCAATATTTGGTCGGTATTTCAAATACTGGCCGACGCTAAAAAAAAGTCACCAGTGCTAGCCTGTACCAACAATCGGTCCATTTCATTGCATAATACTCACTCTGGATTCTCATTTATTATAATTATCATGATTGGTTCTGAAGTTGCATGCCTCGATAATACAAGTGTTTTCAACTCCATCTTTATTTACCGCAATTTATTGTACACACATTCATCGAAGAATTTTGATATGTTGATCGATTTATTATCTACCTCGCAAGTGATTAAAGAGCCACACTTAAAATTTGGCTATTGACATTTAAAGAGGCAACATTTTTTATAGATTCTTATGAATTGGAAATAGTAAGGATACGTTCTCGTCATAGTAAAAGATGTCATATGAGAAGACACTTCCAAAAGAATGATCATATGTCGAAACCTAAAAAATCTAAAAAATTACTGTAAATATCAAACATTTAGAAATAAACAAAGAAATAAAAGTAATAGAAAGAGAGGGATAAGACAGAGTATGAACGAATGAATTAAAGATTTTATCCTTAAGATGTCAATTAATAATATGGAATCCCACTTGTAAAACAAAAATATATTAGACACGTTTTGGATAGAATTTAGATGAAATTTTAGAGTTGTGTCAATTTAAATTTTATAATATTAAAATTCTTTTTGAACCTACCAACTCTTTAAGTTAAAATTCCAGGAAAACTCTAATAGCTGAATATTTCTGTTTTAAAAGAGTTAAATTAAATTATAATTACAAGACATTATGAAAATGAAAACAAATTAAACAAACCTTGAATCTAAATCCATGTTTTTGGGAGATTATCAAACTTGCATATATTCATACGTGAATGACTACGCAAATGACCCTGGAAGATGATAGTGCCATTCTTAAAGCCTAAAGGTATTGCAATAGTTAAAGCCTGAGCTTCTGGAGAGACGAAGACAAAGTTAAGTAAACAGCTTCATTTGTAAAAGTGGGAAAATTTTTCAGGAGTAAGTTACAGCTTATTACCTATCTACAGAATGCAGTGGAAGTCATTGTAGGATGGCAGCTTAGAACAACCAAAAATAGGAGATAAGTTAAATCAAGCTAATTAGTAGACTTCAACGTTCCATTGCTCTGCTTTCTTCAACTCCCTTTTGTACTCTGTCCAATCAATGCCTGAAACATAGAGCAACGAGGAAACTGTCAGCAATGGAAATCATCTTCTGCACTGAAGAAGTAAGCCTATTTCTTACCGTCTTTGGCGGCTAAGGACACCATAATGTCGTCGATTCCTTTCTCCATTCCTTTCAGTCCACACATGTAGATATATGTGTTGTCTTTCTTTAGCAGTTCCCAGAGCTCTTCTGCATACTGAGCCATGCGGGTTTGGATATACATCTTTTCGCCTTTATCATTTGTTTGCTCTCTGCTAACAGCAAAGTCAAGCCTAAAGTTGTTGGGGGCCTTCTCCTCCATCTTCTCGAATTCCTGTTGGCTCGACATGGATAGGTATGGTTTCAGTCTCATTTTATTGTAGAGAACAAGAACTGAGGATTAGGAATATTAAAGTGATCAGTCAGCCCCACCTCCTTGTAAAGCAACGAGCTACTTGTTGGGACACCCAAGAAAAGCCATGCCAAACCATTGAACTGGAAGAATCACAAGAGTGAAGTCAATTCGAAACGGTATACATTACGGTAGCTCCTATGGCTGCGGCAAAAGAGTACTATTGTTTTACCTTATAGTTCTCGTGCTTCTCGAAAAACATCTTCCAGAGGAATGATCGAAAAGGAGCAATGCCAGTTCCTGTGGCAAGCTGCAAGGAAGAAATTCAGCAAGATGCTGTATCAGATACATAGTATAGACAACATAATTTTTAGTACAGAGCATATCTACTGAAATGATTGAGAGTTCTAATATTATCAAGCTATTAGCATGACAAAAGTGGGGATACCATGATGATAGTGGCATTAGGATCTTTTGGCATAAGCATTTCTTTCCCAACCGGTCCAGTAATCTTCACTTCAGCTCCAGGTTTCAAGTCGCCTGCAATATATTATAATCAAAGTGGTGAAATGTCAGTTGGAGCGCTATCCAGATCTCACACTGTAATCATATCACAAATCTCTTTACCATATTAAGAGCTTTAAAGACAAGTATGATATTGTAGATTCATGAGAAAAACATAAAATACGTTAAAGAAGTAAAAGAACCTTAAAGCCTTACACAAAAAGTTTGAGCAGACTCCTTTTACAAGTTCTCCTTTGTCATTGGTGTATACAAGCCTCTTGACACAAAGAGACACCTGAACCAAGCGTTCACATCAAAAACCAAAATCAACATAAACCCAACCGTAAGAGGCGGCATTACACAGTGATTTTCTTTGGGATCTAAGCAAACTAGTATGTAATGTGAATCAAAAAGCATAAGAAGCTCACAGTCTTGGAGTCTCCAAAGTCACCAAGAGCACTGCTGGCAATCGAGTACAATCTTAGCTTGTGAGGCTTCCCGTTCTTATCAACACCGTCTGCTATAACTCCAATTGATTGTCCCTCTCTGTAAGGGACTTCTCCTGCGTCCCCAAGAAATCATTTAGGTCAACAAGATCAATCACTTCTTTAAAGAATAAGCTCATTTGAACTTTATGCTTCAATATTGCTATGTTGCAAACGAACTTTCGACAGATACACGTGAATTAGATCCATAATTCAGTGATAGTTTTGCACATATAGTTACACACTTAAACAATTAAACTTCGTTGATCCATTCAGAATTATCCAGTCAGGTAGGTGATCAATTATGATTTCAGAAGTGCATTAGAGATCATTACCTTCAGTGCTGAAAACCATGTGCCAGGTTTCTCCAGGAGCATCGTCTCCAGTGATCTTTGTGTTCAAAAGGCATCTGCCAGTGTAAGGCGTCTTGGGCTTGAACTTGTTAACGACAACACCTTCATCATCTTTCTTGGATATCTTCACAACCTTAGCAGGAGCCTCTGTTGTAACCTGGGCTCTCACAGAAACCACTCTTCCACCAACAGACACATCTCTGCAGTATACTGGCACCTAAACATATACAAAAGTTGAAAAAGATCACAGCTTTGAGCTACTTCTCATTAAAATTTACCTATCATGTGGATAAAACTAATACCTTCTTAAGGGTAATTCTTTCAGGCGAGATTATGGATGTTATCGAGGGAAGAGAAGCGGACTTGGAAGAAGGAAAGGAGACTGCAGCAGTCACTGCAGTGGCCATGGTTGTTATGATGAAGAAAGAATGAGAAGGGAAGATAGAGTTGAGAAGTGGAAGGAAAGAAAAGGTTGACAAGATCGTAGTGTTTTGTTTGGTACAGGACGTATAGATTGCGTGGATGAGATTTTGGAGCCAATGCAGTGGCTGTTGTAAGGATAAGTCTAGTGGGTAAATGTATGACTCTGGCTCCTTCTAAGCTAAACCATGCTTTACGAGCCACTCTGGCACCTAGATTTCTCTGAGTTTATGTACCAAAGCACAAAAAGGCAACGGGAATGGGAATTTGTGCTGTTTTGGATTTTGGGTACTTATTTCCAAATCACTTGGCTGATGCTAAATGTTTGTTAAGACAAAGTTGAGTTTTTTTAAAATCGTTAAGTTGAGTTTTTTTAAAAAATCGTTATTCTTCTACTTTTTTTTCATTACAAGAGAAAGAAAATAATCAAAACTAGCGCATATGTCGGCAATACATCATTTCTTGCACATCTTTGAGAATAAGATCCTGGATGATTTTCGGAGGCTCTTGTAACAGGTGTAGGTTCGGACTTAATAAAATTACAAAAATTATCAATTTATCGGCACACTAATTCTCCTCGAGAAAAATACGCTAAAGATGGACCTCCCAATCACAGCAAGGAAGGCCACAATAAGATATTTAAAATTTAAAATTTTATAAAAATAGTATAACATTAATCTCATTAATAATAGAGTTGTCTGACAAAGCGTAAGTAAAATTTTACGTCAGATTATAATTAAATTAAATTAATGAATATTAAAGAAAAGAAAAGAAAAGGACAACCTAACCTAACCCTCCTCATCTTTCTCTTGTTTACACCCTCATTTCTACCCACCATCTTTCTCATGTCTGCAATATGTCTTCTTGTCTCTCTTCTCCGGCGACATGATTCTTTTTATTTATTTTTGTTTCGTTTTATTAAAACTTGGACAAAGTATGTTGGGGAGATCACACGCAAAACATGGTGATGGCTTTTTGATGTGGCTCCTAATAGGAGATTCAGTCATTGTTGTCCTTCTTGTCTGTATGGTTATCCTGAAGTTGATTTTCTTTTTTCGTCATATCTTGCTTGCTCACCACTAGTTGCTTTTAGGATGGTACTTGGTTTTTGAATCTGTCTCCTTATTGTAGTCGATTGGCTTATTAAATTGGATTTTTATTCTTATCTTTAGCTCAAACGATCTTCATATGCTTTCATATAAGAATTCAAAAAACTAGGTCACTCTATTCCCTCATTGTGTCATCGTGTTGATCATTTTTCCTTGCTCTAAAAGTTATTTATTTTTCTTTTATAGATATGGTATTGATCTTTGTTTAGTCGTCAAGTTTTTAGCGATATTGTTCTAGGTGAATGGTTTTAGACCTATTTTCTTCTAGCTATAGACTTCAATGTGAATGGTTTAAGTCTTAATGTTCTTACTAAGTGGTTGATAACTTAGTTATGTCTAGAAAGTGAAATATTGTTTGCGTCTTCCTTTTATTTTCATTTTATTATTGGATGTGGATTAAAAGGATTTCAAGGTGATCATTCTAGAGTTGAATTGTTAATATACTTGACATATTTTATTTGTTTGCTTCCTAAACATTGATATCTTGGTACTTCTGCAAATTTTTATCGAATTGTTTCTCAATTGATATTTTTTTTGTTTTAAATTCTCTTATTCATCCATTAATTTTTTCTAGGGTATGTTATACAATTTTTTATTAATTAAACTCTCCACGTATAAGTCATTTGAGTTCTATTGCTTTAAATCTGTAGTGTAGACATCTTTTGATAGTAAGTGACCATCTTGAACTTAACTACAACAAATGTTAAATTCTTTTATCGAATTGCTAAATACATGCATAATTTTAGTTTTGAATGCATCTTATCTAATTTATGTTGTTTAGTTGAAAACTAATGATATAGTTATTTGTTTTTACAGAAGTTGGTAAATTTTGAATTTCATTATAGAGGGATGTTGGAAAGACATGACAATAATAAATATGTTGGGGCAAGATTAAAAGGAAGATGGATATGAGTGTTGATGAACTTAGCACGTTAGTCCTAAAAAGAGTGTTATAAGATAAAGGACATAGAGTAATATCGTTGTTTTACAAATTTCCTAATGAGTCGAGGAGAAGCTTAAAGGAATTAAGCTTAAACACCATGATAAGGACATGTTGGTAATGCTCAATCGTATGGAATAATTGAACTACCACAATGTTGAAGTCTACTATGAGCATGGTTATGAGCATCTTCCAACAGATGATGAAGAATGTGATTTTGATATTAGTAATGACTTTGAAAATAATACACAACATAATATGAGTATGAATGATGAAGGCTTGTTCCAAGTTTTATTGGAACAAGATAATGAAGATTTATTGTGATGCAGATGAGTAAATTTAAAGATGATTCAACTAAAGACAAGTTATATGTAACTAACGATGAAGAATATGTTACTGCAAGAACAAATAAGAAATGATGTGTCAAAACCATACGTAGTACGTTTGAATACGACAATGTTGTGGATGCGGTTGGAAGTAATGGAAAGGATTAGAATGAAGATGGTGATTATTCCAAAATACAGACAAAAGGGAAGTTCATATGGTTGGTGTAGTAAATATGATAATAGTAATGCTGAATTTCAATCACCAGTTTGTAGTGATAATGGATGGTACAAGGCATTTGTTTCAAATAACAAATATATTGTCTTTAATCCAAAAATGGGTATGAAGGATTTTAAGTTTGAAATTGGTATGGAGTTTAAGGATGAGATGCAGTTGATAGAAGCAATAAAAAACTATACAATTACAATTAATATGATTTTTAAATGGTGAGATCTAGTATGAAAATAGAGGTTATTTGTAAGCTATAATCTCTATTTAAGGTATATAAGATTGAGCCTTAGAGTAACTGGTCAAGTTGCTCATTTATGACCTTATGATCATAGGTTCAAATTCAAAAATAGCCTCTTTGTAAAAATACAAAGGAAAAGTTGCGTATAATATGCTCCTCCCCAGAACTTAGCAAAGAAGGGAGCCTTATGTACTAGGTACATTGAATTTTTTTTTTTTACTTTTTGATAGTTAGATTGGAAATGAAAAACAATTATTGCTAAAATAGTAAAAGCATAATTGCAGGAAAGTGAAAAGAAACAATCAAGCTAGAAAGAAATGGATAGCAAATTAATCTTTACTCAAGTTTATGAGGTACCCGAATTGGCCAATCAGTGAGATGATGAATGATCTTCAAAGAAAATATGCATTACAGATGATTAAATCCCAAACGTTATAGGGCTAAATGGAAAGCTATTGTTAAGTTATGAGAACCTATGGAAGGTCACTATATTAAGATGGACTATTCATTATTTAAACTGAACTTGATGAAAAGTTTGGATAGTCAATGTTTAAGAGGTTTTATTTGGGAATTATTACATTGAAGTATGCTTTTCTTCGTGGATGTAGGAAAATAATTAAGCTAGATCGGTGTTTTTTGAACACAATCCTCACAGATGCTTTATTACTTGATTGAGATGAAAACAATAAGATGTTTCATATATCTTAAGCTATAGTTGAGGGAAAGAATTAACAATCTTGGCATTGGTTTTTGAACATTCTTGCTGAAGATTTAAACATAAGTAGGAATGCATAAACTTTGTAAGTGATCAGCAGAAGGTAAACTTTAAATATCTGTACATATGATGTTCATTTCTTAATATGCTTTGAGTTCTTCAACTTATACTATTTTTTTGTTAAGATGCATTAAAGAATCTCTTCCCAGAAGCTAAGCATAGAAAATATGACCGACATATCTATGCAAATTGGTCTAGTGTTCATAAAGGTCATATATATAGGAGTTTATTTTGGCTAATGGTGAGTTTTATAACAGAAGTGGAATTAGTGAGATAAGTAAGCAGCTGAAGAGTATTTCAAAAAAGGCTTATGATGATTTCAAAGTTTGGAAATAGAGACTTTTATGAAGGCATTTGTGAGCACAGGAACAAGCTGTGAAATAGTTCACAATAACATATTAGAGACATTTAATAAATTCATTTCTGAAGCTCTTACAAAAAGCTTGATCAATATGTCAGAAGATGTCTGAGTTGCCTTAATAACTAGAATACATGAAAAGGGGACGTAATGATCAAATCAATTAATGATATATACCTAAAAGTGAGGAAAAAAATAGAGGTTGCATAATGGGAAGTTAGGCACTGTATCACGAAGACTAATGGGAATATGAAATTCATAGTCATACGTTTTGCAAAAAATTCATTTTTGATTTACAAGTACGAACTTCTTAATGTAGACTTTGGGATGTAATAGGAATTCTATGTAAGCATGTTATGGCCTATATATTACACCAGAGGGAGGATATCGATGCTTATGTCAATCGATATTACAAGCTTGAATGTTATTTTAAGAGTTACCAGTTTGCTATGGAGCCTATTACTGGTCCAAAATTTTGGCTAAAGACTAAATCTATAGCCAATATTACCTCTATTAATCAAGAAGATGCTTGAAAGACCCAAAAAAAATAAAAAAAATAAGACTAAAAAACCATGAAATTTGAAAAAATTGAGCAAGGTTGGAGTATCTATCAGATGTCATCATTATTATGAAGTTGGTCATAATATAAGAGGATAGAAATAAGGGTCAACCTTCGAGACAACCTAAAATTGTTAGGGTGATTGTTAATTTTTTTTATTTATCTTCATTTTGAATATGGATTAAATGTCAATTTGTTTATCACAAAGTGTCCATACATATATAATGTAGTGAAAAAGAGGAAGGCCACCAAAAAAATCAAGTCCCTTAATCCAATTGTGGTAGCTATAGTTTGAAGACTCACACAATCAGTATCTATAGGCTCAAATAATGCATCATCTATATTAAAAAGGGAGGAGGATAGTTGGTGAATATTTACATTTAATTTCAAGTAATTCTTCTCTATATTATTTAACAACATAACTGCTTATGTTTTTTAAGCAACTAGAGAATATGGAGTAACATTTAGGGATGTTAGTGAAAACACTTATTTTACGATTTGTCATTTGAATACATTTTTACACTGCTTATATGTAATAATATTGTACATGCTAATATTGTGCTTTTTTTTATGCTTCATATATGGGTGGAAGTTAGTGTCAAGTTCTCAAACCCCCAAACAGTAATGCAATTACAACCCAAGCTTCCCAAAGTACAACTGGTAATATAACTTAAACTAGGAGGAGCATCAAATTCAGACCTAGAAGATCTCCTCCAAGAAAATCTCAAATTGTTGATGATGAATCAAATGCATATTAAACTATTTGTTGATAAATTTGAACAATTATGTTTGTTATGATTTGACTAAGAATTTGGTTAGCCAAGTTATGGTTTAATTGAGAATTTAGACGTATATTAGTTGTGATATGTTTGAGAATTTGGACATTAGTATTAGTTATGCTTTGGATAAGAATTTGGATATTGTAGTGGATGAAAATTTAGATATTGTAGTAGTTTTGTTTTATTTCACAAGGTTATATGTACTTTGATTGTATTAGTTGTTTTATAACATTATTGGAAATGCTTTTGAATTCTCAGCATTATCTTTCTTAATCACGTGCTTTACCTATTGGATACTAAAACTTCATCTTGGTCACTTCTCATTATCTTTATTATTCAGTTTTTTCCAATTTTCTTTTTAATGGATTTTTTATTCGTTGCTTATCTTTCATAAAATTTGAATATGCAATCTTACAATTATGCTCTTTGCTTAGTTTTCTGGTGGAGGAGCTTTTATATCTTATTTTGAGTGGTTTGTAGGAAGAATTTGTTAAGGAATTTGGTATACCAATTTAATCTTAACAATTTTAGATGTGGGCAAAATGTAAGAACCATACATAGATAGTAGTATGCCATTTATTAAGAGTGGGTTCTAAAAAGTATAAATTGTCCCATTCATCACCATTATTCATGCAACTTCTATCAAACTATCACAATAACCAAAGTTTTGAGTTGGTGTGAAAAAAGGAAAAATAGTTGTTTCATAACTCCTAACCATTATAAACCAACTTTTAAATCAACTTACAACATTCTATTGGGACAAATTAACAAAAATGTTGACCAATATTAGGCTTAATATTTGAATCCTTAACTTCATATTCTCATTATAATTGGGGTAATCAATATTGAGAGTATATATATATATATATATATTACGGTATAAATTACAATGAAACACATTCAATATACCCTATAATGATAAATATTATTTTACATCAAACATAATGCTTTCTCTCAATAAAATTGAGAATATATCATTTCAACTTACGCTAAATTATCAAAATAATAATAAATAACATTCTTGGATCCATTAGTGACATTTTTCATTTTCCCATGTCAAGCATATACTAGGTGCATAAGCAATGGAAGCTACCTACATTTTGTTTTAATCATGCTACAATGTCATTATATGAATATATTAATACAAGATATCACATACAAATAATTATATCACTTGCATATTTCTTGATGTAACATGGGAATGCTCCAATGGAGAGTGCGTATGGCCAAAGGACCAAATAGTGATGAATGAAAGAAAATTGATTATATGGATGATCATTATTTCTAGTGCATATGTTAAAATTAAGCCATAGTGTGCATTTAGAATTCTACTTTCATAAAAACATCATGCTTTGATCAATGGGATATGAGCTTGAGAAGATGATCGTTCCTAATAAATTGGTCAACCCAAGAAATCATACGTGTTATGTTAAGGAAACAATTTTCATAAATGCACAGAGAAATAGATTTTGTTATAAGACAAATGATTCTAGCGGACTAAATCAAGAAGAGAGTAATAAATAAAGAGATCTAAGAGGTTCACATAAGGGAAAATTTTTTAAAAGCTTTAGAACTCAAAATTTTGCTTACAAAGCACAATTATTGAAAAAAAATGTTGAATACATAACATAATATTGAGAAGCCACTGGATAAGCAAACAAATACAAATAAGAATAAAAAAAGAGCAAGAAAGGTCCACATCCATCGAGTCATAATCATAAAGCGCATCACTTTTGCAATAAAGAGAAGCTATATAGTAAATAAAGAAAATGGTTAGTTGATATCTATTCGTTTTCTTGAAAAATTTTAATCTTGTATACATTTTCACTTACTCTCCAGTACTATGAATTTCAAATGTACCAATGTACTTTCACACGTACAAGTCTCTAACACGTATATGAAGAGTCCTAGACAAATTACATATGCATGTTTTCACACTTTGAGCTATTAAAAATGTGGAAGTTTGTTTCTTGTAATAATTAAAGAAGATCTCACATTTTTATAAGGTGTATGCTTGTCATTATGCAACTAGCATCTAGTAAATTACTAAGCTTACATACAATATCAATACTAAAGTGACCATATTAAACTGACAATTTGTGCACATTAGTAAATCATAACAGTCAAAATTATGACTTGGTTATGTGCGATGACTAAGAAAGAACACTTCAGTTTAAACTCACTATTCATTTCCTTATTATAATGTCCTATGAAAATAGGAGCATATGTTGAAAAGTATAACTTAGGGTTTAATTATCAAATAGGTTTAGTATGTTTCTTCTCTTATAAGTAACCACAAAAGCTGATTGTTATTTTTCTAATGACAAGAAAAATGAAAATTTCAAAATGCTGAACTAATTGTTAGGATTTACATATCAAACTATCAGCTTACAACATCACTTATGATCAATTCATAGGTTCATAAATTTATCATTAATATACCCACACTACGAACTTAAAAAACATATGTTGAGAAATCATAATAGACAAGTCCAAAGTAATGCAATTTTTTTAAGAAACTAATTCCACCAACAAGTGACCTAAAATTAAATAATCAAATTTATTAATAAATTCATTTGACTTAATCATTAATTTCAGATAGAATATTGTGTAAACAAAAGTTGTAGGAGGAAGATTGTTGTTTCTATAGTTATGTGGTATGAATGGAGATATTTTTCAGCAAAAGATCTTCAATTCTAGGTTTGGTGATATCTACAAGTAAATTAGCTTCATAGTTATATAACAAAATCCAATGGTGAACAAACTCTATAGTTACAACACCCTATATTGTAATAAACAAGTTATTATTACTAGAGAGTCCAAATTTCTGCTTACTCTAACATGTATGTTAAATTGCAAATTCGGAAACAAATTAAGAGTTTGATGAGAGAAAACAAAATGATGTTGTCAGAGATGAGTGACAAGAAGATATACTGCAAACAAGAGAAAGATGGTGGGTAAACAATAAGCAAAGAACGAGTGTGGCAGATAGGAGAAAGATGGGGAGGGTTAGGTTAGGTTCCCTTTTTCTTCTATTTTCTTTAATATTAATTAATTTAGTTTTATTATAATTGGACATATAATTTCACTTACATCTAGCATCTCACATGTAAACATCAACTCTATTAATAGAGAGATTAACATCAGGCTATTTTTATGAAAATTTGAAAATTTGGATATTTTATTGTCACTTTTTAGAATTTAGGCTATAATTATAAAATTATGCAAAGTTTGGTATTTTTTTGGTAGTTAGCCCTTTAAACTAACCCCTTTGTTAACACATAAGTGGAATTTAAATAATTGTATAATAAAATAATTGAAATAAATTTAAAACCCAATAAGAGAGAGATGATCAATATGAACATAGCTGGAAGCACAACAATGAAGTCCATAGGTGGGGTAGAGTATGAAAGCTATAACAAACTAAAAGTATAAGAAAAGCATATGAATAAACCAATAAACAAAGTTGAGAGAATGTAAGCAGAACAAAAGTGATGCAAGAAATAAAAAAAGTAGTTGAGATATTAAACCATGAAAATGTTAGAAAATTAGAGTGAGAATTGATCTCATATGTAGTTGATTAAGAAAAAAATTTCATTAGATTTTTCGAAAGTCTAGGTTACTTTAAATTCTATAACATGATTAATATGTAAATATAATAAGCATAAACATAAATTTTACCTTATTATATAGATAAATCTTTGTCTTGTTTTTCTCGAACAATTTCTGTACATGGCTTATAACAACTATTGTAGCTACACACATGTCTAACCTTTAATGGTATCCATACAAAAAGTTGAGAGAATTTTATTAGTATAAAGAGGGTAGGCAAGAAGTCTAACTTCTTTAGAATGTAAGCCTATTTATAATAAGGTTTGGATCTTTTCCTGATTTGATTAAAATAAAATTATAATTTCAATTAAACTTTAGTAAGAATTATAATTAAGTTTAGTTAAATAAAAATTGGGCCAAAATATCTCATATTTATTTATAAAGTTTCTCAACCTTTAAAATCCAATTCAACTCTTTTCAATTGTTCTTTGTATATGACTTATTAGGTTCTTAAATATATTAGTATTATATATAAATTATAACCTTAAATCGTACTTACGAGTAGATAAATTGAACTCCTTGAATTTTTTTAATTTTCTAATTAAATAATTTATGTCCATAGATTAATATTGAAATTTAGTAACGAGTCATAACCATCTAAATGTTAGGAATGTCATGGTGTTTTTGACTAATCTTTTTGTATAATTCAATTATTTTATCATATAATATTTTGATTAGATGTAGAGCATGGAATTAATGTCTACGTTATTTGATATCAATCAATTTAATTCTCTAACATTAGTAATTTATTTAATTAATGACATTTTAAAACTAGTGTTTTTGACTAATCTTTTTGTATGTGTTTTTTTGTATAATTCGATTATTTTACCATATAATATTTTGATTAGATGTACAACATGAAATTAATGTCTACGTTATTTAATATCAATCAATTTAATTCTCTAACATTAGTAATTTATTTAATTAATGACA
>JAOQMQ010000194.1:17757409-17775749 GCA_027563845.1 Erythroxylum subrotundum
AATAAAATTCTAATTGGGCATTAAGTTGAATAGAGTATTCACATCAAATACTCTCACCTCTTTACCATGAAGTCAAAAAAATCATGTTTTTGTGAGATGGAACTCTTCCTATAATGGGGCCTTCAGGTGTGCTAAGTTTTCATTATTCTATCTAGCCAAACTTAGGCATGGCACTTATATAAATTATACATGGTAGTTACTCAAAGCACATTGACGAAGAGAAACTTGAAGTAACCCAATACCAATCTTAAAGCGACAACTTGAGCGATGAAGAAAAAAGCATTTCCTGGGATTCCAAAGCATTATAATACCTACAAGTTTTATTTAAAATATCCAAGTAGTTACGTGCTTCCACATATTGGTTCGTTCAAATAGGCTTAGGCTTGGGCTTGGGCTTGGTTGGTATAAACTCTTTTGTATCGTTGTTCCATTTCATTTTACAAAATTAAATAGTCGATAGTTGTGACCAGCACATGTCGTGAACACCATGTTCACTGGTTAACTCGATAAATTGGTCATTTGAGGATACCCAATTTCAAACAAATCCTTATTTTACGCACACTTTCTTTTAAGATGCTTATTTAGTGACTAATATAACCTCAGGTCAAGACTAGAGTATATTAAGTGTCGAGCAATATTTTGAAATCTTGGATGATACGACGGATAAAATCATAATAGATATATATTAGCTCTAAAAGATAAAACTAGTGAAAGATAATATGAAGATAGTAAAGCTCTTATTATTCCTAATTAAATGTAATATCTTATCTTGTTAGTAGTGATGTAGATAAACTGAGTCCTATTTAGATGGGGGATTTTATCTTATTGGATAATGTATTATATTGATAAAATGTGATATAGCTGGATAAGATCATAGGAACGATCGTAGTAGAGCTCTTCATAAATATGGATGTATCATTCCTAGTTAAATGTAATCTCTTATCTTATTAGTAGTAATGTAAATAAATCCTAACAGATAGAGTACTATTTAGATGAAGATGTCATCTTATTGGATAATGTGATTTAATCTGATTAGGATAAGATGTGATCTAGCTAGTTAAGTTTAGTTAAGATTCTGACTTAGCTATCAAGTTAAAGTAGCCTATAAATAACTCATTTGAGTCTTACTCTACATCTGAGATAGAGAGAGCGACCACAACATCCCAAAGTGAGAAAAATCAGAGAGAGGGTAAAGAGCGTTGTATTTTCATCCTTGTTTGATTGTTTTGGGGATTGGTTTGAGTGATTGTTGATTGTGATATCAACTTTAGTTTCAATTTTGAAACTTTGTGAGACAACTTTTTGTTGTAGGAGGTGAGAGATCAACTTTTCTATAAATACTTAATGAGTTTAGTGAATTTATTTGTCTGTTTGCTTCGTGATTTTTACCTCTACACTAGAGAGTCTTTCACGTTAAATCTTGTTGATTATTTCATCATTTAGTTGCTTATCAAAATTTTCTGCTACCATAATAAGACGAGTTATTTCTTGTGATTAATATTCGGTTGTTTTTTAGATAGTTGTGTATTTTTTTTTCCAACAAATGGTGAAGCCATCGTAATGGAAGGTAGAAACAACCTTATAGTCAAGTTAACGTCATCAAACTACTCGATATGGAGGCTCATAATGGAGAAACTTCTGTATTGCAAGGATCTCTTTGATCCTATTGATGTGGGCAGAGGTGTTAAGGATGACGTTCCTTCAAAACCTAAAAAGATGTCAAATAGAGAATGGGAAAAGATGAAGCAGAAAACTCTGGGCACTATCAAACAATGGATTGATATCAGCATATTCAACCATATATCTCCAGAAACATATCCTTTTATGCTTTGGAAGAAGCTATAAGGTTTGAATGAAAGGAAGATTGTTCACAACAAGGCTTCTCTGATTAAGAAGATTGCGAATTTGAAGTTAAAGGTTGGGAAATCAGTTTCGGAGCATCTAAGTAATTTCCAAGACAAAATCAACAAACTTACTACAATGAAGGTCATTATTAATGATGAGCTTCAAGCATAGTTCCTATTGAGTTCATTATCAGATCATTGGAAAGCGTTTTGGCGACGATTAGCACTCTTAAAGGTGTGTTCTCTTTGGATGTAATCAAGGAGCGTATGTTTAATGAAGAAACAAAAAGAAAGGAGATTGAAGTTGACAATGTGCAGTCTTTCATGACAGAAAACAAGGGAAGGAACAAGAGTAGGGTCCTAAAGGTCATGGCAGGTCTAAGAGTCGTTCAAAGTCCAAAAGTGAAAATGAAATGAAGACATGTCATTATTGCGATAAGCCAGGACACAATAAAAGGCTCTACTATAAGTGGAAGAGGGATCAACAAAATGAAGCTCATCATAATGATAATGAAGATAAGAGTACAGTTGCAACTACTTCAAACAAAGATGATGAGGTGTCAATAGTTTGTACAACTAGTTAATGCTTTAATATCAAAAATTTTGGTTCTGAATGGCTAATTGATACAAGAGCATCTTATCATTTTATTTCAAATGTGGAGTACTTCTCAAACTACAAGAGCGGAGATTTTGGGAGTGTAAAGATAGGAAACCAAAGTTTCTTCGTGATAGTTGGTATGAGTGATATTCGAGTTCAGAAAAACGTTAGATGCTTACTGACTTTGAGAGATATATGACACTTCCTCGATATAAGGCTGAACTTGTTATCAATAAATGTGTTAGATCAATAAGGCTTTCAGCACACTTTTGGGATAGGAAGTGGAAAATGTCTAAAGGCGCAATGGCAATTGCCTGAGGAGAGTTATTTTGTTCATCATATAAGACACACTTAAAGGTGTGTGGTGGTGGAGAAGTATACATAGCCAAAGATAAAACTTCATCAAATATGTGGCATCAACGATGAAGACACATAAGTGAGAAGGGATTAAAGTTGCTAATTGGAAAATTCCTTATCCCAATTAAGAACTCACAACTGCTTAATCCTTGCGATTATTATTTGGTTGAAAAGCAACATAGAGTCTCTTTCAAGAGAAGATCTACAAGGAAGTTGGAGTTATTGGAGTTGGTGCATTCAAAAGTTTGTGGTCCTGTTGAAGCTAAGTCACTAGGAGCTAACATATATTTTGTTACATTCACTGATATTACTTCGAGGAAGACTTGGATGTACATGCTAAACTCTAAGAGTCAAGTGTTTGAAACTTTTAAGAAGTTTCATATTATGGTCGAAAGGGAAGCTGAGAGGAAGTTGAAGTGTCAGCAAATAGATAATGGAAAGGAGTATATTTCTAAGGTATTTGAAGACTACTGTATATCGCATGGAATCAGATATGAGAAAACTGATGGAATCAGATATGAGAAAACTGAGTCATAGACTCCACAACATAATGAGGTTGTTGAAAGGATGAATAGAACCATTGTGGAGAAAATTCGTTACATGTTCAGAATGTCTATGTTACCAAAGACATTTTGGGGAGAAGCAGTCTGAACAGTGGTCTACCTAATAAATTGAACTATCTTAATTGAGTTGTCTTAGTTTTGTTAGATTTTGAGATTCCTAAGAGAGCGTGGACTGGCAAGGATCTTGCTTATCATCATTTGAGAGTTTTTTACTATAAGGTATCCAAACACATACCTAAGGATAAGAGAAAGAAGCTTGACTCAAATTCGATACCTTGCATCTTTGTTGGATATAATGGTGATCGATTTTGCTTCAGACTTTATGACCTAGAGAAGCAAAAGGTGGTCACGAGCTAGGAAGTGGTGTCTTCTAAGTAGAGATAAATCTTCATATCGCAACTCATTAGATGGCATAGTTAGCTATTTGCCAATTTCTTTGAATATTGAGCAGTCTATAGGTGAAGAAGATTAAATGTGTGACCAAACACATATTGGTGGTGATCTGATACAATCTGATATTAATGAGCTGCATGAACCTCATCTAGACAATACTATAGATGAATCCATTGAGGATAATGACTAGGGGGAGCAATGAGATATAACAGTTAATGAAACATAACTTCCAAATTCGATAAGGGAGAAAAGGCCATTTAAAAGGTATCCAAGTTTTGGGTACCTATTACTTACTGCTGAAGGGGAGCCTGAGGATGTGCAAGAGGTTACATTTTGTAAAAAATGTCTGATATCATTGGTTGAGGTATGTCATAGAAAAGCAATAATTAATGTTGAAGAAGTTTTATATAAATTTGAATGGTGCTGATATGTTGACTAAAGTAGTTCCAATAAATAAACATGAGCTTTATGCTAGGATGAATCTTAAGTAGATGATGAAGAATAACATGTCTTCCCTATATTTAGGCTAGAGGGGGAGATTGTTAAGTGTCTAGCCTTATTTTGAGATTTTGGATAATGTGGCAAATAAGATCACAGTAGATATATTTCAACTCTAAAAGATAAAGACTATGTAGAAGAATCATCTGAAGATAGTAGAGTTTTTTCATAGATATGGATGTATCATTCTTAGTTAAATGTAATCTCTTATCTTGTTAGTAGTGATATAGATAAATCATATAAGATAAAGTCATATTTAGATGGGGATATCATCTTATTGGATAATGTGATGTAATCTGATTAGGATAAGATGTGTTTTAGCTAGTTGAATTCAGTTAGGATTCTAACTTAACTGTCAAGCCAGAAGTGTCTATAAATAGCTCATTTGAGTCTTGCTTCACATATGAGATAAAGAATGTAACATCCAAAAGTGAGGAAAAATAGAGAGAGGACAAAGATGGTTGTATTCTCATCCTTGTTTGATTGGTTTGGGGATTGGTTATTGAGTGATTCTAAATTGTGATATCAACTTTGGTTTTAATCCTGAAACTTTGTGAGGCAACATATTGTTGTGGGAAGCGAGAGATCAACTTTTTACGTAAATCCTTATTAAGTTTAGTGGATTTATTTATTTGTCCTATGATTTTTTTCATCTATACTATAAGGTTTTCTACATTAAAACTTGGTGTTTTTATTTCATCATTTAGTTTTTTATCATATTTTTATGTTTGTTTAATTGTTTTGGGGATTGGTTTTAGTTATTCTTAATTGTGATATCAACTTTGATTTCAATCCTGAAACTTTATGAGACAACATATTGTCGTGGGAAGTAGGAGATCAACTTTTTATATAAATCCTTATTAAGTTTAGTGCATTTATTTGTCTGTCCAGTGATTTTTTATCTACACTAGAAGGTTTTCTACATTAAAACTTGGTGTTTTTATTTCATTGTTTAGTTTCTTCTCATATTTTTCTACTTGTTTGATTGTTTTGGGGATTGGTTTGAGTGATTCTTAATTGTGATATCAACTTTGATTTTAATCATAAAACTTTGTGAGACGACATATTGTCATGGGAAGTGAAACATAAACTTTTTATGTAAATTCTTATTAAGTTTAGTGAATTTATGTATTGGTTTATCCCGTGATTTTTTTCATCTACACTGGGAGGTGAGAGATCAACTTTTTATGTAATCCTTATTAAGTTTAGTGAATATTTTTGACGGTTTGTTCTGTGATTTTTTTCATCACACTGGAAGATTTATGTTGTTGCAACAAGGAGAGTTCTTTCTTATCAATAATATTTGGTTAATTTTTTAGAAAGTTATATATTTGTCTCCCAACTGATTATTGAAATTTGGTGATTAATTTATAATATTTTAGGACAAAACTATGTTAAAGTTGCAGAATTATTATGTTAGTGGTGGTATGGCCTTCATCCCCAATATAGCAGCGCTACATAATTATTAAGGCTTAGAGATCACTACCAGGAAAGACTCATGAATAAAAAATGACGACATACTAATTTAACCTAGCTTGTAAAGCAATTGACAAAGTCATATCAATTTTATAATACTCATAATAATTATATATATAATTCTATGATGCAATTGCGAATTTTATACTGCAAATAACTAGGTAGGTCCTAAATTCAATTTCCAAAGATCATAAAACTAATCCTAGCGTTGCTACTCAACTTGGACGGAAGGAATAATAATAATAAAATAGTAAAATAATAATAATAATATACTATTATTATTATTGAAAGAAAAGTAGAAGATAATGGACGGAAGCTTCGAAGCGTAGGCCATGCCTCGACTTCTTAGTCTTTCTATAATATTATTTAAATAAGATGTTACAGTGGCGCATCTTGACTAACTGTTCTCTACAATATTTAAAGGCAATATTTCCATGTTTATTAGCCATCATCGAGAAGCTAAAGTAATCTTCTAGAACTTGGAAATAATATTTTGTTTAACCTTTGTTATATTATGGTACGACATGGATGTCCTGTCATGAATCACTCCAATGTAGTTCCTGTTCTTTATTAGATGATATAGGAATAGTATAACGTCTCTGTCAAGAAAATTTGTTTTATTATAAAACTCATAAACAAGTAATTTAATTGGATGGTTATGCAAGATAGTCCATAAAATATGCAGGAAAGACTTTCGGTTTCTAGCCAAATTGGCCTGCGTCAATCCGAAACATTCATGTCAGTATCGAGGGGTCTCTGTCATGGCCGAATCAAAACTGGCAGGCAAAATGGGCCGCTCCAATTTTCTTAAAGTCACGCCATGTGATCTTGAAAACTCTGCTGGTTATCATTCAAATATCACATATTAAATTTAATTACTAATTATGTTAATTAATTTGATTACTTAATTTTCAGTTATTAACTTATTTATAATCCAATAACAAAATAAGTGATTTATAAATTATTATATATTTATTCAATATATCTATAAAAAGATCAACCAAATTTTTTTCGTAGTGCCTGGCACATACTGTAGTATCTCAAAGGTCATTTCTTCTGGAAGAGTCTCTGCATGAATGGCCTGCGACATAAAAATAATCAGAGCCAATGGGGACCAAGCTTTGCTGGATTTAAATTAGTTGTATGCCAAAGTTGACGTGGGATACTTTTGTGACGACTAAATCAATAGACCCCGATTCCCATCTCTATTCATCTCAGTTTCGTCCTCCATCTCTGCTCAAGAATACCAATTTTATTTAGATTTGTTGGATAATGAAGTTCTAATCACTTCTGCAAGTGACCTATAACGTTCGCTAGTTGGCTCTATGGTTTGTTTAAGGGGTAATGCAGTTGCATATCAATAACTCTTATGATGTCGTCGAGTCAGTATAAATTCCCTTCGTATTTCGAATGCAAAGCCACTCAAGCAAAAATTTCAGGAGAATTAGGCTCAAGTACAGATTAAAAGTAAAAAAGAGAAGGTAAAAATAGGATAATTTGCATGTGCAATGATGTTCACAAATTCAACAAAGTAGGTCTCAAGAAATCTTCGTTTTGGCCTCAGCTCTTGACATAAGGTAGCATGCTTACAAGGAAAAAAGAAGAAGTAAGTGTTATAGTAATCATATTGATTGCATTAGTTATTAGCTGATAGCTGATTCTATTAACTGATTTGATTAGCGGATTGCATTAGCTGTTTGTTAGATATGTTTGGCAAAATAACTTGTTTAGTATTAGCCATTTCTGTGTAAAATAACTTATGAGGACATGACTTTTAAAAAAAATTATAAGGAAAACCAATTTATCTTGTCCCAGCAAAATTGATTTTTAACTATTCTCATTAGTCTAAGTATGTTCAATCATATCCAAGAGGTCGTGTATTGGGGCTGAATGTATCAAAATAAAAGTTATTAATTGGTGTATTAATTTACACATAATTATTTTTAATAGAAGTATAATAATTTTTAAATATGTAAAGGTAATTAATTTTTATTAATTAATAAATATATGTTTTTTATTTTATTAATAATTAATATGATAATAAAATAAATTATATTAATTTTTTTTTAATAATTAATAATCAATATGATAATAAAGTAAAATTTTATTCAGTTTTTATTTGTTACATAATAATACTAATATATAAGATGATCAATTATCATATTTTATTTATAATACATATTTTATAACTAATTGTTAATTAATTTTTATTAATAAATAAAAAATATATTTCTACAATTTATCATACTTAGATGTAAATATATTAAAGTATATTAATTTCCATATAACATCAGCAGAAAAGTTGTAAAAAAGCTTTTTTTTTTCTTTACCCTGTAACTTTCTCTCTCTTTTATTACATAAGAAAGGGTATAATTAGCTTTTGATGGTTAAATATTTAGCTGTTTGATGAAAACGCTCTTGTATAGTATTGTTTTTATTTTTGACTGTTTGAAGACAAACAGTCATTGGATCAGCTCAGCTACTCTCCAAACAGCTTTCATAGCTGTTTGATGAGTCAAACAGCTGAAAAAAATAGATGATTGGTAGCTAACCAAACGAGGCCTAAGTAAAAATTCACATGTGTATAATAAGATTACAGAGTGGGGAACATATGGTGTTTATCTCCACAATAATTTTCTTTTTAGTAGAAAAGAAATTGAGAAGTTAAACTTTGGTATAATTCCACCCCATCTTAAAATTCAATTGTTAATCTTTATCTCATACTATCAAATAAGATAAAGGAGAATCTTATTAACATCAACTTAAGATTTTCGGATGCAAAATAAAGTAAGAGCTTTTCAATGAACTATTCTTAATACTACATCCATTTGTAAAAGACAACATTTTGGATAAATTGCACCCTATTAGAGACATAAATTTAGAATTTGTTAGACTTGTTTAAACTTTTGAGTTCTACTAGACTCTATTACTAATGTAGCCTATTCAATATGTATTGTCTGAAAGGAAAAAAATGTACAATAAAGAACATAGATAATAATAAAACTTATCGGATGGTTGTGTTGTGATATAGCCACTGCCATGAAAACAAAATTTGACATAAGTGTTATGCAATTGATGATGTCATCTTCTCCCTAAAGTTAATACAACTAGTTCTCAAATCCTGCACTTGAGATTGAAGAATTGATATGTGAAAAGTCTTTATGTGAAATCCTTATCAAGTTAGTAAAAGTGTCAACAAAATCCTTATCATGTTAGTAAAAGTCTCTATATGTGAAAAGAACGGCTAACAAAATTGATACACATAACCAAATCAAATGTTAGAAAACAATTTGTAGGTGAAGCCAAAAATCATGGAGACAAGTATGGAGAGTGCTCATAACGTTTGCCAAAAATTGTAGAGATAAATCTAGAGAGCGTTTGCAATGTTCGAACTAGTTAAGAAGAAATAGAAACGTGCAAAGACCCAATCAAAGACTAACACTCCAGCAAAAAATAAACAAATTCAGCTAAAAAAGCATAGAAAATAGCCCAACTCAAATTAATGACCCACACCCACACCCAATCTGGCTCGAACCATACTAGGTAGGCAAGCGACAGTTGGTCCAGGTCCAGCCTCTTACCAAAGTATCATGAGACAAGTTACTCAAGCCTTGGCAAGCACTCCTCTTAATATAAAGACTAAAAAATGGTTTATATCCACTAGTGTGGACAAGAATACAACATATGTGGCAAAAAGTGTTTTGGCTAAACAAATAAAAAGGGAGGCTTAAACAACCATTTATCCAATAATCCCTTGTTCAATGGATTGCTAACCCTAAATTTTCTGGAGAAAGAAAGTATATATATTTAAGCATCAATAACTTTTGATTGACATACTGCGTAGTGATGTGAGGCAAGAACATAATTAATAAAGTGAATTTCTCTTAAACTTCATAAACTTAGGACGAGACCCTCATATCACATATTATACCTTTAATTTCTGTGAGTTCTGTGATAAAAAGAAAATAAATCACAATAAGTGCTTTTTATGGTCATGGCACACCTTGGGTTCTCATGAGTGTTCTAGAAAGATTGTCCAAGTCTTCAATAGAAGGCAGCCCTACCTTCATACCCAAGTAGTTGGTTAATCTAAGTCTATCACCTTATAGACTACCCATTAAGGGTTATAAACTATTAAAGGCCAATATGACCCAACCTCTACAAAATTGTATCCGTTAAGTCCATCACATTAAGACCACCGCAATGGCTTATGGATCTTAGAAAAATCAAAAGGTGAATCGATCAAGTCTGTCTTCCTATGACTACCTAAATAATAGGGCTATAGATTCATTAAGAGTTTGAGGATCAACCTCATAACAACTACACGCTATAGGGATGGGAATGTTGTGCATATTGAGAACTTATAAGGCTTTGTTCAACCATAATATGTTATCCACCTCACTCCTTCAATCCATAGGCTTAAGCCCTATCTCCCTTAACGATTCAAGATCCTTTAATGAGAGGTTTTGTCGAGTTCCTTTCGGATCTTGCATATTCTAAGGAATTTTCTCCTTTTTTTAGTTAGTTGACTGTACTATATCTAATACGTATGTGTCTTCTCTTGCCATTATACATGAAGTTTTTCTCTATCCCAATGGCATCTTGCAAATCACAATGTAGGAAAACTGATACATTTGATTTCCCACATAATGGCATATCTTCCAGCAAGTTCTTCAACCATTCAGCTTCTTGACCTACCAACTTAATAGCAATGAATTCAAACTCCATAGTGGAGTGCTATACATATCTGTTTCACATATTTCCATGATATAGTAGCTTCACCCAAGGTAAAGACATAACCATAAGTAGAGCTAACTTCATGGTTATCAGACATTCGAATTGCATCACAAAATCCTTCTAAAACAGCAAGAAATTCACTAAAATGCAAACACCAATTCATAGCAATAAAGTGCACTCCAATGCTTTCTACTCGAGTTATGAGTATAATGACCTAATTTAGTAATAACATAAGCTATGTTAAGTCTAGTATAATTCATGAGGAACATAACATTTTTTATAATTTTAGCGTACTTGGCTTGTGAAATATTAGAACCTTTGTTCTTCTTGGGAGATATACTAGAATCGTAAGGAGTTGTCACAGTCACAACATCAAAGAAACCAAACTTTTTCAACATTTTTTCAATATAATGAGACCCCGGTTTATACACTATCTCAAAATCATAACCAAGAAACTTTGTAAGCCATTGTTGTTGTTCAGGGGTTTGTATAACCTGATTGTGGAGCGCTCGTAAGCTTTGATGATCTGTTTGAACCACAAAATGTAGTCTAAGCAAGTATTGTCGCCACCTCTTGATTGCCTCCGTGATCGCAAACATCTCTCAGCAATATGTGGAGGTTGTGCGAATGTGGGGTGGCAATTCCTTGCTAAAGTAGGCAATGGGGTGCCCTTTTTAATTGAGAACTGCACCGATTCTTGTTCCCGAAGCGTCAGTCTGAATTATGAAAGTGTCACCAAAGTTAGGTAATCGCAACACTGGCGTGGTAGAAAGGGCCATTTTTAATGCTTCGAATGCTGCCGTAGCTGAAGCTGTCCTAACAAAAGCATTTTTACATAATAGTTTCGTTAATGGAGCTGCCAGCGAAGCATAATGCGCCACAAATTTGCAGTAGTAACCAGTAATTCCCAAGAATCCTCTTAATCCCTTAATATCTTTTGGCAATGGCCAATTCTGAGTAGCTGCAATTTTTTCTGGATCAACACCCACTCCCTTTGTCGATATGACATGGCCTAAGTAACCCAATTCCGAACAGCCAAAAACACATTTGGAGATTTTTACCGAGAGAGAATTAGCTTCCAGAACTTTGAAGACTTCCCCCAAATGCGTCAGGTGTGTCTCCCACGTAGGGCTATATACTAAGATATTGTCAAAAAAAACGAGAACATAGTGACAGAGTTTTTCTCGGAAGACAAGTTCATGAGGGCCTGGAATGTGGACGGGGCATTGGAAAGTCCGAAGGGCATTACTGTGAACTCATAATGGCCTTCATGGGTTTGGAAAGCTGATTTTTGAATGTCTGGTGGGTGTATGCAGACTTGATGATAGCCAGCCCTTAGGTCGAGTTTGGAGAAAACCGTGGCACCATGTAACTCATCTAATAATTCATCCACTGTTGGAATCGAAAATCGATCCTTGACGGTCACCACGTTTAAGGCCATGTAATCAACACAAAAACACCAAGAGTCATCCTTCTTTTTGACTAAGGAGACAGGGGAGGAAAAGGGGCTTGTGCTGGGACGTATGATTCCGTCTCGAAGCATCTCATTGACCAACTTCTCAATTTCAGCTTTTTGGAAATGAGGATACCGGTATGGTTTAACATTAACTGGGGTAGTGTTAGGTTTGAGAGGGATACGGTGGTCAAAAGTTCATGGTAGTGGTAAGTGGGTAGGGTTAGAGAAAACATTTTGAAATTGGTGGAGTAATAAGTTTAAGGGATCCATGAACGTTTTAGGTGCGGTTGAGTCTGTGTGAGGTGTAAGGTTTTGTTTAATGGGTTCGATGGATAGATGTAGGTATTGAACTGTGGTGTTGGTGGATTGTAGGCGTTTTAATGAGTGTAGGGAAATGTGTGCCAGGGAAGGTTGTTGGAGTCCAGCTAATTTAATGTTGGAGCCCTTATAATCAAATTGCATCCACAATTCTTTATAATCAAAGAGAATCGGGCCTAGCTCTGACAGCCATTGAACTCCCAAGACAATATCAGCCCCATAGATAGGTAACAGTAGAAGATCTATCAGAAATGTAGCTTCTCCCAGTTGGAGAGGGTGGGCCACACATGTGCCTCCACAGCCTAGAGTTTCACCATTGCCCACAGTGACTTTCAAGTTGGGTGATGTCTGAACCATGAGGCCCAAGTGAGTGGCGAGGCGCGTTTGAATGAAGTTGTTGGTACTCCCATCGTCAATGAGAACCACCACTTGTTTTCCATTCACGAGACTCGCCAGCTTCAAAGTCGAAGGAACGAGTTGTCCTGTGAGAGCATGAAACGAAATCTGAGGGTTTTCTTCACCAGGTGTTTGTTGTAAGTCTCCAGTAGCATCCATAGAAGGATCTGTAACCACAAGGTCCTCGAAATCTTCCTCTATTAGAAGACACAAGAATTGGGAGGGTTTGCACCGATGGCCACGGATAAATTGTTCATCACAATTGAAACAGAGGCCCTTTTCCCTTCAAGCAGCCATCTCAGATGGTGTAAGACGTTTAATGGGTAGTGTTTTTGGTTGATATGGGATGATTGTGTTTGGGTTTGTGGTTTGTGAAGTGGGTACGATCGGTGGTTGAGGTTTGGAATTGTTAGTGCGGTTGTAAGAAGTTTTGGCAGCATTACACTTATCCTCAAGGAGTTTGGCAAGGCCCATGACATCGTGTAAGGTCTGGGGGTTGAGGATACTGAGTTCACATTGTATGTCCTCTCGGAGTCCTGAAAGGAACCAGTTCAGGAGGTTTGAATGGTTAAGATCTGTGGTACGGGTCGAAATAGCCTTAAAAGCCGCTAGATAATCAGTGACAGAGGATGTTTGTCTGAGTTTGTAGAGTTGTGCCTCGTGGTTGATAAACTTGGAAGGTCCGAAACGAATATCCATTTGTTGGACAAAGGCGTCCCAGGTTGATAACTGGTGAGCGGAAGACAGCCATTGATACCATTGAAGGGCAGTACCAGACATATAAAAAGTGACAATGGTGAGTTTTGATCATCGGGGGTGTAATGGTAGGTAAAAAATCGTTCAATATGAAAAACCCACCCCTGAACATTGTCACCTTTGAACAAAGGGATCTCAAGTTTTGGTAATTTGGGTGTATGGGTTGGAGTTGTTTCAGGTAAGGTATGTGTTTGTTGGAATTGTAAGTTAGGTCGTGAAGATGAGGCTGTTGATGGTAAGTGTATGATGGGTTGTTTTGGAGGTAGGGGTAGTAAGGGGGTTGGTTGGGAATGGAAAGATTGGAGATCTTGGAGAGGATATCTTGGAGGACGGTGTTTTGAGAGGCGATGGATGTGTCGAGTTTGGCTAGGGTGAGGGTGTGTTGTTGGCCCATGGTGTTGAGGTTGGTGATGAGGGATTCATGTTCTTTGATTTTGTCAGATAATTGTTTGAGTTGATCATCGACAACTTTGGCACGAGTTATCGCCCCTTCCGTCGTCATCTCTCAATGAAAGCACTAAATGTTGCAGTATAACAGTGACTGAAAAGAAAGGAGGTCAGAGATGAAGAGAATAAGGGTAAAGGAGGGGAAGAAAGAGCATAGATGATTGGGGAACAATTCTTGTTACCCCTTGTCAGATCATTCCTCCAGTATTTATAGTTGTTCCATTACATAACAGATTTCTACTTTCTATGATAAACCACATATTCTTTTAATCATTACAAATCATTCTCTTGTGCTACGTACTACTCATGGGACCACGAAATCCTTGAGCCACAACGGTTTCTTGTGAGTGCGTGCTGCTCTGTCCAAGGAATCTTCTGCTGAAGTTTCTTGGTGGTGCGTAGTGCTTGTAATATATACCTTATGTACTTTTGAAGCCTTTTGATTTATTCAAAATTTTGAGGCTTAGTGTATTTCATAAGCATTAGGGTTTATTTACTATGATGAGTAAAAAGTTTGAACTTTTTATATAATTTTGTTTGTTAATTAATCTTATTCTAAATTATTTTAAATTACCTCATTAAATAATTAAAATGAATATTTTACTAAGTTTCTATCAAATTATCTTTTTAAAAATTATTACATGATTGAATATTGAATACATGACAAAATATGCTTACTATTAGGACTCAGAATTTAATATTAAATTTTGCTAAAATAATTCAATAAATACACAGAAATTTTCATTTTTAATATTTAATATTTAATAAGATAAAGTGATTTTAACGTTATTCTAAATAAAGATATTTAAAATAAATAAAACTACATAAAATTTTGTTGCTTTGTACGTATTGATCATGATATTAACCAATTTGGTAAATGTTAATCTCAATAAATAAATTCAGTTTCTTAAAAAAAAAAATCACGACATTATCCAATCCACAGAAAAAGTAGTAAGGCTAACAACTAAAAACATTTTCGGTCTAATATGTTTCTGCACGTGCAAGTGACAGGATCAAAAGATAATAAGGGAAATTGAAACTAAACTTTGGTTACAACTATTATCAACTATATACCAGTGGAATTGGAGCTGACATTGACAAGTTCGGGGGTACAACTAAAAAAAAAAAGAAAAAGAAAACTTATTATGTATTTCTTTTCGTTTTGGATTGTTTTCTTATTTTTATCCCAAGCTTGGCATTTATATGTGAAGATTAACATGGCATTAATGGTGGTTCTGTGCTTTAGGATCCCATTTAAAATTATATTCAGGTAGGGGAATTGTTCTCATGCATATGATAGTTTAGCCACAAAGAGGCCTCTTTCTCTTTGGTGGAAATGAATGGCCACTGAACTGCTCGTAACATGTTTCCTGAGTTGAAACCTTCTGTTGACGATATCGAGGGACTTAGAAATTTGTCTGAAATGTCATTATCTTCCAATTGCCCAAGTAATAATGATCTGAAGTATAGCCTAACATTTTAGAAAGACGAAGCTTCCACATTCCAAGCCTATGCATAATGTTCTAGAAAATAAAGGTTTATGGACTTGTGAATGACAAATTTTCTTCTAGTAAAACTACTTGTTTAAGGACTTTGTGTTTCAGGAACATAGAAATCCATTATAATTTTATACACTCACCATTGAGCTTTAGAAATAGAGGATTACTTTTGTTATTTTAGAGCTATGTGTCATTATTGAATCCTCAAGAGGGCTTCAGCTTTTATAGATTTTATTTATTGAATAGATGGATGCTCGTGGAAATAGAACCAAAATAATAGAAAAGGTAATTTGTTATCATTTTCTTTCCATCCAAATCCTCCATTTGATGACAAGTCATGGTTATTCTAAATGTTTTATAAAAAGTCTTTATCATTATTATTATTTTTAGCATTAATTTATATTTTAACATTATTCAATATGATTAAAAATAACATTAAATATTACGTGAAACATTTAGATACAAATCATACATTTAATTACTATTAAAATTTTGTTTTTAAAACAATTTTATCAAATTGAAATATCATATAAAACAACAATAACAACAACAATAACATTCGATTCGATATGAATGTCGTTGTTTTACAAGATTTGGAGAGTCAATAGTACATATCCTTATCCCTAGTTAACAGAGAAACTGTTTTCAAATAAAGTACGAAGGAAATATCATATAGACTATAATTGATAATTTAATTTATTAAAACACATGATTTTATAAAGTGGATTAAAACCTTTGAGCTTAATTTTAAAGAGAGATCCTGCATTCTAAGGCTGTTCATGTCGTCACGGGACATTCTCGTCAAATCCTGTTTGCCGTTATCTCCGAAGTGTCCACGAAATCGTTGGTTAAAGAAGAGCCCATTCCATCCTCACATGACATAATTATACATTGCCAGTTTCCTTTTTCGCATTCCTGAGTGATTGTACAACTGGTATGAATACGGATACAATTACTCAAACCTCAATAACGGTTTTGGCGATTTCAACAAGGCATACACTATTCACTGCAAATCAGTAACTAATCTGAAAAGGAGTTGTAAATTGCTATACTTTGTCCGTTAACTGATTATTGTGAATAGTAACTTGAGATCTACCGTTGAAATAATAAGATCATCCCAAGTTCTTGGAGAAGAGAAGGGAAAAACATCTTAAGAACAAGAATAGGAAAAAGCTTCTGCAGTTATCAGCAAATTAGATGCAAGACATAACCATATAGAATAAGATCATCAAAAGGATCAATATTCTACTTTCAGACCAAAACTCGTGGCAACACGTACACACTTGTCTAAACGTTTCTTCCTTCCCTTTGAACTGTAAATATTCTACTTTCAGCCCATATTCATATATCATCAACCCTCCGGCGGACCAACTCCAACTAATAGACCGATTGCCAGCAGAAAACTTCATTTGTACACCTTCAAGCTCGGTCGGAGAATTTCAAATCTTGTGTAATTCCCACATCTGTCTCCTTAAAACTGTGCTCTCTGTTTTCTTAATATATATACAAACAGAGGCCGCAGTTCTATATACAGATCGGTGATTCTTAAGTTATCTTCTTTGGTTTAACATGTCGATCATGTCTTTTCACTTGCTTTCCACGATTAGTTGCACTAGTTTACGATACCGGAGCGAGTCAACTCCGTCACCAACACTGGTCAGTCTCCCAATTCCGGCCTCTATAGCCCGAATACGAGGCGGTCAACGGCCGAGTATTCCGTCGGAAAAGCTTGCTGTCATAAACGGCACGTTTCTCAGGATCGGATAGAGTAGAATACGCGGCATGAATCTTCTTGAACTCGTCGGCCGACGAGTCCTTCCGATCGACGGCAGCCACGTCAGGGTGGCAGGTCCTCGCCAACTTCCGGTAAGCAGACTTGATCTCCTGGTTGTTGGCACCGATGGGAATTCCGAGAACTTCGTAGAGCGACGACGTGGAGGAGGCCATTTCTAAGTAATAAAGACCCGATCTTTGCTTGCAAGCAGCGGCACTTCCGGTGATTGAAAGTGGCCGGAACGTTGTACGTAGGGAGGGTGAAGTGGGAACGGCGGAGGTGACAACGACGGAGCTGAGAAACGGGGAGAGGGAGGCGGAGGCAGAAGCAGAAGCAGAAAGCATGGTAAGATATAGAGAGAGTGCAGTGATGATTCATATGTGGAAGCTTTGGCTTTGGGGTGTATTATATGTAAAGGCTTTACTTTAAGGTAAGGGTAACTGCGGTTATGGTTAAGTTCTAAGGCCAAGAAATTGTCAGCAGAAGATTTGATTGGAATTTTAGGGGCTGAGTCATCCAAGAAGTGGCTTATCCTACTTTGGTTTAAGCTTTGATCTGCTGCTGACTTTTGATTCTGGATGTGGTGTCTCAATGAGTTGTTCATTCCTTGTGACCTTATTTTTCTTCCAAATATGAATAAGGACAAAGTACATGAAAAAAAAAACGCAACTCCTAATTGGCGTCATCCACAAGGGTGTGTGAAATTCGTGTATTACATATTCTAGATGGATAAAAACAAATCGGGAAGTGAATGTTCTTTGCTATTATCGTATACAAATGGAATGCAGATCTTCTTTCCAGTTTTATGATGTCTTATTATGTCCAGTAAATCTCAGCCAATTATTTATGCAGGCTCCACGTTTATTTATGTGGAGCTCACGTAAGATCCGCATAAATAAATGGTTAAAATTTACTGGACACAATAAGACACCATAAAACTGGACAGAAGATTTGGTTCCATACAAATGGAGAGCTAGATTCTTACACTTAAGCATAAAAAAAAAATCAATTAATGCACAAACAGAAAGATCCCAAACTTTAATATCATATGCTCGATGAACAAAATATCAATATCTCGTAACCATCTGGCTTAATTGATGAGATGTTTTCATGGGGATTGTAATAACATTTTCCCACTTATTCCTAATTTACTCATTGTTACAAAACCTACAAGAATTACAAAAAAGTATCACTTTCTCTTTATCGGTGTACTATCGAAGAAAAAAGG
>JAOQMQ010000194.1:17775849-17795143 GCA_027563845.1 Erythroxylum subrotundum
CTCATTGTTACAAAACCTACAAGAATTACAAAAAAGTATCACTTTCTCTTTATCGGTGTACTATCGAAGAAAAAAGGAAAATGCTTTGAAAACATCCATACTTGCTTGCACGTTTATCCGTGGAACAGATTATTTGTTATTACTTTATGATATCCTAGCCAAAGAAATCTGTGGTGTAAAATCTTTTACTTCTGTGTGGTTATGAATGTTTTTCCTTGCAATACGATTATTCAATGACAATCTAGTCGCCCTTCTTTTTATAAGCGAATGAAGAGTTTTGGAGCAATCAAGTATTGTTCTACTCTTGGAATTTTGAAAGTGGAAATTGGAAATTGGAATTCTTCAGTCATTGCAGACCCAAGATGTTAGCCGTTGTTCCAGTCAAAGTGAAACACATTCTTCCCTTATTCGAAATTAGAGAAATTATGTTTCCCAATAAGTCAAACAACCGCTAATCCCTTTCTTATTTTCCAACTTTCCAATTGCCATATGGTCTGTTATACATGTTAATATCTAAGACAAGTGCCTAGCTAAATGCTGGTTGGCTTGTGTATGCCTTTCGAGGAAGTCCAGGACGAGCCCCTTAGTCTTGCCATATCGTCCGACCTCATTATAATCAATAACCACAAGAATAAGATAAGTTTATAGAAGTTTCAATTCGAATTGCATTCTTTCTCTGTTGATGATCTGACGTAAGTCTTTATATAAAATCTGGTTCAGTCTGAATTTAATAGGGCTGGACGCTGTTGTTTGGATCCATGAGTCTGAGCGGTTTTAGCTAGAGAACACCTGCAAAACAATAAAAGACACGCCGGGGGTGGACTGCCGGCAAGCCCCTCCGACGCTAAAGTTAGTCTTTTTAATGAGGGTTTTGGTAGCTATCAACAGAGAATATCAAGGTTCTAATGTCGTACATGTCTCTTGGAGAGGTAATACCTTATATAAGAAATTCCTGCTAGGTTTAAGTCATTGTCCATGAATGGGCCGATCGGCCCACATGCCGTTCTTTGTCTGAGCCTGGGCCTAGCACGACCGACCTAACCAAAATCAATCCTTAATAGGAATTTTCCTGATTTAAGACAATAACAAGCACCTAAAATATGCAAATTTATAAGGATACAACTAATAAGTACAGAGATCAATTTCTCATCGTACAGCTAACACTTAGAAATAATAATTTTACTTGTCAATAATCTCCTACAAATCGGTGTATAGATAACATTCATGTCTCATTTATCCATAAAACAATTGAAGACTTGATTTGATACTGTTTTAATGAGATCATTAGCAAGTTGGTATGTGAGGCACTTCAATCAACTCTGTTTTTAATTTTTCTTTAATATAGCTCCTGCTAATTTCAACATGTTTAATGTAATCACGTTAAAATTAGATAATCTGCAACATGTTTAATGAATTGACATTGGACCCTTGTTCGTATTGGCTTTGAACTAGTTCACAAATATTACACTAATCGAAAATAGCTACTTGAAAAAACAACGTTAATTTTGAGAAGTAATTTTTTCTAAATATCTAAAGCATGCATGACCTAAACTCTTATGCTATAATTAAATTTCTAAAATTGAAGGCTTGCCAGAGTTGTCAACTGCAAAAACTTAAGCCAATTAATGGAACTTGCAACCATAAGATTAAGGTAACACTTCTAATACAATAATCAGTTGTCTTCCGTATGCAAATGTCCTAAAACAAATACAAGGATTAGGTTAAAAATCACAAGACAAGATCATTTGAGCCATCATAATTAAAACAATTAGAATAGATTATATGTCAAAAGTTTTTTTGTAAAACTGATTGAACTTTATCCAACCTATGATTACCATCGTTAATTGTGTGGAGGGTTTTATAAATTTAATATGATTAATGCCAAAGTTGATCATGTAATCCATAGCATCATAATCAATAATTCATGTACTATTCTTAGTAGTAGCAAACGGTTGCTTGAAACCATAAGAAACTCTCCATTACTACGTCAACTATTAAGAGAGTAGTTGCTCACTTGCTTGTCATGGAGTAAAGAGTTAGAGCATCTACTTTGCTCTGGAGTGGGATGGATTGCATACATGAATCTCCCGGAAATTTACTCAATATTTCATTTACTTTATGTAGTGATTGGTTTCGGGTGCTCCAAAAGTATACCTAACTTGCTTCATGTCCAGGTCCCAATGTAAGAAAAAAAATCCATCTGAAAAAACTGAAGATCTGTTTAGTAATGGATCGATTTCAAGGTCTCAAACATGGAAATATCTAGACTTGGCTGTTGGACTTTTAATCATAAAAAGTAGGGTATACACTCTCCGTTTCTTATCTGCTCAACTAATTGCATGTATACATTTCCACAGGGGATAATTGCATGTATCCACTATCCAGACAGGATTATACCCAACTAAAGAACAGCACGAAATGCGGCTTCATAATTGCATACAATTGGAACACATTCTTTAGAAAGATAAGGAGAACCCCCAACTTTTGGAGGTAGTCTTTTCATTGCCACCAGTTCTTAAGGAGCCATCTTTACGGAAGTACAAGAAAGGTTTTTTTTTTTTGTTTTTGAGAAAAAGTATAAGAAAGGTTCATAAAGGCAAATCCAGGAGGAAAATCGACCAACACCACCTTCAATTCAGTATGTATCGACAACAAAGAAATGATAAAAAACATCCAATGCAAGGCACTAATTCTATTCCTCTGCGGCAAGGGTGTCTTGGCCCTGAAATATCTGTACATGACTCGCAATAAATGAAGTCATGGAGCAGTTGGATGGATCATGCCAAGTTGCGTATCTAATTGACTTTATACATACTTGCCAAGAAGACTCCAACTTGGCAACTCGTGCTTTGCTTCTGTTTCCCACTTGTCTGGATGTAAAGTGTCGCCAATTGATTGTAACGCATGTTTATTCTGTGCGATAAAAATAGACCTTCAAGTATTACTTATATTGTGACAAAACGAAATTTATCCGCTTAAAACATGGAAGATAGGATCAACCTCTAAGAAGGTTGCATCGTTGAAAATTAACTCAAGTTAAACAAAACTTGGAAAAAATAAATAAATGAAAATTTAATATTTCCACGGGTGGGAAGAACTAGATTTGAAAGGGAATCTTCCAAAAGCGAAGACTTGAGAGGATGGTAATCGCTTTAACATCACTATCATATAGACAAGTGTACAATTTGCAAGATAAGTTTAGTGAGTGTTGATCTAAAGGGTCATTGGATAAGCAGAAACTTATTTGCTGAAAGTTAAGTTCACCTGGGCATCCCTCTTCTCGTATCTTATGCCATTATAGCAAACTCATGTTAGATCTCTCATGAGTTTGAGCTACCTTTTCTCGTGCGAAATTTACCAATCTATACATTGAAGTTTGTTGATTTCACAGAGCTTGAGGTCTTATCCTTAATAGTATCTTGATAATCGTTATCCTGATAAGGGATGACTCTTCGTGCATGTGTTAACTTTTCATGCGCGACATTCTCCGCCATCATCATAATGGTCCTTGAACAATTGTATGTTAATGGTCCCTATCTTAAAGAAAGAGTCGTTCACACTTTGTTGGAGGCGAGCCTTTCACACCAGTGAAACGTGAAACTACAGAGATTGATGGGCAATCCGACAAGCTCTTTCCTAAATAATTTTATAAAATCACAGTTGCATGAGTTCAACAATAGAGACAATCAAGAAATTTTTATTTTTATTTATTACAATTTTCTAATAATAACTTTATGGTTGAAGCCACCGAATTCTGCTCTAATTTATTTTAAAAATTCGTAAATTTTAAAATTTTATTCTTTTATATTTTCATAAAAACGATTGATATAAACAGTAGAATAAATTAATTAAAATATTATTAATATAACATTTAAATTGAACTCTTAATGAATGTTATGAATACTGTACCGACCTTGGTGCTAGATTGGATTTTGATATGGTATTGTACCAGTACTAATCAATACAAGGTATCGTTTCGGACAATTTTTTAAATTTATAAAATAGTTCATGATTTTAAAAAAAATGCAAAATAATTCCTAAAATTTTTAAAAATTTCTTCAATATATTGGAGAAAAGAATTTTTTATTTGATAACTTATTCCAAAAAAATTTTGATTTATATGATAAAGCTTATATATGTTTATCTTTATTTTTTATTTTGATTTTGATTTTTTATAAATAAATTAAGTGAATTTATATTTGTACAAAAAATTTTGAGAAAAAAGTTTTAATTTAGATGTAAATTATAAAAATTATATCATTTGTATAATAATATACAAAATAATATTTGATAATTGAATTATTTAATAAGTTACTAATTAAGCAATGAGTTTTCAATATACTTATAATATTTTTACCCTTAAAGAAACTATATTTTTGTTGTCAATAGAATTTCATTTACAACATTATTACTTACTAAAATTTGATTTATTTTCTTTTTTGTTCATTTAAAATTAAAAAATGCAAAAGGCTTTATTAACCTTATTATATAAAAGGATAATTTTAGGATAAATTAGATTTTAAATTCAAAATTTTGTCTAATTTTATAATATTAATTAGAATTATCAAAAATATTCATAACCTTATTGACATGAATTACTATGTAAATATAAATGGGCTCATTTACAATTTTACCCTACATTTACATAATTAAAATAATTAAATAAATAAGTAAACGAAAGATTTTAGAATGAGAGGACATTGCTTTAGCTTTTGTTCTCTCTCTTCCCCTCCACCGACTTTCTTCTATTCACCTTCTTCTCTGGTCGTTTTTCTTTCTTTGTTGTGCTTTTGTGTCTTAGCTTTCATTCTTTTGGGTCAAGGTCAGTTTCAAAGAAAAAGTTTGATTCTGGGTATGAAGTTCAGATTTATGGCAACAAGAACTAGTGGTGGTTGTGGAGGCGTTGGTCACGTGAGGAAGAGATGATCGCGGAGTAGTGGCCGGCGACAGCAACACATAAGGCAGTTAGGGAGAGACGGTGGTGGCTAGGAGATAAAGAGGAGAGAGAGAGAGAGAGAGACAAAAATGTGAGAGTCGGAGAGATGGGTTACAGACACCGGAGGGGAGGTAATTTTTTTTTAAAAGCCCTTCCATTTTTTTAAAATTTTCGATACCGGTTAGTATTTGACCGATATTTTAAATATCGGCTAGTACCAGTCAGTATCACCGAAAATCACCGGTACTAACCGGTACCGATCACCGGTACCAAAAAGCTTGGTTTTGTACTGTTTTTTTGGCCGGTACTATACGAAAATCTTAACACTGCTGTCAACACTACTTAAATCAATAATTTAATATAACTATAATAAATTATTAATTTATATTGAGTTTAATTAATTCAGAACTAATTTAAGAGTTATATTAAAAATAAAAAAATAAATTAAATCAACCCTTGTCTTTTATGATATTTGTTGGCTCGCCTGTACTCATTAAATGTTGATCACTAATGCAACCAGTTTTTTTTTTTTGTTACAGCAGACAAACTAACTAAAAATTAACGAGAAAACGCTACACCTTGCGCATCAGCGCGCAAGTAGTAATGAAGACCAGGGGGTGTACGCCAAACCCTCTTAGAATGGGTGTAACCCGATCCTAGACGGGCCAAAAAATCCGCACACTGATTACCTTCGCGAAATACATGAGCGATGTTGTAGGAGGGAGCCCTGGCCAGATATGAGCGGATATCTTGGATGAGATGCACCAGTGGATGAAAGAATAGGACATCTGCAGGAAGGGTGAGAAAGCGCAATGCTTCCCAAGAGTCGGACTCGATCTGAAGGCCGACCCAGGAGTAATTACTAGCAAATGCGAGCCCATATCGTAGGGTCAGGAGTTCCGCAACCATGATGGTAGTGATCCCGACCCCGCAGGAGAAGCCCGTTATCCAAATACCCATGCTATCCCGAAGCAAGCTGCAGATCCCGGCTTGGCCTGAGGGGCCAATGCAACCAGTTACGAACAACTAACCAAAATACGTAACAGACACGAGGAAGAAGTAGAGCTCTCTCCAATTGTAAAGCTTGGTGGCTTCGTTTGATGTTAGGGTCTTCTTTGCCCTAACGTCACGTCGTTTTTGCTTATCTTAAGCTGATTAGTTGAGCTTGTTGTGTATGGTATTTATTGGGATAGATGTACCTTCTTGTACCCTTTATTATTATTCAATTCAATTTAAATTTTTTTTTAAAAGAAGTAGAAAATGACGTCGAAAACTCTATAGTAGTAAATAACGAACATACGCATCGTGTCAGTAACGGGTATAACAATCAAACGATAGGAGAGACATGTGTCACTATCTGGAATCATCTTGTATTGTTTATTAGTCGTTGTAACGAACTTATTACGCAATGAAAAATACATAAGTTTGTTGTCCTTCTATGTCTTTATTGTCTTCTCTCTCTAAAAGCGTTATTATTCAAGCAATTTCAAGCTTATTTCATAGCGAGTGTACGAGTGAGCTAAAATTTTCATCACAGTTGGTATCAGAGTGGACAACCCTCGACAAGGTTTACTAGCAGAAAATATGAGAGGAGCAGAGGTACGTCGCCTGGAAGAAGGAATGAAGAATCTATTGGAAGACCAAATGAGGAATGAAAAAGAGAACAATGACATTAAGTTAATGTTCTAACAACTCATGCAAAAGATGGGAAGAGAAGATACTAAACTCAGCACAAGAAATCTGGGAGATGGCGGAAACTACACAGTGCTGACTAGATTTAGCAAAATCGACTTTCTGATGATTGATGGAACAAGGGTAAGGAGTTGGATCTATCAATGCGAACAATTCTTCATAATTGACCACACAACAAAAGAACTGAAGACGAGGGTAGCTTCCTTATATGCGGAAGGTGTAGCCTAAGACTGGTACCAGCTAATGATAAGAAACTGAAAGGAGAAACGATGAACAGGGAAGAATTTTTAACCATGTTGAAGAGTTTTAACTAGGATATATTCGAGGACCTAATCGATGATCATAAGGAACTAAAAGAAGAGGGGTTTGTATTAGAATATTGCGCTTAGTTTGATAGATACTAGAACAAGCTATCACTATTAAAAGCCTACTTAGTGGGGTTCTTCTTGAAGGGTCTTAAACCCAAACTAGAACTTATTGTCAAGTTGATGGTCCCCCAAATGCTACAACAAGCTTACACCCTTGCCTGTAAACAAGAAGTGATAGTAGCTTCTAGCATCTCCATATACTTTAGAAGAGGAGTTAAACTTATGGCACAAATAGGAGGAGGGGCGCAGCCACATACTAAAGTATGAATCACACAGTAACCCCATTCAAACACCCTTCAGAGGTGGGGCTACTTCCTACACTTGGAAACCAAGGAGGCACTAGTAGGCCTAGCCACAAAAAAAGCCCACGGGGAGCAAAAGCAACAACCAGCAAGCAATTTAATGAGAAGGTGGTCAAGGGATTATGCTTCAGGTGTGATGAGAAGTACTCTCAGGACACAGGTGCAAGAAAAGGCAATTCTAGTTGTATATGGTGGAAGATGAGGAAGCGACTGAAGGAGAACCGGCTAGTGAGGAGTAAGAGGAAGGAGCACCCTTCAATCCCAACGTATCCTTCAAAGCAATGTAGGGTTTAAAAGACTAAGAGGAGTATAAACAATTAAGAATCAAGGGAAGTCACTAAATGAAGCCTTTGCACATCCTCATCGACAATAGAAGTACTCACAACTTCTTAGATGACGAAGTGGTCAGAAAGGAAAACATGGAAGTACTTAAAGTATCCCCTTAATCATTATAGTAGGAGGTAGGTTAAAATTAGGCTGTAGACAATTGTGTAAGAATTTTATGTGGAAGATGTAAGGACTGCAATTCACCTCGGACCTGTTGATCATCAAGCTAGGAGGTTGCGACATAGTCTCAGGAGTTTAGTGGTTAATAACCCTTAACGATGTATTATGCAAATTCAACATGTGGACCTTGGAATTCCAATGGGAGGGCAAAGCAGTGAAGTTAACAAGTAACCCTAAAGAAAAAGCTAGAGAGTTTTCAAGTAAAGGCCTCCATAAATTGATGGAAAACTCAAGTAAGAGAACATTATTGATGCTTCGTCTATCATACCCAGTAGATTTCCATACGCAATAACTCATGTTAGGGAAGTTTTTAAAGAATCTACGCAATTACCATCGAAAAGAGTATATGATTATAGCATCCCTCTCAAATCTGGAGTAGAAACCATAAACATACTATCCTATGGATACTTAGGAGAACAAAAAGATGTTAAAGAGAGATTAGTGTTATTAATTAATTAATCAATGGTTCATAAGGAAGAGTGTTAACCCCTACGCATCGACTATAATCCTCGTCAAGAAAAAAGTTAGCACCTTGAGAATATGTATAGATTACTGAGAGTTGAACAAGTATGCTGTTAAGAAAAAATTTCTCATCCCATTGATTAAAGAATTGCTAAAAGAGCTAAGGGGCTCAATCTGGTACTCCAAGTTGGATTTAAGATTTGGACATCACCAGATCAAAATGAAGGAGAAAGACATACTAAAGATAGCATTCAAAATACATAAAGGCCATTTTGAATTTCTGGTGATGCCTTTTCGGCTCACAAATGCCCTTTCCACCTACCAAAGTCTAATGAATGATATCTTCAAGCCTTATTTATGTAAATTTCTATTTGTTTATTTGACAACCTTCTTATTTATAACAGCAACACTTAAAACACTTGCGATAGGTTCTTGGCATCATATAATAGCAACAATTGTTCATCAAAGGGAGGAAATGCACGTCTGGGTCAAGACAAGTTGATTAGCTATGACACTCTATTTCAAAGAAGGGAGTACCCCACTAATGTCCAAAAAATTGCTACCATTAAGTGCTAGCCACCACCTCAAACATGAAAAGAACTTTGTAGATTTTTAGGACTGACTGGATATTATAAGTGTTTTATAAAATACTACAAGATCATTGCCAAATCACTCAACGCATTGTTTAAGAAATAGGAGGTAGGAAGTTGGGAATGAAAGGAGGAGCAATAGCAGGCTCTTGAATAACTTAAAAGAATAATGATGGTGTCTCCAGTCATAGTGTTACTAGATTTTTCACGCCCCTTCTCAATAGAAGCAAATACATGCAAGACGGGAATAGGGGTTGTGCTTCAACAATATGGGCATCTGATAACTTTTTTAAGCAAGGCATTAGCAACAAAACACCAAGGACTCTCCACTTACGAGAAAGAGTTCTTAGCTATAATTAAAGTAGTGAAACAGTGGCATCACTACTTAAATGGGAGATTTTTCATAGTACAGAGGGATCATCAGAGCTTGAAGTATTTACTAGAGCAACAAATTTCTACTCTATTTCAGCAAAATTAGCTAATGAAGTTGATAGGATATGATTTTGAAGTAACATGCAAGAGTGGGAAGGAGAACCTTATAGCGAACTCCCTATCTAGAACCTTATAGCGAACTCCCTATCTAGAATTTCAAGCCAACAAAGGTTAGCAATGAGAGTATCTCACATCTAGAAAACATTGATGGATGAGATCTAAGAAGGATGGGAGAAAGATGTTATTATCAGGGATCTCATAAAAAATTGGAAAATCAGGAGAAGCAGTCAGGAAATTATGAATGGAAAATGATTTGTTAACATGGAAAGGAAGGATTGTGATTAGTTGCAATGAAGAGCTCTTGAAGAGAATTATAACTTTCGCACATGACAGCCTTTAAAGGAGGCATTCAGGCATAACAACTACGATTAAGAAGGTACATAATTTGTTTCATTGGAAGCAGCTGGCCAAGGATGTGCGAAGCCATGTGAAAAACTATGTTACTTGTCTACAAAGCAAATATGAATATGCAGCTTATCTAGGATTACTCCAACCCCTTCCTACTCCCAAAGGATGTTGGCAAGAAATAACCATGGATTTCATAGAGGGCTTACTAACTTCCAGAGGCAAATCATCCATTTATGTAGTGGTGGATCGATTGAGCAAGTACTCACAATTTATGGCCATAAGACGCCCTTATACGGCTCAAGAAATTGTGTAAGTATTCATATATCACATGTTCAAGCTACATGGTATACCTAAAGCAATAATAAATGATCCTGATTCTCTTTTTTAAAGCAAATTATGGTAGGAGATGTTTAGGTTGTAAGGCGTAAAATTGAAACTCTCTACTTCTTGTCACCCACAAATAGATGGGCAGTCAGAAGTTGTCAATCAAAAACTAGAAATATATCTCCAATGCTTTTGTAGTGATATGCTATATAAATGGTTAAATTGGTTAGCTATGGCGAAATAGTGGCACAACACAACATATCATGTTGTGCCTAGTTTCTATTGCTTTTAATTTGCTTCATATCTTGATTTTGGTTACAAATCTTTGTCTTTAATCCAAATGTTAGATAAATTTAGTGGAAATCGTGTGAATATTGCATGAATGTTAATTGGATTATTTTGTGAATTTTGCATATAGGTTGAAGGGAAAGTCACATAAAGTTTACATGAAAAGAGAAATAAAAAAATTAAAAAGAAAAATAAAAGAAAAGTGGTAGTGATAAGTCACCACCTTAAAGGTGGCGTGGTTTGTCACCACCATGCATGACTAACATTTCAGTTAAATGTTAGTCACGGGGGTGACTTAGTATGTCACCCCCGTGCGTGGCTAGTTATAGGGGTGACTTAACTAGTCACCCTCGTGCAACACTAACTTTGAGTCTAACACGTGTAGGTTGACGGCCTAACAACCTTACAAACCTAAACCTGGAGTCGAGCTATAAATAAAAGAGGAAGGATGAAAAAAAAGGGGCCATAAGCTATATAAAAAAAACCCTACAACCACACCATCGAGACACTACAAACTCATTTCGGGAGGAACAGAGAGATAGAGAGAAAAGAGAGAAACAGAGAAAGGAAACAGAGTAAGTTGGGAAGAAGAGCAAAACAATATAGAGGTGGAAGCTTGGGAGAGACCGAAAGTGAGAGCTAGAGCTGAATCCCATTTAACTTGAGTGAACATTCGTCTAGGGAAGAAGCTGAAGCAGAAGGCGAGAGCCAAAGTTGGAAGCTTGAGAAGGGCTGGAGAGCTCCACAACTCTTCATCCGATGATTTGTTTGCCTACTCTATTCCTCATTTATTGCTTTGTTTCTTTCATTTTACTATCTGTTATTAACTGATTTATAATCTTATTAGTTTAGCACACTGTTATTTGTTTCTTTTGATAGTCCATTCGGTATTCACTGTTTTATTATTACTTTAATACTTTTGTTGACAGTAACATGCAATTAAAGTGTTTAATGATGATGAATGTTGTGATATCCGTGATGGACTGATCTCTTTTCTTGAGAATTAATGTAGATATTTAGTTGAATATGCATGATAGGGTTACAGATCTGTTGTCTTATTTATTATTGTAGTTTCTGAACTGAATAGATGTAATAGAATGGCCAAATGTTACATCATTTTAGTATTAAATGAAGATTCGAGAGATGAAGTTTAATACGGATCGAGAAACTATGGACACTTAGGTTAAGAACTAGAAATATATTAACTTAAGTGGTAATTAGTAGTCAGGTTTTCATAATTAATTCAAATAATAACTTGTTGAATACGAAAGTTAGACTAGTTCATTATTTGAATTGATTTTGAACCCAACTATTAATTTTAGTAAGACAACAATCCAATCATTTTCCCTTAATCATACATAGGAGATTAAATTAGTGAAATTAATTCTCAAGAGTTTTTTCTATTCGATTAATTTATTTGTCTTTGCTCCCAATTAATTCCGTCTACTCTTTGCTCCCAATTGATTCCGTCTACTTTTCAATTTAATTCTGTAATTTTCTTTAAAAGCTTTCACTCAACAATTGGGATAGAATGTCTAGGACTACATTGTTTTTATTTTTATTTTTAATTCAAACTTAATTTAAGTTGACCAATTTCACCTCCGTGGCAGACGACCCTGGGTTATCAACTACAACTATCTCGTATACTTATGAGTAGGATAGCCTAGGTCTTTTTAGAACTTTTTGGGCAGAATAAGTTTTTAGCGCTGTTGCCGGGGAGGTGTTTAGTGATTTGAACTTGAATTAATTTTGATTGTTTTTGTTTGCTAAAGTGATTTTGATTGTTTCGTTGATTTTTTTGTCTGTTTATGCATACATTTTTTTTTTGTGTTATTTCATTGAGTTGCTTTAGTAATTTTCTTCTTAATTCACTATTGTTTTTATTTGGTTTATACAAGGGAGGAGGTCTTGCAAAGGTGAACTTGCTTCCTTTTTTGACAACGTACATCGAATAAGAGGACCTCCAAGGGACGTTGAAGACAATCTCGAGGGACCTAAACTAGAAGATCAAGAGATGGGTGAAAGGCAATCAGTGATGAAGGAGTATGCCAGACCGATAATCGATACTGCCACTTCGTGCATACGATTGGGGGAGGTAGCTAAAAACTATGAATTGAATAGTATCCACTACAACATACTGCCATCATTTGATGGGATTCCCAATGAAGACCCTTTAAACTTCATTTGGTAATTCGATAGCACTCTCCAGACATTCCCGTTGGATGGCCTAAATGAAGATCAACTCAAGATGAGGTGCTTCCTATACACATTGAAGGATCGGGCCAAGGCATGGCTGATGACCTTTCCAACCGGTTCATTGACTACATAGGAAGAGGTGTACAATAACTTCATAGGAAAGTTCTATTCCCACCAGAAGACTTCTGAGTTGTGGACAAAGGTAGCTACCTTCACTCAGATTAAGGGAGGGCCATTCCATTAGGTGTGGGAACTCTTCAAACTCTTGCTCATTCAGTGTCCACACCATCATTTTCCACTCCACATGTAAAACCAGTTCTTTTATGATAAATTGACACAACAATATTAGTATAAGGTGGACAATGCAGCAGGAGCTGTGGGAAAGAAGACGGCTGAAGTAACATATGAGATCTTTGAAATGTTGGGGGTCAATTTTCAACAATAGAGCGTGAGGGGAAGAAGAGATGGAGTTCATGAAGTGAGCTCAAATCAAGAATTGGCTATGGAAATAGCTAAGCTGACGAGGCATGTGAAGATGCTAACTACAAGGCTACCCCAAAACGTTCCAAATCAAGAGGTATATGGTATATGTGGAACTTATGATCATAGATCTAACGTTTGTTTGTATTCTTGTGAGCCTTTTGTAGATGGGGAGGAATAAGTGAACTCACTCAACGGTTTTCAACCAAGGAAGCAAAATGATCCATACTCAAACACCTACAACCCTGGTTGGAGAAACCAACCGAATTTTTCATGAAAGACCAACAATACACCAGTACAGCCCCAACAATAATGCCAACATTTTTAAAGGTCTTATTATTACCAAAGGTAATCCTCACTTCAAAACCCACCAAACAGGCTTTCTTTGGAGGAGAACATGAATGCGTTTATTTATGTCACAAATCAAAATTAAGATACAAATAACAAGAGGTTCGATTCCTTAGAGGCATCTGTGAAGAGGATTGAGATCCAAGTAAGGCAACTCGCGGATCAATGCATAACAATCAAAAAGGAAAGTTGCCTAGTCAACCTGAGCAAGCATAAGCAGTCACTATTTTAAGAAGTGGTAAGGTAATCGATAAGCATGTTGAGATCCCTTCTAATCTTTCTGGTGCAGGTAATCAAGAGGAGGAAAGCGTTCCCAACGAAGAGAGTGAGCAGAATGGAGGAAGCAATGGGCATGACAACCCTTCAAGTCAAGTTCAAAAGGGTGAAAAACTGGGGCATACAACCAACTGCAAAGAAGGACCAAGATTGCATAAAGTGACTAATCCTTATAGACCACCGATCCCAATCCGAGTCGCCTTAAGGAATTGACACAAAAGAAGCAATTTTTTGATCTTTATAATATGTTTTCCAAAGTTAATATTAACATGCCTTTGTTAGGTGTGATTAGAAACATTCCAGCTTATGTAAAGTTCTTCAAGGAACTAAGCACTAAGAAATGGATGTTCGAGCAAACGAGAAGGTGATAGTTTCAAAGGTTGCAAGTGTGGTGCTACAGCAACAATTGCCACCCCAAACTGATGGATCTAGGGAGCTTTCTTATCTAAGTATCAATAGGTAATGGTGATGAGGTTAAGGGTATGCTTGACCTTGGGGCGAGTATAAACCATATGCCTCAATCTATTTATGAGAAACTGGATTTAGGACAATTAAGACCAACCAATATGTGCCTACAATTAGCTAATAGGTTAATCTAATATCCGTAGGAATAATGGAAGATGTGTTGGTGAAGGTTGGCGGATTGATTGTTCCTGTAGACTTTGTGGTCTTAGACATAGGGGAGGTTAAACAGCAAGGGAAGGAGCACGCCATACTCCTAGGGAGGCCTTTTATGGCCACTACTAATACCTTGCTTGATGTGAAGAACGGAAAGTTGAGCATGACTGTTTTAGGAAAAACAGTAGAATTCTGAATCTTTAATATTGAAATTGTTCCTACAACTACTGTTTATGAAGAATGCTCTCGTGTTGATCAGTTTAATCCTGCAGATTTTGATTTTGTGTTACAGGAAGAAGAAAAGAAGCTGAGCTTAGTGAGGGAAATTGATAAGTGTTGTCAATTGCTAGACGATGCAACTACGGGAGAGGTTGGAAGATTTTTGAAGAAGAAGACCTGTGAAGAGAAGGCAATAGTGGAATCAATCACTTTGGACGATCCACCTTGAGTGTAACGATTGAGGTGTCCAGCTAAAAGATATTAAAGAAGCACTAAATGGGAGGCAACCCATATCATTTCTGTTTTGTCTTTTAATTTAGTTATTTGTTATTTCTTTTAGTGAAATTAGACTTAGTTTATTTACTTTATGTGCACATGCCTTCTTTTCAATCTCTTCTATTTGTCTTCCTCGCAGTTGTCTCCACTCCTCAATTTTGAAAGCCATGCTTATTTCCATGCTCCACACCGCATCGATGCAGCTACCACCACACTTTCGTATTGTATTTCTTTCCCTATTCTTTTTATTGTTCGTACTGCATGCAGTTTAATTTCTTTTAGTCTTTAATGTTTGTCCTCGTTCATGTTAATTTTTTGTCTCTTGTCCTAGACCCCTCTTTTACTTTTTTTTATGTCACATTAGGAATAATGTGATGTTTAAGTGGGGGGAGGGGAGTATTAATTATGTATTGTGTGTTTGATTTCCCATTTATTATTTAGAGATGCATGATCATTAAATGAACTCAATCGGGATTATAAATGCATAATATGAGTGAATGAGTATACTTGCATGCTTAGACTGATTAACTTGGATTTTGGTTAAAAGGACATTAGCTTGTTGTGATAGATGAATGACACTTTTCATTTGGTAAGAATTTGAGCCTTTTTGAAATATTAAACACCAATTTCAAGTATTCTTTGTAAAGAGTGTTGTTTCATGACTAAGGAACTCTAGAAGTTGCTTGCAAATACTAGTTGAGATCACATAATCTTATGCAAACACTAAAATGATGAAGGCAATTAGGATTTACCTCGTTAACTTAAAAAGCCACCATAATGTCATCCTTAGTGAGCCCCCTTGTGCTTAAATGAAAGCTTTTCTTTCTTTAAACCCAAAATACAAGTCTTGACCTTGATTGTTTATCTGCTTCATTAGACCTACCATAAGGGAAAGTTGAGCATTTGAAAAGGTATAATTCGGTTTAAGGAATAAGTATGGGGGAATCATAGCTTATAGTTGGCTTTTGAGTTAGGGATGGGTATGATTGTAGCAATTTTCTCTCCTCTATATTTTTCTTATTTTAAATGAATAAATAAATCATTAAAAAAAAGAGAAGAAAAATAAAAATAAAAAAGAATTGAAAAGAAACAAAGGAAAGAGAAGACAATCAGAAAATGAAAGAAGAGGAGATACGTAACAATGGGGAGTACTAACTTTATCACTTAAGAAGAAAGAATTGAGTTTTTTATTTGTCATTTTTTGAATTACTTTGAATGCTCAATTAGCTCTGTGGTTTTAAACTACAATTTTCCTTTTTCCTACCCTTAGTTCGACCTCATTACAACCAAAATAAAGACCTTTGAATTGATGTTTGTGTTTGATATGAGTGGTGGAGATTGGATTAGTAAGCAAGCCTATGGTAGATACCTTACATGAAATGAACGATGAGTGAATATTTACTACCTTTGAATGCTCGAGAGGATGGAGAGTTGAGTGAGTGTCTATCACACTTGTTAATGGTTCTTTAAATTGAAATGCTTGTTGATTTTGGCTAAATATGCAAAGAATTGCTTGTTTATGGAGTATTATAAGCTTCAAGTTCTTATATTGTGTTTATTGGAATGATCATTGATATCTTTGACTATTATTTGGGAAAATTATTGTTTCCATTGTTTGTTCTTTTATAGTCTAGTGTTCTTTATTATGCTTGAGGAAAAGCATAGTTTAAGTGTGTGGGAATTGTTGTGTCTAGTTTCTATTGCTTTTAATTTCCTTCATATCTTGATTTTGGTTACAAATCTGAGTTTTGATCTAAATGTGAGATAAATTGCGTGGAAATGGTGTAAATATTGCATGAATGTTAATTGGATTATTTTGTGAATTTTGCATATAGGTTGAAGGCAAAGTCACATAAAGTTTGCACGAAAAGAGAAATAAAAAATTTAAAAAGAAAAATAAAAGAAAAGTGGTGACAAATGTCACCACCGTGCAAAGGTGGCATGACTAACATTTAATTAAGTTAAATGTTAGTCACCGTGGTGATTTGGTAAGTCACCACCGTGTTAGTCACGATGGTGACTTGGTATCTCATCACCGTGTATGACTAGTCATAGGGAAGACTTTACTAGTCACCCTGTGCAAATTCTTAGACAGTAACTTTGAGTTTGACATGTGCAGGTTGACAGCATAACAACCCTACAAACCTAAACCTAGAGTCGAGCTATAAATAGATGAGGAAGGATGCAGAAAAAGGGGGCCAAATTCTATATAAAGAAAAAAAACCTATAGAAACACCAATGAGACACTATAGACTCATTTCAGGACGAACAGAGAGATAGAGAGAGAAGAGAGAAGCGGAGAAATGGAGAAAAGAAACAGAGTGAGTCAGGAAGAAGAGAAAAACAGTAGCGAGCTGGAAGCTTGGGAGAGGTCGAAAGCGAAAGCTGGAGCTTAATCTCATTCAACTTGAGTGAACATTCATCTGGGGAAGAAGCTTGGGAGAAGCCAAAGCTGGAAGCTTGGGAGAAGTCAAAGCTGGAAGCTTAAGACGAACTGGAGATCTCCACAACTCTTCATCTAATGATTTGTTGACCTATTCTATTCCTCATTTGTTGCTTTGGTTCTTTCATTTTACTATCTATTATTAACTGACTTATACTCTTATTAATTTAGCTGACTGTTATTTGTTTCTTTTGATAGTCCATTCGATATTCACTGTTTTATTGCTTTAATACTTTTGTTGACAGTAACATGCGATTAAAGTGTTTACTGATGATGAATGTTATGATATCCGTGATGGGCTGATCTCTTTTCTTGAGAATTAATGTAGCTATTTAATTGAATATGCATGATTAGGTTATGGATCTGTTGTCTTATTTATAGCTGTGGTTTCTGAACTGATCGGATGTAATAGAATGTCCAAACTTTGCATAATTTTAGTATTAAATGAAGATTTGAGAGGTCAAGTTTAATACGAATTGAGAAACTATGGACATTTAGGTTAAGAACTAGAAATATATTAACTTAAGTGGTAATTAATAATCAAGTTTTCATAATTAATTTGGATAATAACTTGTTAAATACGAAAGTTAGACTAGTTTATTACTCGAATCGATTTAGAACCTAACTATTAATTTTAGGAAGACAATAATCCAATCTTTTTCCCTTAATCATGCATAGGAGATTAAATTAATGAAATTAATTTTCAAGAGTTTTTCCACTTCGATTAATCTATTTGTCTTTGCTCCCAATTGATTCCGTCTACTTTTCAATTTAATTTCGTAATTTTCCTTAAAAGCATTCACTCAATAATCGGGATAGAATATCTAGGACTACATTGTTTTATTTTTATTTTTAATTCAAACTTAATTTAAGTTGACCAATTTCACCTCCGTGGAGACAACCCTAGGTTATCAACTACAACTATCTCGTATACTTGTGAGTAGGATAGCCTAGGTCTTTTTAGAACTTTTTAGGCAGAACATATCATATGGCTATCAATGCTACCCCTTCTGAAATCCTCTACAGTTACTTTCCACTGTTGTATGTACCATATATAGCAGGGCATTCTCGCAAAGTTCTTATGGACCAAGCATTTTAAGAGAGAGAGATAGTATGATCATAAATTTCAGGTATTTCAGAACAAGAAAACAAGGGATTCGTTGAATTTCAAATAGTCAATTTCACTAATAAGATATGAAGGCTTACTTCACATTTGGAATTACATTTAAAAAATACTTTAAATTGTAAAATTTGACTTGAACAGAGCACAACATAGGATGAAACAATATGCGGATAAGAAGAAATTGGAAAGAGAATTCGAAGTGGGATAGTGGATTTTTGTGAAACTACAACCATATAAACAACACTCCTTGTAAAGAAGAACTAATAAGAAGTTGGCTCCTCTATACTATAGATCGTACCAGATTATTATCAAGATCAACAAGGTGGCATACATGTTAAAATTTCTAGTGGGATCAGCCATTTACCCTACTTTGCAGGTCTCATAGCTGAAGAAGTTCGTTTATGAAAATATGTCAATTTCTTCACAATTATCGTCAACACTGACAAACATAAAAAAAGATTCTCATAGCTATATGGGGAAGAAGGATTATTAAGAGCCACAACTGAGCAATAACACAAGTGTTAGTATAATGGCAGGGAGACTAAGGAAGAAGCCACATGGGAAACTATATTTGAGTTACAGAAGAGGTTTTCGAAAGTTAATCTGATATGTAAGGCAATTCTTAAAGGAGGAGGGGATGTTATGAACAACTAACCAGAATATTTAACAAACACCAGAAAGAAGTAGAAAACAACATCGAAAACTCTATAGTAGTAAATAACGAGATAAACATTATGTCAGCAACGGTTATAACAACCAAATGATAAGAGAGACATGTGTCTCTATCTGGAATCATCTTGTTAGGAGATAAACACACAAATCTCTAAAATATTAACCAAATATTAACAAGAAGAAAGAACTGAAGTGAATCACACGTTAATACAATGTTTAATAACAATATACAAATGCACAAGAAGGGGGTTGAATTGTGATAACTTTTCGTTAACCCCTTTTGAAAAATTCTTTTCGTTTAAAGCAAAACTTTGTTCGATTAAGAACTACTTTA
>JAOQMQ010000194.1:17802561-17822645 GCA_027563845.1 Erythroxylum subrotundum
AATTATTATTTAATTGTTTTTATATATTTCTATATAAATAAAATAAATACATAAATTTTAAATATAAAATATTTTATTTTATTTTTAAATATATATAATTTATTATTAATAATATAAAAATATTATTATTAATTATTTAATAAAATTTATTATATTAAGTATTACTATATTCTATTTAATATATTAATATTATGATTTGGTCATATTTGATATTAAGAAGATTATTGAAGGTATATTAGGTAGTATGTATTTATTAGTTTACGTTCTATCCTAAACCTCCCGAATCGAAGGTTTCTTATTTTCACTGTTTAAGATGGAATAGAATGTAACATGAAACCCTCCGCTTCCATCCCAGTCCATTCCATTTTATTATGAAACTTTCAAATAAATGATAGAAGTGTTCTACGTTCCATCTCATCCCATTTCATGTAAAATATACACGGAAATATATTTTACATGGAAGGCTGTCATTTTCGTCACCGGAAAAGAATGGACAAGAAAGTTTGTGTAATTAAGCTCGTATACTCGCGATAAACCAAGATTTGTCCTTTAAGGAGGCTTGTGGGGTTTCAGTTTTATCAAACACTTTCCCCAAGGAGTTTGGAGGAGCGTAAGATTGTGTTTTTTGGACCACATACATGGATGTTATAGTCGAGACACCAGCCAAAATAGTCGAATTATTTCATGGACCCCTTTTGAAATGTCTTATTGCCTGCGAAGAAGCTGATCAGGAGCTCAGTAGATCTTTTGTTTCTAGAAATGTGTGGCCCTCGAAAAAAGAAGGCTTCGATATTATCTGGGGAGACTTCTCTCCTGTGCATTATGGAATCCTTGTGCATTATGGAATCTGGACAGGTAATCGGTGAAAAGAAATGAACATTAGGAAATAGAGCAGCTGTGGGGAAATCCAAACCGAATTGCTGTCGATAACCCTATACAGGTTGGATCATTAAAACTTGACCAATCATGACTATGAGAACAAGTCAAATTCATTAGCTGTGAGTTGTTGGATCTGGTTCAATTGTTCAAAAAATATATGCAGGCACATACACCTTTCGGATCTTTATATGGCAGGCAGCCTGGCAATGGGACAACGGGGAACTATCAAAACAACCAGTCAAGCCACTGTCGTTGCCGGTAGTAAATGTGCTCAAGGACTATCATCAATACAAAGTGCAATTTACAAGCACGTATCATCCAAGCATACTGTACAACTTTCATGATATAACAAAGAACCATCCTCATTTCTGCCGAGCTTTTGAAGAAGCCCACTTGAAGTAACCACAATTTGCCTCACGGTTAGACGCAGGTCCCTGCAATAACCAATTGAATAGCTGTACCAATAAGGGCCGAAGACATGAAAATCCATACACATTTATTAGCAGAGCACTCGACTTTTCAAGTCTTTCAGGAAAATTTGGCTTGTGGCCCCAGCTCAGGTACAGCAAGCGTAATAACCTAATATAGCTTGAATAAAACAACATAATTAAGCACATATTGGAGCAATATCATGAACAAATATGATGATTTACCTCAGCTCGAGCACACACATAAAAACGGCGGCCAAAAGTAGGACCAGGTTTCTTTACTATTCTAGCGACACATGGTTCTCCATGGCCCTTGCAGAGAGGTACACTATTCTGCATGATCAGTTGTATCCTTTGCCACTCCTGTAATGCAATATCATTCTTCTCCTTCCCCAACGAACTTCCATTTACTTCATCTTGATCCTGTGTGGCTACACTTAAGTTCGGATCATCATGCTTTAGGCTGCCGTTTTGATCGTCCACGGCAGGAATTCCACCGTGGTGATTATTAGAGTTAGGCAGATCATCCTGGGAAATTGAGCTATCATTTGATGATTTTTCAGTGTCAATGCCACAGGCTGGAATTTTCTGGAAAAATGATTTTAGTGACAGCTGGAAACTTTGACTCTTTTTTGCTCTTTTCTTGGTTCTGCCAGTAGAATATGAGTTGATTTGCCCACTTTGAGACAAAATTTTGGGTTCAGCACAAACCTTATCGGAAAAATCCTTGGGATTCTCATCTGCTTTCCAAATGCTGCTATTAGAGTGTTCATCACAGGAACACGAGCAACTTGTGGATAACTCAGACACCATGCAATCATCAAAGGATCTTTTCACACTTTCGCTACATTTGGTTAGGTTGACACCTCCTTCAGACAATGAACTTGATATGTTGTTGGATTCAACTTGTGTAGAAGATTGTCTTTTCCTTAAGACAGAAACTGCACGACTATTGACTTAGCGAAAAGAAAAACAAATGGAAGAAACTGATATGTGCAACTAACATCAAGAAAAAGAAACTTTTCATACCAAGAGTTTGCTGAAATCCACGAATCATGGGAAGATATCTTGCTGATAAGGATGGAATGTTATGTTGCTGGATATTTGGGATTTCCATCAGATGCACAAAAACTGGAGCATGATCTGAACCTTCCAGTTTCATACTCCATCCTCCTTTCCAACTGAATTGAGACAATTGGAGGAAGTTTAAATTATTGCATTTGCATGAAAACATACATTTATAAAGAGACAATATAGTGTTGACATTGGCATTGTTGACCACCAAAGTGACTTTATCAATCACAGTGCTACTTCATTTCAAACTGCAAGTGAATTATTCAACCCAAGTTTTACCTTGATGTGTTTCCAGGTTTCCAGCGCTTATACTCTGTCAATATATCACAGTCCTTAATATGACATGTCAAAAAGTTGTGGCTTTGCAGCTCAAGTTCTTGATGTAAGCATGTTCCAGCACAGAGAATGTGGTCTATTCTAGTTCCATAATTAAATTGTTCAGCACCTGTATTTGATGGCCAGCATGTGAATGCACCTGTTCTGTAGAAAATTTCAGAATAGAAAGGGCTCAGTGGGAGATCAGTCAAAGAGCAAAAATATATGAATGATTGGTAAATTAATCGTGTCTACATTGGTAAATTCATCGTGTCTACATATTAAACCAAGAGAACTATACAAAGCAAAGCTGTCAAGCAAGTATTTCAAACCTTTTGGGATGTCTGGATCTGAAGCAATCTGAAAATTTGCCTCCATACTCCACTAGCATAGACCTAAACCATCTTCTGAACCTACAAATTGGTAAATAGGATAACTACATTACTAACTTTAAATAGTAATATTGTGCGCTCAACTACATCATGGTAGAGCCACAGCTTACTCGTTATTCTCAAAATCTGGACCAGCATCGCAACGATCCATAGAAGTGGGTGCAATGTTGAGGTCACCAACAACAAATATCCTTCTTCCTTTCTGAAGCAGATACTCCCATCTTTTCTACAATGGAGACACCAATATCAGTCCCAGATTATAAATGTATCCGTTGCTAGGTCTATCATAGTCGGCATTGGTTGAAAAGCAAATCCAATTAGGAGAAGACCAAATAAGGACCTTCTCGTGGAAAAGTGCACAAGCACTGTTACCTGTAGTATCTTAAAAAACTTGAGCTTAAACTCTATCCTCTCTGTGTCATCACTTTCCGCCCGAGGTCCATACAAGTTAAATAGAACTGCCAATTGCCAACAGCAATTCCATTACAAACAAAACCGTAGAAATGAGAACTTAAGACATGCTTGGACACCAGGAACTAGGGAATGATTGATGGTCCCGAAAACAATTTTAAAAATGATAGCAGTTGAATATTAACCCTTCGCCCGTGGTCTTGTCAAATATAAAGTGGACGCACCAAAATGATGATGATCAGTGAAAACACACCGGCCCTCGCTGTCAATCTTCAGAAGCTCATCTGTCTCAAACTCCTCAAGCCCATTTACAATCCCAGCGACTATATCCTTCTCGCCTTTGCAATGATTAACCAATCCCGTGAAACCCTCCTCTGCCGCAACGGGTAAAGCCACTTCGTTGCTTGAATACGCCGACTTTACGCGGCAAAAAGTTGCAACACCTTAGAAAATGGGAAAAGAAGCAAATAATCAGACAAACATCATCGACCCAGTAATTGAAGCAATCAAACAAATATCTTTCCGGCATTACCAGAGTATCCGGTTCGTCCCCTGTCGTAGGTGCGCGTGCAGGAAAAGAATGACTCGTAGCCATCGGCAACCGCTAAATCCGCCGTAAGCTCCTGTCTTCGCAACTTGGTCTCCTATACATTCCACAAAATCTCGGAAAAGATTAGAAATTCAAACAAAGAAAACCTCTAATAATGATCCGAACGGTCGGTTAAGTACCTGAAAACAAATAATGTCGGCGTCGAACGAATCAAGTAATTTAACGAGAGAACCAAACTGGGAAACCCGTTGTCTCAGCCCATTAACGTTATAGGTCACTATCTTCATTTCCATCTCTACCGCAATCTTAGAAATCTACTGTCGTCGCCAGTGGCTCGCTTCCATGTTGTTTGCGTAAGCTTAGGACAGACAAAGCGGCACCGTTCGACACCCACCCCTTAACGCTGTCGTATGGGGTTGGAAACGTGGCAGTAGTTGATTTGATAAACGTAGACGCCAGGAACAGCCGATCAGGAGGCGTGTTTAGCTCCATAACAACATTCATTATTCAATTTTACTTAAAATTCGTCTTAAGAAAAACGAAAATATAAAAATAGGTGGGGTTTCGACACACATGGTGGTGGTGGTAGTTCGTGGAAAGCATGTCTACGATGTCGTTTACGACTGGTGGTGGTGGTAACGACTAGGTACGTTTATCCACCAAGATCAAGCCTTTTCGAGGAAAAGAAGGGGAAGCCCAAATTCATTCGTAGTTTTCTGTTTTAATGCTTTTGTAGCTGGTTTTGATGTGATAGAAACATTCATACAGAAAGTAGAAGGATTAATAGAATATGGATCAATGGAAGAAGGCAACAGACGATTTTTCTCAATCTGTTCCGGACCCTACTTCTCTTCAGAACTCTGCCCATGAGCCCAGGTCCTTTGCTCTTGTCATCCTTATTGACTCGCTCTCTTTCTCTCTCTCTCTCTCTCTCTCTGTTCTTGTTCTCGGGTTGGTGGCGTGGAATAAGCTTCTGACTTTGTTAGCTTTCTCCCCATTTGGTGGTTTGTGTTTTTTGCTAATGTTTAATGTTTGAATTGCACAGTTGTTTATAGTAAGTTTCTGATTTTGTTGGAGATGTGTTCATTGCAGACAAACACCTGACCTGGAAGTTAAGGATCCAATTGCTGCTAGGAAGGTTCAGAAAGCGGACAGGGAAAAGTTGAGGAGGGATCGGCTCAATGAGCAGTTTCAAGAGTTGGGTAACGCTTTAGGTATTGTAATGCTGCTTCTAATTACCTAGCATTTTTTGCGCTAGTCTACCGCACAATGTCGTATGTTGCTTCTCGAATATTCTTTGTTCCTAATAAAGCCATCTAATTTACAGATTTTCTGGTCAAGTAGAGCGATAAAGTTTTGCAATCGAACATTGTTTACTTTATCAAGGTCTGCAGAAAGCATGGATGCTATAGTTTGAGAGCATGTAAATTGATTATGGCAATTTTTGTTTGTTTAGAAGCTTGATTACAGAGATTACGTTTCAGTCATTGTTAATGCACTCAGATAGTCATGAAATTTATTTTGAGTGAACTATGTGTTGCATTGAGACTGGAGTTCTATTTCTCTTTATGAGTTTTAGGATTTAGGTCTTCATTTTTTTCTCTTGTTATGAAGAGCTTAGGGTTCAGCTTGTTACTCTCCAACCAATTGTTGCTAGCTTTCCAAGAATCAGTTCCCTGGTGGAACTTTCGATAACAAAATATGTAAACTGGACCATGATTTGAATGTTGAATTCAACTTGTGGAACATAGTTATATATACCTTTCTTGTGGTTGATATTTGACTATCGTGCAGACCCAGATAGACCCAAAAACGATAAGGCAACCATTCTAACAGATACAGTTCAAATGTTAAAAGATCTGACGGCTGAAGTCAACAGACTAAAGGCTGAGTACACCACCCTGTCAGAAGAATCACGTGAGGTGATTATCTCTACATGCTTAATCATCGTGATTATGATCCTTTACGATTGTTAATGTGATTGTTTAATTTGAGTTCAATGCAGCTAACACAGGAAAAGAATGAGCTTCGAGAAGAGAAAGCTTCTTTAAAATCCGAGATTGAAAGTATGAATACACAGTATCAACAAAGGTGTAGGGTTATGTTCCCATGGCCTGCTGTTGATCCTTCTGTTGTTATGGCTTCACCATATTCATATACGGTTCCTGTACCTGTGTCTCCAGGACCAATTCCCATGCACCCATCTCTGCAGCCATTTCCCTTATTTGGAAATCAGAATCCTGGTGCCATACCTGGTCCTTGTTCAACCTTCATGCCATACCCAACCCCTGCCAATCCTCTCAATGACCAACCATCAGCCCAACATGCTTCTACTTCCCACGTCTCATGCAGACAGGATTCTAAAAGCAAGTCAACTGATCATGAGAAGGGCAGTGATATAGGAAAATGTGACGATTCAGATGATGTTGCAACAGACCTTGAACTAAAAGTTCCTGGATCATCAGAAAAAAAAGGGAAAAAGTCACAGAGCAAAGAAAGAAAGCTTTCTAGTGGTAGCTCTTCAAGCAGGTTTTCATCGTCTCAAGGTCTGCAGGATAGCTCGTCTAACAGTGTAGGTAATGTGCCAAAACCAAATATTTAAGTTTGCTGATTCTGTTCCGTCAAGCTGATGTTCCATAAGAGGGAGCTGGTGATTAATATGACTCTTGGCGAGTTTGAGCTTCAGTTGTGACATGGATTGACCGTGATCGTATCGTGGATTTTTAACCAAGTTCCATTGGGCAGTTAAAAGAGTAGCACCAATTGAGATAGAACCTCATTTTTGGTGACATAATGACTTGGAAGACAACTAGCACCTGGTCAAGACATGAACAACTATCATTCTGAGTCAAGCTGACTAAAACAATTGCATTAAACTCGATCGGCAGATGCTGCTTAACCTTGTTAGTGGCTCGTCATCTTCGGTGTAATATAGATGAATTATTTGTAAATTCTGTATAAAGTGCCTGACTTTAGTTGAATTAGGTGAGGGGTCTAGTTGTAAGAGGCCTTTTCCAGTTGTTTATTCGTATTTCTGTTCACCTCAATCAAACGGTTAACAATGACAGCAGAAACTACATTGACAAAATACTATATTCATGATGATCTGCAAACGAGAATGGACAGGCTCTGTTTGAATATTTCTTTCTTTTCTTTTTTGTCTTTTTCGCGAGTAATAATTAAGCAGGAATCTGAAAGACTCCAGTATACCCTCGGCAGTGTTTAATCCACTAGCAAGATCTTTCATCCAAGTGAACAGCTTTTTCATGAAATTATCTTGCCATCCTTTCCAGGGAACATAGCGTCGTCTACGCTCTTACATCATCCCAAAAATATTGGATTTGTTTCATAAACACATGGAGGTCAATTTCCGACAAGACCAGAGCAACACATTAAGTTATATTACCTGTGCATGCAAATAAGGGGAATATATATGGTTGGAACTGTTAGATAAGTACAAGTTTACCTTACTAGACAAATGGTATTCCCTGGAATTATCAGAACCATAAGAACCTTTATCATCCAAATTACAAACTGACCTAAGCACAGGGCTTCCTAGATACGTACAAGTTTACTTTACTAGACAAATGGGATTCCCTGGAACTATCAGAACCATAAGAACCTTTATCATCCAAATTACAAATTGACCTAAGCAAAGGGCTACCTATATATGTTGCCACTAAGGCTGTAAGATCTTTAACTTGGAGCTTGAAGCGCTGGTATCAGAATGCTACATGTGGCAACTCATGCAAGAAAATGGTAAGAAGTGGACAAATAAATTGAGCAATCAGCCTTTCATTGACATATTATTGGTTGTAGTTATTGTACAAGTTGTAGGGCACAAAGCAAAGGAAAGGTCCCCCGGCACTCCCAAAGAATGTACACTAGCATAAACACCACCACTGGAGTAAATCTGCCACAAAGACTCGTACCAACTCTTATAATCAATACACCTCCATTTCATCCACTCCTTCCTCTTACTAGAAACTTGCGCCCCACGTGAAAATCAACCATTTAGAGACTCAGAAAGAGGGGCTAAGATAGTAACCACGAGTAATTTAGAGAAAGTTGGAGATGCACTGTCTTCAGACTGTTTGACCCTTAAAATTCAACTTCTGGATAAGAGAGCTCTCATCTCAATCTTAAAACTCCAGTTCTTCAACTGCATCAAAGAGCTCCACGAATAGACGAACTCTGTGCATTTCGTGAACTAATGCTTGCAGTTCTTAAGAGTCTACGGAACTCTTGAAGACTTATCCTACCATCTTTATCTATGTCTGCCTCCTCAAGTAGCGGGTCAATGGAACCTCTTAAGCCAGTATGCTACAAGGCAACAAAGTAAAATCAGAAAGGTATCACATTTTTTATAAACTAGTAGGAATGATCTAATGTAGAACACATAATTCCAAGAGTCAAAAGACGCCAGCTTCACCCTCAGGCAAGCGTACTTGAACCTTCCACATCCATAAGTCCTAGGATTTGATAGACCTTCCTCTATTATTAGACACTTATTTATTGCACAAAATAAGGAACTTTCATGTCAATAAATGGGTGCCATGACAATAAAAACGCGATAGATGCGGGATCGATCTCAGGCAATACAGACTAGCCACTGCCCCAAATCCAATATGATAGAGCAGCTATAACTACAAAATTATCAGACTACGAGAATGTGCTGCTTTTGTACAAGAGAAATGATGAAACTAATTATTTCAAACTTGCGAAATTCTTGAAGCACAACTGTACTTGATAATCAAGAACTGCTTAGATAAAACCTAGGAGCTTAATGAAAGTTGCAGTTCTTGGCAAGGAAAGGGACCACGTGGGTGTATCTTTGACAAACAGAAATCTACTCACCATTCTAAGCTCTTCTGGAGTTATGTAACCATCTTTATCAAGATCAAATTTATCAAAGGCAGCTTGTGACCGTTGTTGCCACTTCTCAGAGTTATGTTCCTCTAATTGATGCACATGTAGAGCAGCTGCAACAAACTCGGGAAAATCAACAAGCCCATCTGTATTACAGTCAATCTGCATCAGAAAGTGCGAGACATCATTAACTTCCTCAACATAGAAATAAATTAGTAACCAAGTGCAAGCATAAAAAGTAGGGGAAATATCAACACTGCTTCGCAAGCACCAGAGAGGATCACTTGAAACAAATTTGCACCGGAGAAAATATTACCACACAAGGATTATTTTAGTGAAATTTCTCCCTAAAAGGACATCTACAGTAACCCATCAGCTAATTAATGCATACTCCTATCAAAGGATGAGAAACAAACAGAAACATTCGAGGACCAGAACCAAAAACGAGATCAAGGCCACATAATGATTTTCCTATTCTTTGATCTCAGAAGCATTAACGTAGAAGAAACAACATTACTGCTTACCGCTTGAAGAATTTCGAGCACTCGTGAATCTTTCATCTTCCATGGAAGATCTTTAGCAAGGGCCTGTATTAAGTATTTCAAATTTACAGGATCAAGAGAAGCTACATTCAGAAACTAAACCCAGATTCAAGGTCAAACTTTAGTCTCCTGAGAAAAAGATTACCTGTCTCATCTCTTCAAGACTAATTGCACCATTCTTATCCATATCAATTGCAGCAAACTGATCCTTTAGATCAGCGAGCTCTTCTTCATCAATTGTGCTAGCCAATGCCTGTCAGGTTTCATGTATTTGTCAAATACAAAGTTAAAGTGCAAGAAGAACAATGCAAGGAGAAGGAAAGAGAATAGTAATAATCTAACAAAATGAAAATTAGTTTTACCCTTAGAGCAAACTGTTTCAAGCGACTGTACTTCACAAATTGTCGCAAGTTACTCAGAACAGATATGTCAATGGGGATCTCAGATGCATTTCCCCCTTCTCTGACCCATGGATGTGCTGGAAAAGTCAAATCCAGTGAGAAATTGCAACACAGTGAACTTATAGAAAGGAATAGAAAAGGAAAATTGTTTTAGAACCAACAACACATCAATAAATGCTAGAAAGAGATTCCTAGAACACATACATAGGGCTTGAGCAGCAGTAAGTCTGGCCCTAGGATCCTTCACCAATATCTTCTTCACAAAATCTTTTGCACTATTACTTATGGTTGGCCAGGGTTTGCGGCGAAAATCAGGTTTGTTTCTTAGAACCTGCAAATATTAGACATTAGTACCTTTGGCAGGCTTGTTCTCATGTTGCTTCGGATAAACAAAACCAAGAATGAAGTTAAATTAACCCCAGAATATTTTGAGGAAGAAGAAGATGATGGAAGGTACTAATAAATGTGAATATGATGAAAATGAATTATTTGCACAAACAGGAAAGTACTGCAAATTCTATGCTTAATATGGTGCAGTTTGATACAGCATGCATGAAACAAGACTGGACACAGAAAAACATATATAAATTAAAGGAAATACTGCACCTCCTTGAAAATACCATCCTCTGTTTTATCCCAAAAAGGGCGTCTCCCACAAAGTAAAATGTATGTAATGACGCCAATACTCCAGACATCTGATTCAGGTCCAGACCTGCGTCTTAATACTTCGGGGGCAACATAGTAAGCACTGCCAACAATATCATGAAAATTCTTCCCTGCATTCAAATAAAATAAATTTAAATTCACAGCATTACAATAAATGTTAACTACAGAATCACAAGATATTGAAGAACCTGCAGTTTTAAAAAATGGTTAAGCCTTTCAGACTTAATCTGCCAGTTTGCTTCAGGGCAGTTTCTATCATGAAATACATCTCATAATCTCATTATCATATGCGTGGGTTTCTTTTGTCTTACTCTCCTACTTTGATCCCCTTTTATCCTTGTTAAGAGCTAATCAAATACAAGGAAGGATAAGATATTCATGAGATGGAAATATTAGTCACCTGGCTTTATAAAGTCTGACAAACCAAAATCTGTTGCCTTCAGAGGTGAGTCTTCCTTGGTAGATTTAAAAAGGAAATTCTATAACCAAGAAATTCAACAACTTCAGATCACCATGCAAAACATAAGCCAAGCATACTGTCAACTGCGTAAAAATTGTGCATACCTCTGGTTTCATATCGCGATGCACCAAACCATGTAAATGGCATTCAGCTGCTACTTTGAGCATTTGTCGTACAACTACTGCTGCATCCTTCTCAGAATAGCGGCTGTCCTTCCTGATAGAAAAAGATAAAGCAAAAGAATATCATGATGGACGAATAAGTCAAAACTTGTGTCCATTTAGAATTACAAGCTTAAGACATGAACTCAGATGGAAAAAGTAGACGTGGAAAAGCTCAAATTTGAATTCTTACTTTGCTAGTATTCGATCCAACAATTCACCACCCTCACATAACCTAGTAAGAATTTTAAGGAACACAAAGTAAGTAAGAATGAACATCGCAGAAACAAATGAAACATCCGAAATGCATGTTAATAAGGCAAAGAAACTATATCTAATCCAACCAAAATGATGCTTTTGATGTTCAGAAAAGATGATACTACTTACTCCATGACTATATATACATATGAATCATCCTCGAATGCATTGTAAAAGTGAACCACATTCTCATGGCCGGCAAGTTCCTTCAATATCTTAACCTCTCGTTTAACATCCTCAACAGCAATAGGTTGAACCATCTACCAACAAAGTCAAAGGTGATTACAATATGTGAATGAACAAGTAACTAAAGAAAAATATTAAGAACCATTAGGCTTTCTGATAGCCAAGTGCAGAAAAATGGACTCCATCTTTAAGCCTTCACGTTATCCAGTCACAAATTTGTCTAGTCTTTTGAACCCTAAATCAGTACCAAGTCCTTATACAAGAAAGAAAGGAAATTTCAACCCCTTGCCAACTAACTGCTAAAAGCACCGTGGAAGGAGATAAAACATTATAAAAAGAATAATGAACTTTTCACGGGGCAACCATGAAAGGCCAAGTTTGTTGAGGAGTTATTTTCTGAACTTCTTTGTGCAATGTGCAGCAGAACACGAGCTCTTTCCAATCCCACAAGTGAAAAACAGAAGATGAACATCTTTTGAACACAAATACTAATGTTGGTGAGAATGCATCCTAACTTTGATTATCAGGATCACTATATATTTAGTGTCATCATTACAGTTAATAGTGGCAACATTCAATCAGTTAATCATCCTCGAAACAATGTCTTGGATTTACCCGGTTAACTGTTTTCGACATGCATGCTATTAAACTAGGATTAGACCATAAAACCTGGCAAATCCAGTCTAGACAAATATCACAAGAAAGTATCCTTGGATCCTCAGAATTATAAGATATACATCTGTCAATTCGAGAAATATCATCCAACGTCCTCGTGATCTTCGTTCAGACAACAGAAGACACACCTAAAACGGCGCTTGCTATCTAAGGAAGACAGATCAGTATTAGAACCGACAATTAAGGAAGGGAACCTATCTACTTGAAAAGCTAAATACGCATCAAGAAATTTGTAATCAATCCGCCATTATCCACAAGCAAGAATCTTTGGAATCAAACCACCGCTAATAACACCGACATGAAATAGACCATAATGATTTGTTCAAAAAACAAAAACCAAAAAAAGAAGCAAAAAGACTCTCTAGATTTCTCCAACAACCCATTAACTGGAATATCATTTGAAAAGTACAAGAATGAACAAAATTGCAAAGTCCCAAACTTTCACAAATACCAGGGAATGAGAGACTAAACAAGCATAAAGAACCCAACTTGGCAGTATTGACTAGAAAGAAATAACAAGGGCAAAAGAAACAAATTAATACCTTATTTTTCTCAATCCGCTTTACCGCACAACGATCACCATTAGCCTTACTAGTGGCGACATAGGTGTAGCCAAATTGCCCATGACCTAACAATTTCCCCATCGTATACCGCTTATCAAAATCCTTGTCGTACCCAAAATCCGTTCTTTTGCCGCATGGGATCAGACCACTTTGTTTCTTCGAAGTCCGCTTCCCTTTGACTTTTAGCTGCTGGAATTGTCGTTGGTTCTTCTGGGTCTCATTCTGATGAGAAGCTTGTGTATTGATAGTTGACGGTGGCGCAACCGAAGTCGGATGAGGTTTGGGGCCAGCTTTCCGGTTTTTGTGAACGGAGAAGACAATCTCGTTGCCGCCGTCTCCGGCGGCCTTATGGTGGTGATTATTGTTGCTGTTAGAACCACTGACTTTGATTGTGGAGACGCAAGCGCCCATGATCCTTGATAACCAATCACGATTGAACATACAAAGACAAAACCTTTACCATTAACAACCTGTTGAAAAGAATCAAAAACCACAGGAAAAATGTCGAATTATATAGAGTATGTTGTCGGAATATAATAATCAGAGAGACCCACGAGATCGGTTGGTCACAGAATTTAATGGAAATCAAAGGAAATGGAGAAGAAGAAAGGAGGAAGAAAAGAAGAAGGAGAGAAGGAGGGCCTGTGCCTGTGGGTCAAAGGTGACTCCTTTTCTCTCCTTTCTCTTTCTTTTCTTTTTGGTTTTGAATTTGATTGAAAATTTGGAGATTTTTATAATTAAATCCAACAATAATAACTACAAAAACGTTTTTGGTTATTTTGCAAGCACTTTCTTTTCAGTTTTCACCCATGTATGATATGAACTAAATATAAGTTTTTGTAAGTAGTACTACAAGTTTTGACAACGTGTAACTTGGACTAATATTGGATATGTTACAGATTGATAAAACTAAAATCATATATGTGTATTTGTTTTTGTTTTTGTCTAATTTGATTGACCATGTTAATTAATCATTTTTTTAAAATATAACCGTCAAAATAATGATCACAGACATGTTAAATGATGGTTGCCTCGAAGTCTCATGGCATATGTTGACACTGATTAAGTTTTAATAACATTGACTAATTCTACAGAAGGAAACAAACCTAACTCTCCATGTTTTCTCTAACCATCACATGAGAGGTTGTGTGGAAGCAATCATTACACAAACTTAACAAGACCATCTAAATTAGGTCGGTGCAGGAAGATGTTTCCTTGGCGGCACAGAATTATGACATGTATCTATCTACACCTCATAATTCAACTAATTGCCAATAACCAAAAAAAAAAAAAAAAAGAGCAGCAAGCAGCTTTTTGAAGGGAACCGAAAATGAGAAAAGAACTGGGAAGGCAACACAAGTAAAACGTTAACATAAATCTTGAAGCAAGAGTTGTCCTCAAAGTGATCGAAGTCGAGAAAAAGCAAAGCGATCGACTTTTCCACTCTACCACACAAATGTTGATTTGGTAGAAAAAGTTAATGCTTTCTTTGGGTCCGTCTCTTTCATTACAAGCTCTAATGTGAAAAGGTTTCTCAGATCATTTGCAAAGTGTTTTAGGACGTTGGTTTGAAGCCACGCAATAGAAACTTTAACAAACGATAGAAACTTTAACAAACGATAGAAACTTATAATCTAGCTAGTCTAGTATGAACTCAAAACCACTAATCAATAACGAGTTGAAATGGGGTTTTTTCACGGTTACATCAACACAAGTGTGGAGCTTTATGTATGGATTAGAGGGTGCAATGACTTGGTCTTATGGGACACGTATATACAAGTGGGTCTATGCCCTTGCTCGATTGATTGTTTTCCTACCTCCAATGCCGCTTGGGACAAACCAGCCATAGATACTTTATCAATCTCTTGTGTTCACACATAATTATCTATGTTTCCTTGCTCTAATGATACGGATTTATCATTTGATTCACTCTGTTTATCAAGCTTAATCCATCGTTTTCCTTTTGTTTTCCAGGAAGTACTAAGTAAAATGTACTAGTCATCCATTGTTAAATACGAATTGCAGGTTTACTTAGTAAACAATAAGCTTCTTGATCGACTCATTTGTGCTTCTAAGCCTAGTCTATTCCTCGTTACTTTAGTTTCTCAAATTGTAGTGGGAGATGCATAATGTCTATGATTAGCTTATTTCATAAATTAATTAATTATAAATAGATATTTAGTATTAATTAGATTATGAAGTAATTTCATGATCTGCCAATTATATTAATATTTTTATTTTAAAAAATTAAATTATTATAGATTTGACAAATTAGATTCGGATTATTTATATTTTGATATTGACTTAATTAACTTAGGGTGTGCTTGTTTAGTGAATATGGGAAAAGAAGTATGGGTATAGAATGAAAAGTAACGTTTGGTAAGAACCTATCATTGAATAGTTAATATTTTCATTCCTTGTTTTTAGGCAATACTCCAATATTCCTCTTGTAATCCAAAGAAATGGGAGTCATTCCTATGTTATTTTGGCGCGTGTTTTACAGCGAGAATGTACTCCTCCTTCACTCTCTACTCTATTCTCTCCCTATAAGCAAATAACAGATATTGTTTTCCTCTTAAAGATTTCCTCTTACCTGAGACCCACAAACGTGAGCGTCGACTAGCATCTATCTACCTTTCTCTTACGTTAGACCCAGAAACATCATCTCTCCACAAACTAATCCCTGTAGCCCACCATGGAAACAACTGAAACCAAGAAGTAGCACTAGTAATTTTCTTCCTTTATTGCACAAGCACCGTTTTTTGGTTGATATAATTGCATATATCTCTCTTCTTTTCTACTGGGTTAGAGATTTCGATTCCTAAATCCATTTTCTTCTGTACTTTCTTTCTTGAATCTCTATCAATGTCCTTCCTCGTCCACTTCATTTCTTGTTTTGGGTATTGTTTGAATCTCCCGTTTACTCTTGAGTTGGGTTTTTTCTTCTGCTTTTGTCACTTGCTATTTATAATGCAGGGCTTTACAATCATAAAAGGGTACAAGATTAACAACTAAATCGTGCTTGAATTAGAAACACCATTCCCTGGAAGTCACTTTTGTTTATGTTCATCTGAATGTACTATTATAGAACACATTATATACATGCATATATAATTGTGTTGAAGTCCATCTGCAAATGTACTATTCTATAACTAATTGGTGATTTTCTCTGTGAATGTATTGTTCTTCACATATATAATGTATCTTCTATTACAATGACGGTCTTTCAATTTTGTTTGGTCTTACATCTCCAAGTTTGTTGCTTTTATTACTTTCTGCTAATATCTTTGGCAATAAGACAGTCGATGTTAGAAATCATATATACTTGTTTACATTAAACGATGTCTGTGGTTATGATGTAGGTGAACGACTCCAAGAATATAACAAGATCATTAAGAAATACTCAAATCGAGTTCCTGTAAGTTCTTCATCTACACTTCATCTATATTTTTTATGAAGAAATCGAATTTGAATTCTGTATTTAAGAGTTTCAAATTTTGGCTTGAAGTTGATTATAATGTGCTATCGCGGTTTAAGAACATCTTGTAGTATTTTGAGTATAACTTGCAAAATACTAAACCAAATTGCATGAAATTGGTGTCATTAAAAACATAAGACATAATGAAGCATTTGTTTAGAGAATGTATTGCCTAAATATCTCATTTTCTTTGTCAAAATGGTCATGCAAAATTGACCCGAAAATCTATTTTGAGAAATGAATAAGGGATCATAGTGCATGATCATGCACAATCACGATCATGAAAGAGAGAATAGAGAAGAAACATTGGGGAGTTGCAAGATCGTGCTTGATAGAGAAGGTGCACTGCTATTTGACAGCTTTCAACACTTTTCACTTTTTTTGACCATAACTCCTTCTTTGGACCTCCGATTGACTTGAAATTTGAACCACAAGCTCCTCACTCATTGTGCTTCCTCTCCAACAAAATTCATTGCACGGGGTGATGGTGACTAATTAAGTCACCCCCATAAGGAGTTCTTCTTGATCATCTTTCTCTATTACCTTCGCTTATTGTTTTATCTCTTTTACACTGATATTACCTAGCTTTTCAACATGCCCTATCTATATGTTGGACTATTATTTTCTGAATTTTTTAATGTAGATCAACATGGCTCGCTCCCTACTAGCGACCGACGACACAAATTAAAGCAAATTTTGATACTTCAACAAACAACAAATAATATGATGGTTTTCTTATTTGCTATCCATTATGTTATGTATTGTTTATACCTTCAATATAAGGTCCATGAAATTAAAATAAAGGAAGAAAAAAGGATTGATAGAATGAGATGGATGTTTAGAATGACCATGGATTGTGATAATACCTGCATTTGTGAACTTCGTATGGATAGAGCAACTTTTAGGATATTGTGTGATATGGTAAGAGATGTTGGGGGTTTAACAGACAGTAGGAACACATCCGTAAAAGAGGTTTTAGCAATGTTCATATACACCTTAGCTCACCATAAAAAGAGTAGGACAATAAGCCTAATTTTTCTTCGTAGTAAAGAAACCGTGAGTCGACAATTCCATCAAGTTCTTCATGCAATTATAAGATTGCATCATATCTTGTTCAAAAGCTAGAGCCTATTATTCAAAATTGTCAAGATGAGAGATGGAAATGTTTTCAGGTAATTGAACATTATAATTAACTTAAAACATTAATATCATAACTTTTATGTGTTTAGTTTTAATTTGTAGGGTTGCCTAGGAGTCTTAGATGGGACACTAATTAAAGTTACACCTCTTAATGAAGATAAGCCCCGATATCGCACAAGAAAATGATATATTTCAATAAATGTTTTAAGTGTTTGTTCCCCAAACATGCAATTCATATATGTATTGCCTGGTTGGGAGGGCTCTATACACGATGGTTGTATGCTTCGAGTTGCGATCTCAAGGCCTCATGGTCTACAAGTCCCTCGAGGTAAATTTCTATTACAATATCCAATTTTGTTTCTCTTTAATTTATGCTGCTCAATCATAACTTATTGTTTAATTATGAAGGATGTTATTACTTGGTTGACTCTGGATATTGCAATGCAAATGGATTTCTTGCTCTGTATCGAGGGCAACGCTATCATCTCAAAGAATTCGATGGCCATCGACCAGAGACAGCAGAGGAATACTTTAATATGAAACATTCCAAAGCAAGGAATGTTATTGAGAGATGCTTTAGATTGTTGAAAGGAAGATGGAAGATCCTTGCATCCCCTTCATTTTTCTCAATTGAAACCCAAGTTTGCATTATAATGGCTTGTTCCCTTCTACACAACTTGATTCGCAAGTTCATGAGCTTTGATCCACAAGAGTCAATCACTAAAGATGAAGAAGAAAGTGAAGAAGATGATGAAATGGCATACATTACACAAATTAGTCCAACTGATGAGTGCTTGACATTCAGGAATAATATGGCAACCAACATGTATAATATATAGACAACTAGATCTAATGACAACGATATATATTAGTAATTTAAGATATGTTTCTTTCATATGCTTATTAGATTGTCGAAATGTTTTGATTTCGATTAATGTACCTGAATGTTGAACATCTCTGTTTGTTTACTATTAGTAATATATAACTTTTAGTTATTGGATTACTTTTGAAATGCAACCATGTGAACATCTCTATTTGTTTGACTATGTGTTTGTGAGTTTTTAGATTACATGTGCATGCTTTAAATTTTTCAGCAAAGTTATTTTTGTTATATGTTATTTCTTTGATAACTCTTACATTGTCGTTCTTTTATTAGGAATGACTATGGCTGCCCGTGGGAGGGGAAAGAATAATTAGTAAATGAAGGATGATGAGATTGAAGCTTTGGTTGACGTTTTACAAGAACTAGCTTGCGATCTTTTATGGAAAGTAGATGGGGGATTTAAAACAATTACATGGTTGAAGAAATAAGTACAATCCAATTTTTGAAATGTGTATGCAAAGTCGCTGTCACTGGGATGATGTTAAGCATAAGATCAATTGTGAGAAACAATGGTTTGATGAATGGTGCTTGGTAAGGACATCTAACTCAAAAGTTGATTGAACTCTTATTTTAGTAGTTTCTTTTCTCATAATTATAACATTTTCTTATTATTACGTTTTTAATCTTCTTCTTCTTGTAATTCTTTTTTACCGAATCACATAATTCTTTTTTACAGAATCACAAGAATGCAATTGGAATGTGGAACTTTAAATTCCCATATTTGTGAAAACTGGACATGGTGTGGGCTAAAGATAGAGCGACGTGACTCAAAGTTGAGGATATAGCTAAAGCAAGTGCTAAGGCTAATAGCCCAAAGAATATGATAGTGTGTTCTTCATTGGACAGTGAAGATGAACTTGTTGTGGTATCTGATACATAAGGATCCTCGGCTATTCCTTCAAGCGGCCATGGAATAAAAAGGCGAAAAAACTTGTCACCAAGAAAGTAAAGTTCTTACATGAAAAAAAAGACCAGCAACACTTCAGAATACTATTGAGTCAAGGTTAGACATTTTCACTGTTAAGTTTGAGTCTATTTGCAAACAAATGGCCTCATAATATGCAGTTATTACAAATGCTTTGATTGCAGAGTCTAAATCTGATTCCCTAACTAATGAGAAGATGCAAGAGCTCATCACTGAGCTTCTTAATATTGGCATATCTCAAATGGATGTTGGTAAGACTACTATGTTATTCTGTAATGATCTTACTAAAGTTCAAGTTTTGTTCGCTTTGCCAAGTCATTTAAAAAAGTCTTTTGTACTTAGATTCCTCTATCCATCTTCTAGTCTATGAATTATTCGAGGAAGTATATTAATATTTTTGTAAGTATTATGAACTTATGATGCAATTGATGTTGCCTAATTAGGTTATTTTGTATTAGTTGGGTCTTTTGTAGTTGTGATGCAAACAACGTTTGTAGTGTTAACCTAGTTATTTTGCATCAATTGAAGGCTTTTGGTTCAGGTATTGTGTATACGACAAATATTTTACGTCATTTGCATTATCAGAGGAATGTAAACTGTATTAAACTATGTTACTTGATTTTACTATAACAATGGAATGGTGGATATTATGGTTATGTCAATGAATTGTATAATATTTTGGATTATTAAACTATATTTTGAGGATATTATGTAACTAATGATATGTTGATGCAAGAAAATATTGGAGTAGTTTTTCTTCAAGAGCTATTGGAAATGAAATACCGCAATATACTTGATTTTAAACATTCTGTCATTATAAATAGGGTG